>CM053771.1:61309500-61366174 GCA_028658325.1 Potorous gilbertii
ATAAAATACATAAATAATAAAATAAATAAAATTAAATAATAAAAAATATTTTAATAATAAATAATAAATAAAATAAATAAATAATAAATTAAATTAAATTAAATTTAAATGACAAAATATGTGCAATTATAAAGAAAACAATTATATTGAAAGACGGTTATCAAAATATTTGTTAAAAATTGAGTTCCTGGACCCTGTTCATGAACCTCTGATAAAGAATGAGTTGGATGATTGTCTAACTAAGACAGCATGGTGTAGTGGACAGAGCACTAGACATGAAGTCATGAAAAGCTGGGCTCTGGTGTGATCCTGTGCGATTCTGAACAAGTCACATAACTTCCCTGGGCCTCAGTTTCCTCATCTGTAAAATGAGGACAGTGCCAATCCACTCACAGCGTGGTAGGGCATTTGCCCTCCAGAGCAGAGTTCTTGTTGACATAGCTGAGGAAATCTGAGTATAGAACAAGGCAGGGTGCTGAAATCTTCGTCTCTGAAAGTCTTTAGTTCTAGGACAGACCCCCTGTTCCCTTGCAGTCATTTTGGCGTCATAATTGTCCTGAAGGGTGAGGGTGGCCTGGGACTATAGGATTCAGAACTGGGTGGGACCTTAGAAACCATCTAGTGCAACTCCCATTTCACTGCTACGGGAAGCTAAGGCCCAGAGAGGGGCTTAACTTGCCCAAGGTCACGCACCCCATTTCAAGAACACTGCTTCACGCCTGTAGCTCTGGGAAGATCGCGCGAAGCCAACCCACAAGGGAGAACTAAGGGCGGAACTCAGGCCGAGGGGCGGACCCTTTCTCCCCGTAGGTCAGCCTAGCCCAGGCTCAGAGTCCAATGAGCCTGTGGATGGGCGGGGAGACCCCACCTCTCTCTATAAGAAGGTAGTCTCTGGCTCTGGCTGAGGGCAGGCGGATGGAATCGGATCGGTTTGCTGCCGATCTGCAGATCTGCACCCGGAGCTGAAAAGCAGCTCTTCCGATCTGCAGCTTCTGGAGACGGCTCCCGGACAGTCCTGCGGGGTGACAGACGGGACGGCCCTGGCTTTCTTTGTCCTGGCCGCGGCTCCGCTGAGAAGTTAGGTGAAGGTAGCCGTGCTGGGGTCCTGATCCCGGACTGGGACAGTGTCCTAGCCCCGAGCAGTCCCAGGCTGAGCCAGGGCTGCCCTCCACCTATCTCTCCGCAGGGTCCCCTATTCCCCGCTCCTCTGCCCAGCCTTTCTCTTGGTCCCTGCGCCCATGACGGATCCTCTGATGGTCCCCCTGAGCCACGGAGTTCCGGGGCTGCAGCCTCACCACGTAGGGGCAGGAAATCTGCCCACCGGTCCCCATGTATTCCGGACCCTACCCCCCTCGGCCGACGGCTTCCCGCACCCCTATGCTGGACCGGTCCTTGAGAACGGTGACCTGCGCCTCCGGTCCAGCTCAGCTGCCCAGTTGGGACCCCAGCCGTCAGGGCCCGGGACTCTGCTGTACCCGGGTCAGCCCGGGCCCTTTCCGGGGCCCCCGCGGCCGCAGCAGCTCGCGTCCAGCTTGCACAGACAGAAACTCCACCCATTCTACCAGGGTCACCCTGCGGGATGTGCCCTGGGCCCGGGGACCCCGCGGTGCTGGCCAGGCCCTCTGGGCCCAGACCTGGCGCCCCCGGCGCTGACCTTGAGCTGTGTGGACGCCGAGCTCATCGACGAGGAAACGCTGACTTCTCTGGAACAGGAGCTGGGGCTAGACCGGGTGCAAGAGTTGCCCGAGCTCTTCTTGGGCCAGAACGAATTCGACTGCCTCTGGGACTTTGGGGGCAAACAGCAGGCAGGAGCTGTGAGCTGCTGAGGGCCCCAGGGCTCTGGCCTGTTCGAGGATTTCCCATGCCCTCTCCCCCTGGCCAGTCTAGCACACAGGTAGACCTAGCCCAATTCCAGTCTCTTAACAGCTTAGGAGCTTTGCCCCTGGATCCCTCTTGGCTAGTATCTGGAGTAAAGAGACCAAAGCTTGGAGGGAGGGGCTCATGTTTGGGGAGGAGCCCCCATCAGCTTTAGCTGTCTGTGTCCCTGGCATGTAAAAGTCCCTGGGTTCATGATTGTGGAGGAGACTCCGTGGCATTTCGGAATGCCTGTCTGACTCTCCTTATGGGGATGTGACTATCCTTATTTTACCATGGACAAGGGCACAATCAGGATTTGAACCCAGGTCTTCTGACTGTAAGCTCTTTCCCACCATACCAGACTTTTTGATTGTGGGGACTGTTTGCTGGGGGTGGGTGGGGGAATTACAGATGCCTGCCTTTGTACCCTCCCCTGCTGAGCCATTTTCCGCTAAGGGTCTCCTTAGACCTTTGGACCTTAGACCAGACCTCTCCTTGCCACCTTCCAAGACTCCCTCCCATCTGGCTGCAAGGACTACCGGCACCTAGCAAGGTGGATCCCTGTACTTATCAGGGGCACGGGCAGGGTGTGCCTGGGTCACTGTCATAATTGGACTTTTTCTGCAAGCCACTGGCCCCATGTTGGGGCTCTTTGGGGGGATTCCCCAACTCGTGGGTGACTAACTGGCCTAAGGTCACTGCCCTCTGTCTGCCTTGCAAAATAAATGTTTCCTTTTGGGTTTGGAGTCTGCTGACCTGATTGTAGGGGTACTTGCCATTTGCTTTGAGGGTATGTGGGAGAGTGCAGTAGGGTAGAAGTGTGAGCATACCCAGAGCTGAGGGTGGCAGTGGCAGTGTGGGGTGTAGGATGTGGGACAGAGGCACCAACAGACCATTGGGAACTGCAGATGTCGGCTTCTTTTGAAACTACCCCCGAGTCTTGCAATTGAAATGGCACAATCTCACCCAGCTTCCTTCTTGGAGAGAATGGCAGTTGGACCCCGAGCTTGTTCCTGAAAGGTTGAGGCCCTAAGACTCAGCGTCCTGGGTTGGTCTGGCTTCGGGTGGAGTTTTGGAACCCTGGAGAACTGCTGCCCTCAGCTGCTCACTGTTGGTGTTGCTGCTGAAGAAGGAGGGGAGGGAGCCGGCTGTCAGCGGGGCCAGCCCACAACTTTCTCCAATAGGTCTATTACTCTCGTCCTTTCCCTCTTTTCCCATCTCCTTCCTCATGTAAGTCAACAAGCTAAATTCCTCCCCTCAATTCAGTTTGAACATTGATGTTAGAAACTCCCTCCATCATAAGTACAACTTTTAGTCTTGCCTGGCTTGCCCAGGGCTATAGCCAGGTGCTTAGAGGTAGGAACCAAATGTGTTTTGAAGGCTCACTCCCTGTTCATTATACCAGTACCATTGGGCAAAGCCAAACCAAAACTTCAGTCTGATGAGTTACAAATCTCTCCTTACAACTACCCCTGGAGGCAGATGGCCTAAGTCATATCTTTGTTTAACTGAGGAGGGAACTGAGAGTCTAAGGAGCCAGTCACTTACAACAATAAGGAACACAGCTGGACCTCAGTGGAATCTTCTGACACCAAGAGGCTCACTCTCCTACCTAACTCTTGCCCCCCAGTTCAGGAGGGAGGGAGATTGGGAAGAAGAATGAGATGTCAGTGCTTTTCAGACAGGGTCTCACAGGAGTAGATGAGGAGGGCTTTGGGTCCCTGCCTAGCTGGGCGCAGTAGATTCTTGAATAGCCAGCCCCCAATGTGGTAGAGCACAAAACAATGTGCAATTGAGGTAAGATGGCTGTAAAGAAAGGAACAGTGGGTTTGAAGTTAAAGATTGTGGCTTTGAAGCCCAGTCCTGTCATTTATTACATTTGGAATTCTGGCTGAATCACTTTATTTTGGGGGGGGTCTTCATCTTCCCATCTCCAAAAATGGGGTTACATTCTCCTGAAAAGTTTTTGGGTAAAAGAAAATCACTTGGACAGTTGCATGAAGGATTAATTGAGAGGGGAGAGCAATGCAGGAAAATCATATTATTGTAATAATCCGGGTTTCATGAGGACCTGAACTAGGGGAGTCCTAGTAAATGTTAGTAGAGAAGAAGGGATGAATGCAAGGGATAATGTAAAGGTAAAGATGGGAGGATCTGGCAAATGAGGAAGAGGGAAAGATGCTTCAACATGGCACAGATGACGGGGAAGATGGTTTGGCTTTAAATGGGAATAGTGAAGAAAATGAATGGGTTTAGGGGTGGAAGATGAAGACAATTACTTTAGTTCTGAACCTGTTGAGCTCAAGAAGTCAGTGCATCTCCATTCAACTGGAGAGGCAGGGCCAGAGCTCAAGGGATCTTTGGGGTGGAACTGTGAATCAGGACCTCAAAATTCTTCTACCCCTGTAGGAAACCTCCCTATAATATTCCGCCCCCCCACTGAGAGTGACCATACTGCAAAGACTGAAGACCTCCTACGAGGGAGAGCTTAACATCTTCCAGGGCAAGGCAGTCCAGTTGGCCAGTATCCTTAAAATGTGATTTTTAGAATCAAACAACTGAGAAGCATTAATCAACCATCTTGCTATCTGTAAGACAGGGCAGCTGGATCAGTGCAATAGATAGAGTGTCAAATCCAGAGTCAGTCAAATCCTACCTCAGACATTTGCTAGTTGACTCTGGGCAAGTCATTTAACCTTGATTGCCTCAGTTTCCTCATGTGTAAAATGGGCTGGAGAAGGAAATGCAAACCACTCTGGTAAATCCAAACCACTTTGGAAAATTCCAAATAGGATCACAAAAAGTCAGATATGATCAAAAAACTACTAAACAACAACATGTACAAGACACAATTGAGATCATTGTGCTCTAGATAAAGCCTGGCCAGGGCAAAAGACAATAAATACTATGTCCCCATTTTGGATAGTATGCCTCTCAATACAGACTAGGATTGAGTTAGCTTTTTGGTTCTTGTTATACTATAGACATACATTAAGCTTTCAGTGTCCTAAGTAACCAGTTCTTTTTCATTATGAACTATTGTCTAGTCATACCTCTCCCTAATGAGGGGGAGGTTGTCTAAGACTTTAGAGAGTGGGGCGAGGAGGAATAAAAATTTGAACTTCATGGGTTGAAGAATGAGAAGGGAATGAGACAATAGAGTCTGGCGAGGCAACTGGGGTTAAGTGACTTGCCCAGGATCACAGAGCTAGTAAGTGTCAAATGTCTCAGGTCGAATTTAATTCAGGTCCTCCTGACTCCAGGGTTGGTGTTCTGTCCACTACACCATCTAGCTACTTCGGTAGACAATTAAAAAAAATGCTTAGCAGTAAAGTGGAGATGGGGACGATAGTTTGAGGGACCTGAAGCATGAGAAGAAGCATCATATAAAGAAAAGTTAGAGTCAGAAGACTTGAGTTCGGGTCCCAGTTTTATCATTTGACAGCTATGTGACTTTCAATAAATCACTTGACCTTTTAAAATATGTTTTCCCCCTCTGTAAAGTGAAGATAATTCTTTGTGAAGATCAACTGAGATAGTTGCTATAAAGTCCTTTGTAACCATAAAGCACAGCATAAGTGTAAGTCTATAGGAGTTAAGAGCTGGGAGGGTCTATAGGCCTTATTTACCCCTCTCCCCTCTGCCATTTTACGGAGAGGTTGTGACTTTCCCCAAGGTCACACAGTAACAGAACCAGCTCATCTGCCTCCAATATTCTTTCCTCTACACCATGCAAGCCCCCATATTAGATATATTATATTATGTCACCTTGGGCAAGTCTTTTCTCTTTGGACTTCAGTTTTCCCATCTGTACGTTGAGAGAATTAAACTGGAGGAACTCTAAGCTCCCTCTCAGTTCTGATCTTGGGTGAGATATAACAGCAACAGTGATTGCATTATCTGTTGGTTCATATGATCTCAATGACCGTTGGGACAGGATGGATGGAGAGCGATGGCTTCTGTCAACTGATGAGGTAACTCTGAAGCAATAGGCCTGATGGGGCCTCTGTTTGGGGACATCTATTTGGCACTGACCCAGGAAACACAGTCAATCCATAATCCTTGGTGGGATAGTGAAAATGAGCCTCTTCTCCTCCACGACTCTGCCTTAATCAAGTGTTCTGGGAGGGGATATATCCTATCCTGCACAGGCCTCTCCCTAAATGGCCCATCACCCAAAGGCTTTCCTCCCCCAGGCTGCTCACCCCAGGGACCTCTACTCTTTCAGGATCACCCTATTTCTGAACCAAGTCCCCCTTATTTCTAGTCTAAAGGATCATGGCTAGTGCAGCAAATGTCACCCTAAAGGTGAGGGGAACCATTATGACAGAAATAAACATTTTCAGAGTTAGAAGGGACCTCAGAGGCCCGGAAACCCAACCCTTATCTGAGTAGATATCCCCCTTATAACATTCCTGACAACAGGTCAAACATCCACGTGAAGACTTTAAGTGATGGGGAACTCACTACCTTTTGAATTTTATCAACACTCTCTTCTGCTTATACCCACATGCTTCTAAATGGAGTTGAAGGAGATCATGGAAGTCATGTTGTTTGAGTCCCCTTACAAATATTTATTATTGAATCTCAATCTGACTCTCACAAAAGAAAGTTATCCCTTTCTAACTGATTCTCTGCCGTATTCAGAATGACTGTTTGAAACCTTCCCATCTCTCTTTAAGTTTCTCGTATCCTCCCAATCTTCCCCAATCTCCTCTCAGCTGAGGACCTAGCTTCATGCCTCACTGAAAAAAAATGGATGCCTTTAGCTAAAAGTTCCCTCTTCTCCTCTCTTCCTAATCCCCAATCCATCTGACGTCTTGGCCCATGGTGCCCTTCCCCCATCCAAGGATGAGCCTTCCCAATGTATCCTTAATACCATTACCTCCTGTCTTCTCAAGACCCCAGCATCATCCCCATTCTCTTGTTAATCTTCAGTTTCTTCCTAGATATTGGGCATTGTGACCTGGCAGCCCATAGGCATCTCAAACTCAATATGTTCAAAACAAAACTAATTTTCTCCCCCCCCACCCCTTTTGAACCTCCCTATTATTGTCAAGGTACCACCATCCTCCAAGTCACACAACAATGGCATTATCCTTGATTCCTCCCTCCCCCACATATCTAATCTATTACCAACAACAGCAGACTTGCTATTTGTACCTCCATAGTACTTTTCAGATTTGCTCCCTTCTCTTTACCCACACAGATACCACCTTAGTTTAGACATTTATCACCTCTTGCCTGGTCTATTCCAATAGCCTTCTAATTCTTCTCCTTGCTTCATCTCTCCCTATTTCAATTTAACTTCTGTTCAACTGTGTAAGGTTATTTTCCTACATTGTAGGTCTTACCATGTCAACCCCTCTTACTCAATAAATTCCAGTGGCTCCTCATTATGCAAGATCTCCATGCTCAACTATGAAGTCCTCTGTTTGTCATTTAAGATTCTTCATAATCTGCACCCTTTTTAACCTTCTAGTCTACTCACCTCTTCCTTGTCTTCACAAGTTCTATGATCCGATGATACTGGCCAACTTTCTTTTCCTCTCAAAGGTCACTCCATCCTCAATCCATCCTCATTCCCCTCTCCATCTCTACCTCAGCCTCCATCTCCACTTCTATCTTTATCTTCATCTTCATCCCCATCTCCATGTTCATCTCATCTCCATTTCTACCTCCACCTCCATCTCCACCCCAACTCCATCTCATCTCCATCCCCATCTCCATCCCCATCTCCACTCCCATCCCTACCCTCACGGCCAACTCCTTCTCCATCCCCCATCTCCACCTCTATCTCCATCTTCATCTCTACTTTTATCCCCACCTCCATCTTCATCTTCACCTCCATCTTCATCCCTATCTCCATCTCCCTCTCCACCCCATCTCCACCTCCATCCCTACCTCCATTTCCATCTCCATCCTCATTCCCATTCCCATTTCCATCTTCATGCCTTTGCAAAGGTTTGCTTCATGTGATTTCTCTGCATCTTTACCTTTTAGAACTCCAGGTTTGGGATTTAGCTTGATTTAGCTCAACTGTCATCTTCCGTAAGAGGTTTTTCTCAATCCCTCAGGCCCTTGATGTTAAAGTTATCTTCCTCCTACTTTGTATGTGTCTTGTACATGTCCATACTATTGTCTCCTCCATTCTAATCCAAACTCCTTGAGACAGTTAGGTGGCCCAGTGGATAGCGTGCTGCATATGGAGTCAGGAAGAATTGAGTTCAATTCCGGCCCTTTCTAGGGATATGACCTTGACTAAGTCACACAACCTCTGTTTACCTCAGTTTCCTTCATTGTAAAATGGGCATAACAATAACACCTACCTCTCAGGGTAGTTATAAGGTTCAAATGAGGTAATATTTGTAAAGCATTTAGTACAGTTCCTGGCACAAAGTTAAAACTTCATAAATACTTGTTTCCTTCCTTCCTTGAGGGCAGAATCTATTTTTGTCTTTCCTGCCTCCCACCCTTACCCTCAACACCACCCTACCCCAATATAGCCCAGCGCCAACATTCTGATAGGACTGAGTCTGTCTGACCCCTGCCATAGTGGACTGAGGACTCATGCCATATGGGATACCTCAGTTTAGCAGGGGTGGTGCTACATGATAGCCTTAAGGCATCTTGGGTTATCTCAAGGTTTCTTTTTGTCTAATGTCCAAACTGATTTGCCCCAAGTGCCAGAATTTTGAGTCTGCTTACAAGACAGAATCTCAGAGGTAAGAACCTGAATTACAGAGCCTTAGAACACAGAAGGTCAGAGCTGGGAGGGCCCTTAGAACACAGAAGGTCCGAGCTAGGAGGAAACTTAGAACACAGGATGTCAGAGCTGGGAGGGACCTTAGAACAGAGAATGTCAGAGCTGAGTGAGGGGTGCATTAGAGATAATCTGATCCAACCCTCTTATTTTACGGAATTCATTATCTCCTAAACCCTTCTCCCCTTTCTTATTCCTGTTCAGGGCAGCCCCACCCTCCAAGTCCCTCAGGCTCCTAACCTGGATGTCATCCTGTACCCCTCCCTCTTTCACACAGACCCACATCCAAGCTATTGCTAAGCCCTGTTGAGTTCACCTTTGCAAGGTCTCTCCAATACCTCCCCTTCTGACCTCTGACACTCCCATCATGCTAGTGTAGGTTCACATCACTTCACACCTGGATTACTGCTTATAGCTACTGCCTTCCTCAAGTTTCTCCCCACTCTAATCCATCCTCCATGTAGTCACTAAAATGATTTTCTTAAAATGCAAATGTGATCTTGTTACACCCCCACCTCAAATTCTGGGGATTTCCTATGACTTCCAGGAGCAAATACAAATGCTGTGTTTGGCATTTGAAGCCCTTCCTGACCTAGCCCCCTCCTACCTTTTCAATCTTCTTACACCTGACTCCCTTCCTCCTACCCTTCACTGGCCTCCTGGCTGTTCCACAAAAAATGATGTTCCATCTCTTTACTCTGGGCATTTTCTGGGACTGTCCCCCCTGCCTCCTCCGATCTCACTACTGACCTCCTGGCTTCCTTTAAGTCCCAACAAAAATTGTACCTTCTACAGGAAGCCTTGTCCAACCTCTCTTAATTCCAACACCTTCCCTAGGTTAACTACTTCCAATTTATCCTTCCAATTTATAGCTTGCTTTGCACATCTTCATTTTTCTGATGCCTTTCCCACTAACCTGTGAGCTTCTTCAGGGTTGCCTCTTTTTGTATCACCAGTGATCAGTACAGTGCCTGGTACATAGTAGGTATTTAATCAATGTTTGTTAAATGGAACTGAATTATACATGAGGAAAGTGAGGCCCAGAGAGAGGAAATAACTTGCCTGTGAGAGCCGGAGTTTGACCCTGGAGGTGGAGTTTTCATCTCCTACTTTGCATAGACCTAAATAACACATCAAAAACTAGGTCACTGTTTTGGTCTGTTGAATTCACAATTTATTGGAGAGTTTCAGAAAGTGACCATAGGCTACAAGGCCAGTCTCCCCAATATGCAGAGGCCACAGAATCAAATAAGAGGGGATGATTAATGTTTATTGGGCACACATGGTACTCTGGGAGAAGGTAAGGGAGAAAAGTCTCCATCTCCAGGACTGTGTGAACTGGTGGGAGAGACAAGATGTAGAGTGGCATTGTGTAGAGACAGGAAACAATACAAGCCCAGGCCATAGATTTAGAAGGCCTAGACTCAAATGTCATTGATTTACCCTGGGACACTGAACAAATAATTTTATTTCTCTAAGCTTCAGCTTTCTCCTTTGCTTAGTACCTGCCCTCCCCACTCCATTTCCCCTTTTCCGATTCAAGGTAACATGTGGGTCAGCGTTCATTCAAAACTACCTCACAGGTCCCCACCTCTGTGTTTACATCCAACAGCCAGCCAGAAGACACATCAGTTCAAAACAAAATATGTTTACTAAATGTCATAGCAAATAAAGTGACAAGAAAAAGATGTCCCCTTTTGCACTTGGAAAAGACTCTCTCACAGATATTCATGCTGTCAAGGAGGAAGAACATGGAGACAGACGTAATATACATGCCGATGTAATGATGCCCCTTGAGAGACTCTCTTGCAGATGTGTAGGGGCTCCTCAAAATGTCTGCAAGATATCCTTCCTCTTTCACCTCCCTGGAGTTGGTCCTAAAGAGAGACGAATGTCTCAAGTTCACGATAGCACAAAGAATGTTTCTTCTTTCCAAAGCTCATGTATCAACTCTGCCTTTCAGGAAGGTACTCCATTGAGCCAACATTTTCTCCACCTGTTAGAAGAGTCACATGTAACATGCTCCGGGCTTGACTGGAGGCCCTACATGGAAATGTGGAGCCCAGAACAAAATATGACACTCCAGAGGTCATATGACAAGACAGAGGAAAGGGATTGTCAAAACCTGCCCCTCTTAATATAGTCTAAGATCATATTAGCTTTTTTCTGGGGAGGGGGTGGCTGTGCATCCATCGCTCAATTAATAACCATTTGTTAAGCCTCTCCTATGTGCCAGGCATTCTTCTAAGTACTAGAAACACAAGCCTAAAGAATGAAACAGTCCCCAATCAAGGGAATTTATGTTCTAATGGTAGAGACAATAAGAATATTTGTATATGGGATTATCCAGGATTATAATTCCCATTTTGTGCTTAAGGAAAATCCAAGGCTGAGAAAACTGAATTTAGAACCAAATCATTGCATATATATGTGTATATATTAATTATGATTTCATAAACAATATATGTGTAATGAATATACTAATAATTTAGATTTTTCAGAATTGCTTCTTTTAGCTTGTGTCAGAATTAATAATGTACATTGAAGTGATCAAACCCTTGGCAATACTCCCACAATCACTGTATTCTTGTGCCTGTGTACCTTAAGTAAAATCAATCATAGACTGTAGAACCTGTTCCCATCATAGAACTCTGGTTCTATGCCTGGAGGTGGTGGTGGTGGTAGTGGTAATGCTTCCCCAAAACTTGAACAATCTGGTTTCTACAGGATTCCAGAAGTGTATTATCCCCCACTTGTGGGCTTGTTATGGGAAGCTACTCAGGCTCTGGAAAATGATTGTTTGTAGTCCACCTCCCTTCTGCCTTCTCCATGTGTGTTTTAGGTATATAAGCTGTGTTTTTGCTTCAGCTGAGAGAGTATTCCACACTCTTAAACTGATTAATAAAACCACTACTTGATTACTGGCAGTCCCATCTCTAGGCCTGCCTTGTGCAACTCTTAGCACTCCCAGGTTAAAGACTGGCTCAGTAAAATCCCATTAACATAATTGGTGTCAGAAGTGGGATTTTAAGGGTCCACGTGGACTTAAGGTAAGCCTTGATCTCTACAGTACCAGGGAAAAGGGACTAGGAGCAAACTGGATTCCTTGCAGTACCTTGGGAGGAAGGGTATTAGCACTTGGGACATCTCCATATATGGCATGTAAAAGATGGAACTTAAAGGAAGAGAGGGATTCTGGAAGGTTGAGGTGAGGAGGGAATGCATTCTAGTTAGGAAGGATGGATAGTACAAAGGCCTGAAGAAGAGAGTGTCCAGTGTAAGGAACTGGAATAATCCAATTTGGCTGGATCCCAGAGTGCAAGAGGGGAAATAATAGCCAAAACAGCTGGAAGTTAACTGTGTTGATTCATATTAAATTTGCAGTCTATTAAAATTCCTGTTTGTCTGTTTTCACATGAGCTATTGTCTGGCTTCACCTCTGCCATCCTGTGTTTTTAAAAAATGTAAGTGAAGGACCGTATGTTTATTCCTATTATATTACATTTTGCCCATAGTTCCAGTTTGTTTAAATTTTTTTATTTCAATTTTGTCATTCATTTGGTTAGTTATCACTTCTAAGTTTATGTCATCTTCAAATTGTACAGTTATATTTTCTCTGCTTTTATTCACATCTCTGATTTAATAAAAAATTAAAAGGCATACAGCCCCAAAGCTAGAGAGAGACCTTGCTAGCAGCCCTGGATGCATTCATCTGTACTACTTAGGTTTAGTGATTCAATCAGTTCTCCATTGATTTCACTATATCATCATTTACTCCACATCTCTTCATTTTATCCACAAAGACAGCAGGAGAAGCTGTCAAATACTGAATTCCACAGGTTCTCATAGATGTCAGGGGGTCTGTGAACTTGGATGAGAAAAATCATCTTTATTTTGACTGACTTTTAACTGTAATTTAGAGCAACAAGGTGGTACAGTAGATAGAGGGCCAGGCCTGATGTCAGGAAGATTCTTCTTCATGAGTTCAAATCTAGCCTCAGATACTTGCTAACTGTGTGACTTTGGGCAAGTCACTTGCCTCTGCTGGTTTCCGTTCTTCTTCTGTCAAATGAATTGGAGAAGGAAATGACAAACCACTCCAGGATGTCTGCCAAGAAAACCCCAAATGGGGTCATGAAGATCCAGGCAGGACTGAAATGACTGAACAACCACAAAATCTGCAATTTAGCATTTCCTTTCATTATTTTAAAAACACAGTCTGAGAAGGGGCCCGCAGGTGTCACTAGCCTGCCCAAGGAGTCTAAGACACAAAAGAGGTGAAGAATCTTTGATTTGAAGCACTCCCTTCATCTCCATGCCTGGCACGTCAGAAACAAGGGAAACAAGATTAGTCCAATGTGATGGTGTTTTGTGCATGTGAAGTCAGAGGGAATTAGCCAAGACTGACTCCTAATCTGGGGCTCCTTTGCTTTTACGTAAAAAATTAAGGCTATTGTTACTATCTTTCCCCTTACCATTTGATATCTTCTCAGTGTCTCTCTGTCTCTGTCTCTCTCCTCACTCTCTTTGTCTCTGTCTGTCTCTCTCTCCCTCTCTCTTCTCTTTTTCTCTTTCTCTTTGTCTCCCTCTCCCTCTTTGTCTCTTTCCCCCTCTATATTTCTGTTTCTTTCTCTCTGGGAGTCTCTTTCTCTCCATCATTATCTCTCTGTCTCTCTATATCTGTCTGTTTTTCATTGATCCTTAGTGTTTTCTGTTCCTCAGAACCTCAGTTTGATTTTCTCTTCACATCAATACAGGCTGTGGAATGTTGGGAAAGTCCCTCCCTACTTTGGACCTCTGTTTCCTCTTCTGTAAAATGAGAAGATTTAACTAATCTTGACTAAGTGGTCTCTAATCTACTTCCCTGTTCTCACTTTCTGTTTTAAGATTCCTTCATGTTCTCTCATTCTGTGCCACACATTCTGGATTATTAAGTCTAACTAGGTGGTACAATGGACAGAACATTGGACTTGGAGTTGAGAAGGCTTGAGTTTAAATCACCTCTCAGATACTTCCTTCTTCAGTGTGTGACCTAGGCAAATCACCTGCTTCCTTATCTATAAAATGAAGAGCTTTGACTCAGAGAATCCCTTTCTGTTCTAAATCTGTGAAACAATGAACAATTTTTTTAAGAAAAATTTTTAATTTTTTTTTAACATTTTTCAACTTAAGATCTTTTCCAACTCTGACATTCTAGGTTAATACTAACACATTTGCACATTTGAGGTTTGCCAAGTACTTTCTTTACTCACAGCATTCCTCTTAGGTATAGGAAGGCTCAGAGAGCTAAATTCACCACCCCAAATGTCACATAAAACTAGTAAATATCAGAGCTTTGGATTCAGACTCGAGACTTTCATGACTTGAAGTCCAACCTGCTTTGTAATAGGCTATCCTTCCTTCCATCTTACCACATTCCTAAGTTCTAGGGTCCCTTCCAGCCTTAACATTCCATGTTCTAAGGTTCCTTCCAGAACTAGCATTCTATGTCTTTGGGTTTCTCCTATATTACATTCAATACATGGATGGAAGATACTAGGTCTAGAGCTCAAAGGGATCTCAGAGGTCATCTAGTCCAATGACTCCACTTTAAAAATGAGGAAACTGAGGCTCGGATGTTAAATGATTTTCAGGGCCACTCAGGTAGTGTCAAAAGCAGGATCTGAACCCTTGATCTTTAGATTCTAAATTCTACTGCTCTTTCCACTGTACCAAGGGTCCCTCTTAGTACTGGCATTCTAGATACTAAAGTCACTTCCAGTTTTGACAGTCTCTACTCTATTAATCAATTAATCAACAAGCAATTTTGGGGTACTTTTTATGTGCCAAACCCTATAATAGGCACTAGAGATACAGACACAGAAATAGAACAGTCCCTGCCCACAGGGAGCTAACATTCTATATTCTGGTTCTCATGTATTGTTTTCTCTGGTCCCTTCCAGCTCTGATGATCTCTGATTTTATAAATAGATCTCTGCCTTGAATAAATCACAGAGAACATTGTGTGAAGAATACATAGGGGAGGCACCTTCCCCCACAGGATGCTAGACTGGAGTTCACAGTGCCCATTCATTCCCCAGGGATCCCTGGCCTCCTGTGTCCACAATGCTGGCTCATGGTGCAATAGGGTGGGTTTGGTTTGGTTTTTAGAGCTGACAAAACATGGGAATGGTGTAGTATAAGTAGTATTATCCCCATTTTACAGACCATATTGGCATTGTGCCATGATGGATTAAAGGCTAGTCTTGGAGTCAGGAAAACCTGGGTTTTCTGATTAGCTGTATGACCATGGGCAAGTCATTAACCAATCAGTAACTCAGGCAACTCTCCAAGACATTATGTTAAAAATGGGTAGTCTCTCTTCATTAGTTGAAGATGTTTTCCATGCCAAGAATTCCCCAGATGAATGAAATCTCAGATCTGGGCTCCAGATTGTTGGTTGCTATTGTTTAGTTGTTTCTCAGTCTTGCTTGATTCTTCATGACCACCCCCTCCTTTGGGGGGGGGTATTTTAAAAACTATTTATTCATTGTTAGTTTTCAACATTCACTTCCACAGGATTTTGAGTTCCAAATTTTCTTCCCATCTTTCCCCTTCACCCACCCTGAGAAATCATGCATTCTGATTACCCCTTCCCTGAATCTGCCCTCCTTTCTACCACATCTCTCCCTTCTTTTGTCCTCTTCCCCTCTATTTTTTTGTGGGGCAAGATAGATTTCTGTACCCCATTACCTATATTACTTATTTCCCAGTTGTATGTAAAAACAATTTTTAACATTCGTTTTTAAAACTTTGAGCTCCAGCTTCTTTCCCTTCTTTCCTCCCCACCCATCCCCACTGAGAAAGCATACAATTTGATATAGGTTATACATGTGTAGTCATGCAAAACACTTCCATAATAGTCATGATGTGAAAAACTAACTATATTTCCCTCCATCCTATCCTGCCCCTCATTTATTCTATTTTCTGGTTTGACCCTGTCCCTCCTCAAAAGTATTTACTTATAATTACCCCCTCCTCCAATTAGCCCTCCCTTCTATTATCCCTTCAACACCTCTTATCCCCTTCTCCCCTACTTTCCTGTAGTGTAAGATGGATATTCATACCAAATTGAGTGTGCATATTATTCCCTCCTTAAACCAAATCTGATGACAGTAACACTCACTCTCTCCCTCTCACCTCTCCTCTCTTCCCCTCCATTGAAAAAGTTTTTCTTTGCCTCTTTTGTGTGAGAAAAAATTTACTCCATTCTATTTTTCCCTTTCTCCTTCTCCCAATATATTATTTTCTCACCCCTTAATTTTATTTTTTAGATATCATGCCTTCATATTCAACTCACCCTCTGCCCTCTGTCTATATGTATATAATCCTTCCAACTCCCCTAATACTGAGAAAAGTTTCAAGAGTTACAAATATAATCTTTCCATGTAGGAATGTAAACAGTTCAACTTTACTAAGTCCCTTACTAAGTTCCTTACTAAGTTCCCCTTCCTGTTTACCTTTTCATGCTTCTCTTTCTTGTGTTTGGAAGTTAAATTTTCTATTCATCTCTGGTCTTTTCATCAAGAATGCTTGAAAGTCCTCTATTTCATTGAATGACCATTTATCCCCCTGAGATGTTATACTCAGTTTTTCTGGGTAGATGATTCTTGGTTTTAATCCTAGCTCCTTTGACTTCTAGAATATCATATTCCGAGCCCTTCTATCCCTTAATGTAGAAGCTGCTAGATAGTGCGTTATCGTAATTGTGTTTCCACAATATTTGAATTATATCTTTCTGGCTACTATCAATGTTTTCTCCTTGACTTGGGAGCTCTTGAATTTGACTACAATATTCCTACAAGTTTTTTTTACCTTGTGTTTCTAGAACTTTTTTCCTTGATAATTTATTGAAAGATGATGTCTAAGCTCTTTTTTTGATCACAGCTTTCAGGTAGTTCAATATTTTAAAATTGTCCCTCCTGGATCTATTTTCCAGGTCAGTTGTTTCTCCAATGAGATATTTCACATTGTTTGCTATTTTTTCATTCCTTTGGTTTTGTTTTATAATTTCTTAATTTTTCATAAACTCATTAGCTTCCATCTGCTTCATTCTAATCTTTAAGGAATTACTTTCTTCAGTGAGCTTTTGAACCTCCTTTTCCATCTGGCCAATTTTGCTTTTTAAGGCATTCTTTTCCTCATTGCCTTTTTTAAAAAGACCTTTTTTGACATTTGGGTTAGTCTATTTTTTAAAGTGTTCTTTTCTTCATAATTTTTTGATTGTCTTTTAGCATGTAGTTGACTTGGTTTTTCATGATTTTCTTGCATCACTCTCATTTCTCTTCCCAATTTTTGTTCCACTTCTCTTACTTGATTTTCAAAATCCTTTCTGAGCTCTTCCATGGTCTGAGACCAATTTATATTTTTCTTGGAGGCTTTGGATGGAGGGGTTTTGTCGTCTTCTTCTGTTTGCATGTTCTGCTCTTCCTTGTCACCAAAGTAAGATTCTATAGTCTGATTCTTTTTCTGGTTTTTGCTCATTTCCTCAGACATTTACTTGACTTTTGAGCTCTTTGTCAAGATAGTTTTCTGTTTCCAGTGGGGGTAGGGGTTGTACTGTTAGTTGCTCTAACCCCCACAATCTATGGACCTAGAGTTCCAGAAAGAGCCACTGCCTCTGCCCCTGCTGGGGCTGCCAGAGGCTACTCCACCCTCTTTGACATCCTTGGTCTGGGTCCCGACCATTTTATTCTTCTCACACAGGTTCGACAGTTTTTTCCACTGACCTTCCAATTTGTCCTTGGCATTTTGAGGTTTTAAGGTCTGTAAACTGGCATTGGTGCCAGAGATTCAGTCCCCCTGAGACCTACTTATGTCCTGTCTGTGCCAGTGTGGCCCATGCTGTACTGCACTCTGCTTCCCGTGTGGTGTGATAGGCTCTTCCTGTTGACCTTCCAGGATGTCTTGGACTGGAGATTTGCTTTATTCCATCATTCTGTGGGCTTTACAGCTCCAGAATTTGCTTAGAGTCATTTTTTACAGGTATTTGACTGGGCTTGGGAGGAGAGTTCTAACAAGTGTCTGCTTCTACTCTGCTCTCTTGGCTCTGCCCTTTTGGGAATTTCCTTGGCAAAGATTTTGGAGTGATTCACCATTTCCTTCTCCAGTTCATTTTACAGATGAAGAAACTGAGGCAAACAGGGTTAAGTGACTTCTCTGAGGCTGGATTTAAACTCAGGTCTTCCTGATTGCAGTGCTCTATTGACTTGAGTCACCTATCTGTCCAACCCCCACCATCTCACTTAAAAGTTAAATTGAAAATTAAAAAACAACAGCATATAGACGAATTAAAAACTGAGGAAGGAGTAGTTTGCTCAAGGCCACACAGCTAGTATTACTGTGTGACAAGATTGAATTGTCCTGGTCATCTGACTCCTAGATGCTATGAGCTTCCTTCGCGTGCTTAAAATGGATGTAATACCAAATATTTCCAGAAGATGGCAGCAAAGTCCACCTCGTTTGTGGGCAATCTTCTTCCTATTGTTTAGCAGTTGCAAAAGCTTAATCTCAGAGTGTGAAAGAACCAGTGAATGCAATTCCTGAGCCTCTGACAGTGGTACCTCTAAGGTCAAGGATAGCAGAAGTAGCACAGGAATGGAAAAGGAATAATGTCCCAATTTCCAAAAAAGAGAAGACAAAGTCTGCAGACTATACATCAATGAGCTTGACTTTAATTTCTTGAAAAATTCTAAAACAGATCTTTAAAGGGAAGGTTGGTGGGACTCTAGAAGAAGAAGGCACCACTACAAAGCCAAAATCAACAAGAGTGAGTCGTGGACAACTGCCTTTCTTTCCTTTTGGCTGGGTTACTAAAATGGTCCATGAGAGATGTTGTAGAAATAGTTGGTCAAAACTTTAGCAGAACATTTGCTCAAGTATGTCCTTGTGGGTTCTTCTAGCTGTTGGTGGTTGAAATTATCATTAAGGAAGATCAAATGGTTATCAGCTACTCTGCTTTTTAGAGAGAAGAGAATAGAGGAAACAGAGGCAGAAAGAAAGAGAGCAGACATTTCCCCTCTATCATGCCTCACTTTTGTGATGTTTCCCAAACTCATCAGTTATTAACTGTTTTTGTCCAAGTGATAAGTTGTTGTGTCATATATGACTCTTTGTGACCCAATCTGGACTTTTCTTGGCAAAGACACTGGAGAAGTTTGCCATTTTATTCTCCAGCTCATTTTTCCAGATGAGAAACTGAGGCAAACAGGGTTAAGTGACTAGCCCAGGGTCACACAGCTGATAAAGTATCTGAGGCCAGATCTGAACTCATGAAGACAAGTCTTCCTGATTCCAAGCCCAGTGCTCTGTCCACTGTGTGACCTAGATGTCCTATGTCTGTTATAAACAAAACTGTTTCTGCTTCTCCCACCATTGATTTTTACTCAAATACCCTCCACCATGCTTCCCCCTTTTAGTTCCAGTAATTTCTCAACTCAATAGACATTTTTAATATATAATGCTACCCAAACCCACCACTTTTTCCTTATCTTTCTTCTAGAGGCAAATAAGTAGCACAGTGGAAAAGGTACTGGTCTGGGAGTCAAAAAAAATCTGAGTTCAAAGCCTGCCTCAGACACTTACTGGTTTGGTGACCCTGGGTAAGTCATTTAACATTTCTCAACTTCAGTTTCTTCATATGTAAAATGGGGATGAAAATAATAGTCCCAACCTCCCAGGAATGCTTTGCACATTAAACAAGACAGCCAATGAAGTCCTTGGCCATCCTTAAAGTTCCAAATATATGCCGGCTCTTATCATGATGGTATTTTCACAAAGGCTATTCCAGTTGTAGATTTCATCTTACCAAGTCTTAATCTGCATCATATTTGACTCCTGGTGCTAAGACTAGTTCCTCTTGCTGGTTACCCCATCGTTGAGCATTTGCATCTTCAGACCATTAGTTTTTACTACTTGTTTCTGTCTCAGATTTTGATCTCTTGTGAATTTCTGGGTGCCCCAACTGACACCCTCTATTATATCTCCTCCCTATTGGTGTCTAGCTTGGAGGATATAGTCAGTTTTTGTTTCTCTGTCTCTTATCTTTAATACTTTTAAAGCCCTTTCAGTTGGATTTCCAAGACACCAGGCAAATGCATTTAAAATATTTTGTTAATACATTTATTCATTTTTATAAGCATTTATTATCTCTTCTACTCTTATTGTTGTGGTTCAGTCATATCAACTCTTTGTGATCTCATAGACTATACTGTCCATGAGTGGTTTGCCATTTCCTTCTCCAGTAGATCAAGGCAAACAGAGCTTAAGTGACTTGTCCAGGGTAACATAGCTAATGAGTGTCTGAGACTGGATTGGAACTCAGGTCATCCTGACTCCAGGGCCAACTCTCTATCCCAGGAATCATCTGGCTGCCTTATCTCTCCCCCACTACCCTGCCCCAAATGAATGATTACAAAAATAAAATAAAATCTTCATAGTAACAAATGTTTGTAGTTCAGCAAAACAAATCCCCACATTGGCCATGTTCAAAAAATGGATGTCTCATTCTGCATCTTGAGTGTCTTAGAGACTTAAGAGTGAGAGGCATGTCCCAAATGCAGTCTTCTGGACTTGTGGTTTATCATCACATTGATCAAAGTTGTAAAGTCTTTCAAAGGTTTTTTCCTTGTATCATTATGTAAGGCATTCTCTTAGTATTGCTTACTTTGTGCTGAATCAGTTTATAAAAGTCTTCCCAGTTTTTTCTGATATTACCCATTTCATATCTCTACATCTAGGAACCCTGGGGTTCCATCTACTACTTCTACTGCTACTGTTGTTGCTGCTACTGCTAATTCTACTACTGCTTATCTCATTCTTTTACTTCTTTCCTCCAGTAGGGCTGGAACATAAATTGTTTTTCACTTTGGATTTCATTGCCAGTTTTAACTTTCTCTGGACTCAGAGTTGAAGAAACAATTCTTACAGGACTTTTGTATCACCTTGGTTTCCTAGGAATTTCCTTTCCTTGATTCTGACCTCTATATATGTCCTTCATAGATCTGAGTTGGTTGGTAAATTGCCTGTGTATCCATATCACTCCCCCTTTTTTCTTGCCAGAACTGTTTCTGTTTGTGTCTTCACAATTTCATACTTTCCATCCTTCCTGGACTGACTTTTCTAATAGAATTTTAGTCCTTGAGATTCTATCCATTTGAACCCATTTGAAATGTGATTTCCTAAAATCTAGGGTTTGTAGCAAACAGTTCCTGCTCTTCCCCACCACAGCATCATCATTTCTTCACCAGCAAGCTGTTCCTGCCTTTTAGTAAGACTCAACTCCAGGACAGAATTTTGTCATTAGTTCCTCAGTGTTTTGAAGGACAAAATTATCATTAAATCTTGAAACTGCCCTTTAAAAATAGGAAAGTTGATTTATTGGTCAGGAATGTAGTATAGTTAATGAGAGATGGTAATATATACATATGTATTTGCCCATATATAGCTATGTCTCTGCATGCATATGTGTTATGTATATATATATATATATATATATACATATATGTGTGAAATTTTATAAAATGGATTTTAATGAACAGAATATATAGGTATATGTGTGCTTATATTTATAGTTTTCTTCTAAAATGGAGTGTGGATGTATGTATGTGTTTATGTTTACACACAGATTCCATCTAAAATAGGTGTGATATAGAAAGAAGGGGAGCAGGTAAGATACTCAATATAGGAGAGACAAAATCAAAGAAAGAAGCCAGTGTTAAAACTCATGTTGCCAGCTATCCATACACTGATCAGCTGATATATTCTTGACTTACCTTTATTGTAATTTAATCCTTTAAAAGGATGAAGTAGGAAGGCAAATGTATTCTGGACTTGATTCTATCAGGGAAAATTTGGCTACTGAAAGAGAAATGACAGTAGCCTTGGTAGAAATGACTAAGCCATTTTAAATTCACAATAGAGGAGAGAAAGCTGGACATTATCTGACATGTAACCCAGATTTTAGAAAGTAGATTTTAAATCGTTTACAGATGGCCTAAATATGACCCTGGGGTCTAAGTTTTAATATAGCAAGTCTTCCCAGAAGGAATGGAAAGTTCTTCATAATGAAATTCTGAAGGCATAAACAGATACAATTCTGATGAAGAAGACAATGGAGCAGTGACCAAAAGAGGCTACTATAAATATAGAGGAAAGTTATTAACCAGTTTAGTTTTAGAAAAGACATGAAAGCAAGGGCAGACAACGGAAGGGGAATACAGAAGCATGAGATAGTTCTATAAAGGTAAAGTTTTAATGATTTGAGGCTGGTAGGAAGGTTAAGGATGACAAAAGGTGGAGTTGAAAAGCCTTAGTAGGGAAGAGGAAGTTCAAGGAAAGCATAGGGCCACTGATGCAAATGGATGGTATAGTAACAGTGGTTGAATGAGAAAAGGCAGGACCTGTCCAGTTTGTGTTTTCTTTCTATAAATTTTCTTTCAGAGTATGATCCTTAAGCTGGTGAAATGACAATGACTAATTAGGGAGTTGAAATCCAAGATAGTTAATAAGACAGGAGAGGTCCTGGTTGCTTCTCACTAGTTCATCATTAGCTAAGTGGCATAGTGAATAGAACCTTGGATCTGGATTCAGAAAGAACTGAATTCAAATTCAATCACAGGCACTTAATAGGTTTATGGCACTGGGCAAGGTCCTTAACTCATCTGCCTTAGTTTTCTGTGCTATAAAATGGGGGTCATAGTAACATCTACCTTCCAGTGTTGTGCAAATCAAATGAGATATTTGTAATATGCTTTGCAAACATCATTAGGAGGAAAGGAATAAGGATTTATTAAGCCCCTGCTTTATGATAGGCATTGTGTTAAATGCTGTTATATCAAATGATTATGATTCCCATTTTACAATTGAGGAATATGGCAGAGGTTGATTAACTTAACCAGTGTCACAAGTGACTGAGGGTGAATTTGAACTCCTGACTCCCAGCACAGTTCTCTATTTACTGTGCCATCTAGCTGCTTCTACCACCACCACCACCACCACCACCACCACCACTAGTGTTTGTGATGGCTGAGCTCTGATCTATTACATTTAAAAACAATGTGGAGAAGGAGAGAAAGCCTACCATTTGTCATATTGCCAAATCTACCTCATTGTTACATCATGGTTTTCAAATTCTCCCTCAGCAATCTGAAGTGGAATCTCAGAATCCAAGTTATAACAGAAGGGCAGTTTAAGCAGTCACTGATAGACCTTCCCACCACAGCCTTTACCAAGTATAATGGCACCTGTACACCTAGGAGTAGAATCAAATCCTTCCATAAGATCCCAGATTCTTATTAATTGATTAGGGGACTTTCTGTTTAGGAAATGCAGAGAATGCCACAACCTCCTTCTCATGTTCCAGAGACTCTTCCTAATAATTTTTATTTTTGTCCAATGAACAGTCCAAACACAAAATATCAGCCAATCTAATTAAGCATATTGGTTTAATAACCGCACTCTCTTGTCTTTTTATGCTAGGAGGACAAAGCTGAGTTCCTTAAACTAAGCAGCTATGGTCAGTTTCAAGTCTCAGCTGCTACTCCTCATATCCTCAGTGCTAAATCGGGCCCCAGCTCTTAGCAGCAACTCTGGTGCTGACCATGGTGCTGATAAATCATATAAAATAACTAACAGTAGTTTCTCTCCCTCCCTCTCTCCCTCCTTCCTTCCCCCCACCTCTCTCTCTCTCCCCTTCCCTTCTTCCTTTTTTCTTCTTGGGAAGAAGATTGTGATTTGGCCTAGGTCTACACTTGTAATTTCATTGTTATCACGTGAGGACTATCCTTGTACCAATGCAAGTTCACATGTTGGTAACTATCCTATAAGTTAATTTTATAGACTGGAGTAGAGGATAAAAGTTTGTGGAGGATGGGACTGAGAGGATAAATGCTTTGTCAACATGAATTTTAATTGAAAATAGTCCATACAACAAATTGCAAATTGCATTTGCCCTTTAATCAGGGCAAATGAATTGTAGCTCAGAGTGCCACACAGGAAGTGATGCAATACTCAAGGATGGGGCTGAGGAAAGGGTTTATGTAGAGTACTAAGGCAGAGAGAATGACTAGGCTACAGGTGGGAAGGGTTGGGCATCTCACTATTTCACAAGATAGGTTGTTTTATATAAAGAGCAAAAGTCCATAAAGGAAGGTTGGAAATCTCTGGAGAGGGGAGTTTAGAAGATCTACAAAATAATCAGAGACCGGAAGTGATGTCTGGTCAGTCCCAGGCCTAGAAATGAAGACAAGGACAGCTTCAGTGAGATCCTAGTGAACTGCGTTTATCAGTTACAAAGCTGATATGTATCCGAGTTGGAATCTAAATCCTGATAGACTTAAGTCTAAGGCTAACTTTCTAGACAATATGGGGAATAACTATTTATATAAACTCTTACTATGTGCCAAGGACTGTGACAAGAACTTTTTACAAATGTTATCTCATTTGATACTCACAACAACCCTGGGAGGTAAGTGCTGTTATGATACTCACCTTATAGTTGTGGAAGCTGAGGCAAAGATTGATTAACTGACTTGCTTAACTGATATAGCTAGTGTTGGAAGTTAGATTTTGGAGCTCAGCTCCATCGCAGATTCTTTGGATTTGGGCAGGCTTAAAGGACAATGAAGCTCCAAATAAGGAGTTACATTACTTTATCCTCAGAATGACCGGAGAGAGCACCCCTCATACAGCATCCCCCTAATTCTCAATGGTAGCGGCTAGAAACAAGCACAGCATTCACATTCTGCACTTTCTGATCAGTGCTCTTTGATTTATAGAGAAGCACAAAAAGAAGGCATCATGTCACCAATAAGCTCCTAAGTTTACATTAACTTTAGTTG
The DNA here is from genome assembly GCA_028658325.1 of Potorous gilbertii. NCBI lineage: Eukaryota > Metazoa > Chordata > Mammalia > Diprotodontia > Potoroidae > Potorous > Potorous gilbertii. The sequence goes on from CM053771.1 coordinate 61,333,999, forward strand.
TGTCATGGTAAGTTAGTATAGAGCAAGTGCAGTGTACTGTTTACAAGTTGAGCTCAAATGTTTACATTATCTAGCTTAGCGCAAGCTCAGTGATATTTTTATGGGTCATGATCCTGGAAACTTGTATCTTTAGGAAAAGAACAAATCACTATCACCTTACACACAGATTTCAACTCAGGTCTTCCTGAATCCAGGCCCAGCATTCTAATCACTGTACTGCCAGATGCCTCATTGCTTACTGCTGCAATTGAAATTAAGGTAAACCAAGGCACAATTTTCTAAGCATTATCAGCTTGTTCATAAAGTGTGAATCTATTAACAAAGACAGTCAATGGCTACCTAAGCTAAGCCAGAGGCATTAAGTGAAAGCTCATAGGGTCTTTTAGAAATATTAACAAAATGACAGAGCAAATTCTCAATCAACATAGGTATCTTTTTCTGACTTTTTCTGACCATCAATGACATAGCCAGGATTGAGATTAAATCATTTGGACCTCACCTTCTAAAACCTCCTTAAGCAAGACAGATGATTCAAATCATAAGCAAAGGGAATAGTCTTCAGGTGATGGGGAGTTGCTATAATATTTTAAATTGATGAGATTTGACCTTTAGGTTAACCAGGTTTCCCTGGAAAGTTGGTGATGGGTGTAGTTATGAAGGTGGAAGCATGATCTTTAGGCAAGTTTCTCTGGAATGTAGGTGGTGGGAAAGTTTACATGGGGAAGGAACAGAATATTAAATATTGTTTGAAGAAGGTTCAAAAATAGAACTGAAATTAGTTTTCAATTCTACATTCCTCTATGTTACACTATGGCATAGGATTCCACTGTGCAAGCTAGCCACATTTCCTTTCCTCACATGAACCTGGGAAAAACTTATTTGCTCCAGCAGTGGTGTGAATGTTCTTCTGTTAAAAAATAATTATTTTAATGTGCTTTTCAGTGTGTTTGTAACCTCTGCTTATTGGTCATCCTTCTCCTTTATTGTTGGCTATTCTACACAATTGTAGATCCAAATGACATGATTCACTGAATTAGAGCCCATCACTTGACTTCCCATGACTTTTCTTTCTCTTCTCTTGAATAATTGGGAAGTATTAATAGGCATTTCAGTTATTCCTTCTACTCCTGCTTAGTCTTTTTTATTTATCTTAGGAAATGAAGATAAATGTTTCACTTTCCCTTCTTGTTGCTTGTCACACCATGACACAAGCAGAGGTTAAGTGTCTTGCCTTCTGGGGCTGTCTTTTCATTTTTGTAAACAGGGTCCCATGTACGCTGTTCGTAGAATGGCAGTGCTGAAATGATCAGCCCCTCTTCCAGTGTTATCTTGATTCAAAGCTCTGGCTGTTTTACTAGAGGTCAGTTAATACAGGAGTTCAATTCTCACACACTTTAGAGCTAGGAGAGTCCTTATGCATAATCTAATTACATTGCACTATTTTCCAGACATGTCCAAGAAAAGTTGTAAGTCTCAGAAACTGTTGACAACAACCTGCTGACATCAATCTACAATGAATCCTGCTTTAACCGTATGTCAGGCCACCAAAATCAATATAGCCACTTCCCCTACATAGCCACTGCCTCCCCACCCCACTCCAACGTAATATCATAACTTATTCATATATAGTTCACTGCTCATATGAACAGAAATGTGTCCATGCTCTTTAACCACAACCACATCCATCTAGTCTCAGACAGGACCACAACAGTCAATCAATCAGAAAGCAGCACCACCAGGATGCTCCAGCAGGATGTAGAACAATAGAAGGGACTTTCCTTAAGTACATTGGTTTGGGTGACCTTGCAAAGTATGCCTCTTGACCTCTCTTTGACCCTGAGGCATTCTATGAAAGTCCTTCCCCTCAACACTCCATCAGCTGTGAAGGTAATAAGAGGTTCCTAGCACAGATAATTGGGTAGTCAAAAGGAAAGGAATGAAAAAAGTAGAAATGTTTCTCTGGACTTGAGAGGCTAACAGCCATATGAGTTTACTTCTAATTACCCCCTCCTCCCATTTGACCTCCCTTCTATCGTCCCCCCAAAACTCCACTTCCCCCCTATTTTCCTGTAGTGTAAGATAGATTTTCCTACCAAATTGAGCATGCAAGTTATTTCCTCCTTAAGCCAAATGTGATGAGAGTAAGCTTCAACAGCCGTATGAGTTTAGGAGAATGTGTCTGATTACATGCACTTAAAACTTACATATATTAATTAATATCATAGTGATCTATATGCTGCTTATCTCAGTCATTGGGTCCAGGGAGAGAGAAATTAAAAGAGCAAATTAATCTGAGGGACAGGAGTAGGAACTGTAACAATTACTGTTATGAGTATTATCCTCAGGAAAGCACACGCTTCACACAGGCAAGCCTGCTAACCAGCTGTCCTGTAGGAAAGTGAAAAAGCTAAAAGGTGGCTAGTCATCATAGGTGGGGGGAATGAAATTAAGGGACAAGAGCCTGGAGCAGGGAGATCAGGGGCAGGGAGATGGGGGGTCGGGGGTGACTCAATATGGTGCAGTGTTGAGCAGTTAGCTTTTTGATTGCCATCTCCTGACCAGAGTGGGAGATTGCAGGCTGCTGAAAGGTTGAGAGCACTACTCAATCCCTACAGGGAGGGAACAGTTTGAGCATATTTACAGGTGCTACATTTTGGGGGCTGCTGGGTGGCAGTGGGGGCAGTGGATAGAGTGCTGGGTCTGGAGTCAGGAAGACCTGAGCTCAAATTTTACTTCAGACACTCACTAACTCAGTGAACCTGGGCAAGTCATTTAACCCTCTTTGTCTCAGTTTCCTCATCTGTAAAATGAGCTGCATAAGAAAATCACAAACCATTTCAGCAACTTTGCAAAGATAACTCCAAATGGGAAGACAAAGAGTCAAAAACAACTGAGAAATGACTGAAGAACAGCAGCTTCACTCTGATTTCCTTCAAATCCCTTCATTGGATTTTAACCTTTGTAACAACTGTCACCTTGTATGTATAAAGGAGGCAGCATGAAATAAGCCAACATACAAAAGCGAACAATTTAATACATGTTTATTATGTTATATAGAAGACACTAGGTGAGGCACTGTCCTCATAGGATAAAAGAAATATTGGGGTTTGGGATATCATTCTTTGGATGGGGGAGGGCATAAATTTGAGGAGATGAATATGTGTAAATTTACTTTTCTTAGTGGTTGAACATGTCTTAGAAGAGGAGACTTGAAAGCTACCTGTGAGATCATCTCTTTCAAATTTCTGATTTGACAGGTGAGACTCTGAAGCCCAGAGAGGGTAAATGACTTATCCAGAGTCATACAGCTAACAAGTCATAGTATTGGAATGGGATATGGTTTTTTGATTCCAAATGGATTTCCTTTGCTCTGGCCTGACCTTTTCTCCTCTGTTCCACCTCAATTCCAGTTTCAGTCAAGACTTTTTTTTAACTATCAGAGATTACTTTTTAGATCATGATAAATGATCAAACAGGCATCTTAGAGTGATTTAGGAAGCAGCAAAAGTTATCAGCATTCCCCATTCCCCATTCCTTCATTGGTTCGTCAGGCTTCCTGAAAGCTCCATGGTGAACATCTCTTCCTGGTGTTAAGGCTCTGAGTTCAGAAGGTGTCTGAAAATAAATTTGCATTACATGGGAGTGGAGAGACATTCACCCAGCTATTCTCAAGATATTTGCATGAAATTTGGATTTAAAATTAAATTTCTGTTACCCAGTAAGTCATAAGACTCTAAGGGGAATGAAAATGGGGCTAGGAGAAATTCATGGGGAGAGTATGGTGATTATTTGGAGAAAAAGTGAGGGAAAGTTCTCATGAAAGCTCTGAGCATCAAGCCAGAGGAATTTCTCACTTTAGTTCTACAGAAATTCTTTTTGACAACCACCCCTCCCAAGCAGCGTGAATATGTTTAGGAAAAGGCACATTACTAGGTCAAAGACTCTGCCTTGTGACTCAGAGGGAGGGGATATCTTCTAGTCAGAGCTCCAGAGACAGCCCTTTCTCATCTTCAGCACAACTCAGTGACATGAGGGAGTTAGGCCAGGTTCAACTTTCCCTCATGAAAGGGTTTAGAGTCCAAGGAAGGGCTAGCTGGCGGTCCATCTCTTCAGATCCCCATTCCCAGTCCTGCACTGCTACTTACTGTAGCTCAGAAGGAATGGTGAAAGTTATCTCAGGCCGTGTAAAACCATTGAAATTGGAACTTGAAGTATGGGTGTAAGCTCCCATGTCTTCAAAGACCAGCCAGTCACCTACATGCAGCTCAGGCAACAAGATGTCTGTTGGACCCAGACGATCAAAAGCATCACATGTAGGACCCCATAGTGTGGAGGGGTAAAGAAGTGGCTTGCAATTGAAGCTCTGTACCAGATGGGAAATGGAGAATGAGGATTCAGCTAAAGAAAATGACTTGGCTCAAACCACCTCCATTTCCTATTCCCTACCATTCTTCTCTTAAATCATGCCCATCTCTATTTCTAAAATGTCTTTCCTCTCCTTCTTTCCTTGATGAATTCCTACTCACTCATTGTTGGATTCTCACTTTAAAACTCACTCAAAGACCACCCCCCAGCAGGTTTGCTCCTGCCTCAGACACTTACTGGTTGTAGAACCCTGGACAATCTCTCTCATCCTCAGTTTGTAAAGCATTTCTTCCAATAAATTTTGGTACTTATGTGTCAGTTCTATTCATAGACTATTTTTTTCTTCTGGTATCTCAGCTAACTTACTAGAAAATCACTTACTTAGAAGGCAATTGTTGCTAAATATGGGAAAAATATAGGCAGGTGAATTTGATCAATTCCCTTTTATCAAACACTTCTATGGCCTCTCCTAAGCAACCCTAATTTGTTGTGTCTGAGCTACTTTGGCAGCAAGGAGTTGGAGGTACCAGCTCTATTCTTGTCACCTTGGCAGTCATTAAGTAGTTACTACTCTTTTTCCCATACTCAAGCTTGAAGTAGAGAAATTCAGGGGTGAGATTTGAGTAGAAGCTGGGGAAGGATGGTCAAGATTATATATGAGGGCCCACACTGACCTGGAAATCTTAGGGAACTTGCTCTTTAATGACTGAATTTTTAGGAAATATAGCTCTGTCTAGCTGACTTATTCTTTTCCAGGAAGTTCCAGACAACTTTCCCCTGCCCTACCTCCGGAGCTGTCAAAATCAACTCTTGCTCCCTTGGACCTCTTACCTTCACCACATGAGGTATCCTTGTTTCCTTCTCCCTCTTCAAAATAGCAAAAGAGGTGTAAGCACCATCATTGACATAGTACATCAGTCTCTGACCACCTTCAGAGAAAAGAAAATGGATCAGTCAGGAAGATGTTTGGGACTTGTGATGATGGAATCCTAATAAAGTTGCCTCCACACTCAATATAGTCACTGCCCCCAGATCCAATTCACATATTTGAACAGGAATGTTCTTGTACTCAAGTACAATCATATCACCCATTTAGCCCGAAACAGGATCAGCCTAGCTACCTATCCATCTTGACCAGACAGAATTGCACTAGCTAGCCAAACAAGAAGAAAAACAACCAGGATGTTTGAGCACCAAACCATAGAAAAGATCCCTTCCCTATTACCTAAGACCTTAACAACCCTCTCCTTCCTTTTTAATATTAATCATATTGCTATATTCTATGGATATATTCCCATATTCTGTGATTGTGCAATCAGCATCATCTACTCTTTAAAATTGTCTATTTTGCCTTACTGAAATTGCCAGTTTCTTTAAGGAACTTAGCCATTCACCAGAGCATAAAAGCTCAAAAGCACGATGAATCTCTTCACCTGACTTGAAGTGGGCCTGAATCTGAAATTCATTGAGATATCCCATAGCATCAAAACCTGAACTCATCAGTGAGACTTGTGCTTCCCCTTTATCATGATTGCCCCCAGGATCTCTCCAGATAGGTGAGGAGCTCTCCAACATTGGAGTTCTGCAACCAGAGGCTGGAGAAATGTTCATAAAACAAACACTGAGAGCCTTCCTTGTACAGAGCTTGATGCTAGGCACTGGGGGAATAGAAAATTTGTGTAAAACAAACCTTTCTGTGTTATGTAATCAGCCTGGAAAGGGAGTTGTATTATCACTGTAAATCGTTTTAAATCCTATCCGGAGAGTTTGTATTTTATCCCAAAGACAGTGGGGAGTCACTGAAGATCCTTGAGCAAAGGAAGGACATATTCATCTCATTGGTGATGTTTCAATCCTCCCTCCAAGTCTTTGCAATCATGTCTGCAATGCCATCATTATCATCACTCTTACTTCTTAGAATTCCTAGCTTCCTTCAGAGCACAACTCAGACACCACCTACTACATGAGATCTTCCATGATCCATGAAGTTGTTAGTGTTTTCTCCTCCTTTCAATTACTTTATATGACTTTGAATGCATTTTGTATTATCTGCACCAAGTCCCTTCCTCACCCCCAACCCCAGTGGAATATCAGCTCCTTGTGGACAAGGATTGCTTTGTTTTTGTCTTTGTATCATAATAGGCACTATTTGTCTGGACAATAGAATAGATCATTTGGAAAGGAGGAATATGGAACAGAGCTGGCAAGGTCAACTGACATGTGCTTGGGAGGGCCTTGAAGGCCAAGCAGAGGACTGTGAACTTTGTTTGGAAGGCAGAAGGGAAGCAATGACAATTCTTGAGTAGAGTAAATTGTATGATAAGATCTGTGCTTGATAAAACTGATCCTGGCAGGATGCAAAGAACCAATCAGAGGAGGCAGCACTATAGTTAAGTGGGAGGAGCTTTGCACCAATCATTCTTCCACCTGGGTAACCTTGGGCAAAGGCTCCCTGAGCCTCAGCTTCCTCATCTGTAAAATGATGGGGTTGAGCTAGATGACCTCTGAGGTTCATTCCAGCTCTCTGTGTGAGCTGATGTGCTCAACTGGAAAGCAGTGAAGATGGTTGGGCGGATGGTATAAGAGCCTATGTCAAGATGGCATTTTCAGAAAATCAAAGGAGTGGTGGATTTGGCAGGGTTACATAACCAACTGGAGAGAGAAGGAAGAGGATCAGGCAAAAGTCAAGCATGATCCCAAGGCATGATTCTGAGCTATCATGTGAATGATGATGCCAGACAGAAATAGGAATGTGAGAAAGAAAAGAATGTGCTATATTCAGAGAGCAGTTGAACTAGATTCCTCTGACATTAATTGTATGACTATGACTGATGTCTGTTTGTCCCTTGACCACACTACGGACAAAGTCCAAAGACCACGAACTGGATAAGGACCAACAATAGCCTGGTATACCTTCTTCCATCACTGTCTTCTTGCCAATGATATTGAGGGCAGCAGCGCACACTTTAGCTCCATAAAAGCGGCCAGGTTCAGCTATGATCTCCACTCCACTGTCTTCTGGGAAATACTGGTCCAAGGCTTTGTTGATCACAGTGGCCATCTATAGGAAAGAGAATAGTCTCCATTAATAGAGACCACCCCACCTGGTTGCCAAACCTCCACTCCCTTTCAGCCAAGTCAGTTATCATGGACCCACTGATACACTGTCCCTAGCATACGCCTGTTTATTTATCATGCCTAAGGCTGGGATGTTACTGGGGCCTCTGCAGTGTGGTATGCCATTCAGTTATCTCACATCTCTCAGGTTTTGTCATCTTTCTCCTTAGATATTAAAACTGTTCCATGTAGGGCCCAGCATTCCTCAGTTTACCACCAGGCACTCCACCAACACATGAGCACACACCAAGCCTTTACCTTCCTCCATGACTTTACTTATGTTCTGTCCTTCCCCCAGCTTTCTCCCCTAAGTACATGGAAAGTTTTTCCTCATTCTCTCTGTCTTTGAGGCACAGCTTACATGGCAGCTCTCCCTGGCAACCTTCCTGAAGTCAGTGCGTTACAATCCAACCTTGGGATTTCCCTGAGAATGGGAGGCTGGTTACCCTACAAAGCATATGAATTTCTCAAGGGCTGGACCTGGATTTGCTACTTCTCTGAGCTCAGGAGTTGGGTCTACTCCTTTTTCTCTGTCTCTCCAGCACAGTATGGTCCTAAATAGCAGAGATAGGATCTTCTTCTCAGATGTCTCCACCTGGTTAAAATCTGGGTCCATTTTTCTTCTTCCTTCTCCAGGATCTGAACTCCCTAAGATCAGGGACAAAGTCTCTTAATCCTTTGTTTTCACTCCCATCTCAAGCACCATCTCACCTCAGGGCTAAGCACATAGTACCAGGTATTGCGCAGGTAGTAGAGAGTGTGTTCACTGAGCTGACATTTTTGTGGGCAACTTTCAGAGCTATTCCATTTGGGAGATAATGCTCTAGTCCATATTTATAGATCATAAAGCTTTCTCCAATGCCATCACCAGCTTGTGAAGATGACCTTGAGTTTTGAAAGGCCCTGAGAATACAGCCAACTGCTGATAGATCCTAGCTGACTGGGAGGTTTTCAAGTATGGGGCCAAAGGTGAACTAGATATTGGTTGCCCAAGCACTGGCCAAGCTATGGTCAGAGAGACCCATAGTCAGTACCTTTTGTATTGAAGAATTTTGATTGTGGAAAGGGGCAGAAAGTGAGTACCACAAGATAAAGGCAAGCTGCCTTCAAATGTCTATCAGGTACAGTTATTAAATTACAAGGCATATCTGAGGACTGAAAATAATACTCCTGTCTCTTGGGGAAAAGTTAGGGAGAGCGGGCAGAGCCAAGATGGTGGAGTAAGAAGGACAGGCCTGCTATAGCTCCCCATCAAAGCCAAAAAATACCTGTAAAAATGACTGTAAACAAATTCTACAGCAGCAGAAGCCACAAAATGACAGAGTGAAAAAGATTTCCAGCCCAAGGCATCCTGGAAGGCTGACAGGAAAAGTCTCTCACACTGGGCTCAAAGCAGAGCACAGCCCATGGAGTGAAGCTCAGCCTTGGCTGTAGGGATTGTCAGGGACAGGACTGGAGCAGGGTTCAGGGCATGGTATCCTGGGTAGCAGCTGTGGTTCCCAGATTCCTCAACCCATGAACACCAGAGACAGCTCCAAAGCTCAGCGAGAAAACTCTTTCATCTGGGTGAGAAGGGAGCAGGGTCCTGCCCTACTCCTGGCCCCAGGTGGCTGCAGTGTCCATTTTTGGAGCCATTTGCCCAAAGACCCTGGGGGAATCAAGAGGCTGATCTGAAACTCAGCACTGAGTGGTGGCCCTAGGGTGAAGAGGAGGACTGATGTGGTGGAGCTGTAGGCAATTGTAGAGAGGAAACCCTACACACAGATCCTGGGCAGAAAAGCTTGTAGTTGCTCCCAGACCCAAGCTCAGGCCAGGAGAAGAGGAAACTCCTGTCCCATGAGTATGCCACCTTGGAGGAAGTGAGTACTTACAGGTCCCTAGAGTATACCCTCCACTTGACAAAGGACTCAAAAGTCAAGTAACTGTCTGGGAAAATGCCCCAAAAAAGGGAAAAAAGACTACAGAAGGTTACTTTCTTGATGAACAGGTATTTTCCTCCATCCTTATGGATAAGGAAGAACAAAGCATACCATTAGAGGAAGACTTCAAAGTTAAGGCTTCTTCATCCAAAACAAATTTGCAATGGTCTCAGGCCATGGAAGAGTTCAAAAGAGATTTTGAAAATCAAGTAAGAGAGGGAGAGAACAAATTGGGAAGAGAAATGAGAGTGATGCAAGAAAATCATGAAAAGGGAGTCAACAGCTTGCTAAAGGAGACCCAAACAATGCTGAAGAAAATAACACCCTTAAAAATAGACTAACCTAAATGGCAAAAGAGGTTCAAAAAGCCAATGAGGAGACAAATGCTTTAAAAAGAAGAATTAGCCTAATAGAAAAGGAGGTTCAAAAGCTCACTGAAGAAAATAGTTCTTTCAAAATTAGAATGGAGTAGATAGAAGCTAATGACTTTATGAGAAACCAAGAAATCACAAAACCAAACCAAATGAATGAAAAATAGAAGACAATGTGAAACATCTCATTGGAAAAATAACTGACCTGGAAAATAGATCCAGGAGAGACAATTTAAAAATTATGGGGCTACCTGAAAGCTATGATAGAAAAAGAGACTAGACATCACCTTTCATGAAATTATCAAGGAAAACTAACTTGATATTCTAGAACCAGAGGGTAAAATAAATATTGAAAGAATACCCTGATCACCTCCTGAAAGAGATGTGAAAAATAAAAATTCCTAGGAATATTGTAGCCAGATTCCAGAGTTCCCAGGTCAAGGAGAAAATATTGCAAGCAGCCAGAAAGAAACAATTCAAGTATTGTAGAAATACAATCAGGATAACACAAGATCTAGCAGCATCTACATTAAGGAATGGAAGGGCTTGCAATATAATATTCCAGAAGTCAAACAAACAAGGATTAAAACCAAAACTCACCTGCCCAGCAAAACTGAGTATAATACTTTAGGGGAAAAATGGTCATTCAATGAAATAAAAGACTTTCAAGCATTCTTGATGAAAAGACCAGAGCTGAATAGAAAATTTGACTTTCAGAATAAGAATCAAGAAAACATGGAAAGGTAAACAGGAAAGAGAAATCATAAGGGATTTAGTAAAGTTGAACTGTTTGCATTCCTACATGGAAAGATAATATTTGTAATTCTTGAGACTTTTCTCTGTATTTGGGTAGTTGGAGGGATTATATACATATAGACAGAGGGCACAGGGGGAATTGAGTAGGAAGGGATGATATCTAAAAAAATAAAATTAAGGAGTGAGTGAGGAATATATTGGGGGAGAAAGGGAGAAATAAAATGGGGCAAATTATCTCTTATAAAAGAGGCAAGAAAAAGCTTTTTCAATGGAGAGGAATAGAAAGGAAGTTTCAGGGGAGAAGTGAAGCTTACTCTCATCACATTTGGCTAAAGGAGGGAATAACATGCTTACTCAATTTATTATGAAAATCTATCTTACACTACAGGAAAGTAGAGAAAAAGGGGATAAATGGGCTGTGGACGAGATGATAGAAGGGAGGGCAAATGGGAGGTGAGAGTAATTAGAAGTAAACACTTTTGGGGAGAGCTAACAGAATAAATGGGGAACAGGATAGGATGGAAGGAAATATAGTTAGTTTGACACAATATGACTATTATGAAAGGCTTTTGTATAACTACACATGTATAGCCTGTATTGAATTGCTTGGCTTCACAGTGGGGATGTGTGGTAAGGGAGGAAGGGAAAGAAGTTGGAACTCAAAGATTTAGGAATGAATGTTGAGAATTGTTTTTGCATGCAACTGGGAAATAAGAAATACAGGAAATGGAATATAGAAACCTATCTTGCCCTACAAAAAAAGAGAGAAGATGGGGATAAGGGAAGGGAGGGGTGTGATAGAAGAGAGGGAAGATTGGGGGAAGGGGTAATCAGAATATATAGTGTCTTGGGGGAAGGGAGGGGGAGATGGAGAGAAAAGTTGGAACTCAAAGTCTTGTGAAAATGAATGTTAAAAACGAGAAATAAATTAATTAATTTAAAAAAAAAAGAAAAGTGAGGGAGAGGGGAACTATATGTGCAGAATGAAGCACATGTTCTTAAACAATGACCAGTATTTTTAGTGAGTCCTCTAGGTAGGAGGTAAAGCACTGAAAAATAGAGATGGTATTTTTAAAAGAGAGAGATTTTTAAAAGATCACCAGTAAAACTTGTATTTTTTTTACAAAGTGCTAGAATTGGACCTGGGAACATGTCTTTCCCACCCCCATTGGTAAAGCCCACCCTCTTGCCCTAAGCTGTCTTTTCCTGCCTTCTCCCTCCAGCCTTGGATCTTGGCTGCTTACCTCTTCAAATGTAGGCACAAAGTTCTTCTTGCCTGGGAAGCCCCCTCCAATATCCAGGAGGCTCATTGGGTGCCCAATCTGGAGGCCCAAGTCAAACACATGCCGGGCATCTGCAATGGCTTGCTTGAAGCTCTGTCGTGACTGACAACCAGAACCCACATGGAAACTGAGTGGAGCCAAGCAAACTGTTAGCATTGAGGAAATACACAGGTGTACACATGAAGAAACATAGGTACATGTGTGCTTATTCACACATAGATATGGAAAGTTTTCCCCACAGACATAAATACATACATATGCAGACATAGCCGGGCATATACAAATATTCTACAAATGCTTTTCTCTTTGCAAAGCCCTTCAAAGTTTGCTAATTCTAACAAAACCTCTGTGAGGAGAACAAGGCAGAGATCATTGCCTTTAGGTGACAGAGTAGAAACTGAGGGCCAGAGAAAGGAAGAAATTCACCCACGATCAAATTTTGGTCAAGGTCATTGACCCAGTAAGTCCATAGTAGAGTCCAGCTTGAACCTAGGCTTTCTGACTCCTAAGTCTATGCCTCTTCCCTTTCCAGCAGCCAGGGAGAAAGAGGAGTCTTTAAAGGCAGACTCACCAGATTCCAACTACAGTCACTCCCAAGTTCTTGGCAATGCTCAGCAGATGGCCACAGTGGTCCAGAGGAGCCCCAAACTTGGCACTCAGGGGATACAGGCTCTCACTGTCCTGGGTCCAGAGTCTGAGGACCAACCTGCCAAGGAATAACAGCCCATATTTCTCTCATGCCTTAATAAGGTTTACTAAAGTTATTATTCAAATATCATCACCCCCTTCCCAGTGCCCCATAGGGGTAAAGCAACTTACCCAAAGCCATATAACTAGTGCTAGAAACAGAATTTGAACTCAGGTCTGAGTCCAGGGCTAGTGTTCTTTCTAATGCCTCACCCTACTTCTGCAGAAAGGAAAGCCATTGACTGAAGGTGGGCTCTGGCTCCTCAAGTCTCTCCTAGTTACCTCTATTCCTCACCCCACCCTCACTCCAGCTTCACTTTTCCTCATTTCCCAGACATCCCTGAGTTAACCTATCTGCTGGGTCTGCCTAGACCTTATACCCACCTTCTGAGATCTACTGGCTATTTCCTCTAATACTGATCCCCCACCTCCTACCCCAATGTCTAGGTCATTGTTGTATCTTCCCCCCTCCATCCTGCTTGGATCCTCTGCCTCATTGCTCTAAGACCTTTGCCTGTGACTTTGCATTATGCTGGCTGTCCGTGGGCTGGGCAGGAGATACCTCCTAGGATCACCTGTTATTGATTGGGACTCCATGGTCTGACCGTGATACCTATAGCAGACTTCTGCCTATTAGCTATTTCTAGTCCTCCTTGATGCTGTGGCTTTATGATGTCCTGGGAGATGTATCTGTCACCTGTCCCTGGATCTCCTTGATGTCCCCTGGTCAGGGACCTTTTTACCTATCCTTTTTTATAGATAGTATATAGACTAACTATACTATTGACCTATCCTTTTTACCTATTGATCTTATTCATTCTTCCACTCCTTTTTTATTACTAACAGCAGCAGCAATAATAATAGCTATCATTTATAAATAAAGCTCTAAGGTTTGCAAAGTGCTTTTCATATATCATATCATGTGACCCTCACAATGACACCCATAAGGTAAATGCCATAATTATCCACATGGTGGAAATGAGAAAGCTGAAACTAACGAGGAAACATTCCTCCTTATTGTATCTCCTGCTTTCCAGGTCTATCTGGACTCTGGGCTCAGGCTATCTCCGTCCATTCCATGACTCCATTGACCAGAACCTGATACTAACAGTGGTGTCCAGCAGGTTTCTTCTGCCACGCTTACCTGGCAGTGGGGTGAAACTTGGCGACCTTGGCAATCTCTTCCTCACAGTCAAAAGTCATCAGCTGGACCCCATGACTAGCAGCATATTGGAGGTGAGAGATCTGCTTACAAGTATTGGCGTAGATGATCCGGGTAGGGGAAACTCCCATCCTCAGAACCTGTTCCAGCTCCCCCTAATGACAACAGAGGTTATCCCTCCAGAGGCTATGCCCTTCTCACTTCCTCAATCTGGAGTGCTCATTAGAACTCAATGGAGCATTCCCATCCCTAGTCCAAGCTCCCATGGGCTCTGGAAAACCCAGGGAAAGAGGATTGGGTACAACCGTGATGTTCTGGACATTTAGGGCCTACTCTACCTCCCATTCTTTCCCACTCCATTTAGAAAGCACTAGTCCCTTAGAAGAAACTTGGAAATCTTACTCGAGGGGGATAGATGGATTTCATACTCTCTGAATGATTGTTCCCAAGGAGTTCCTGGGGATTGGGGGAGGAAAGGACAAGTGTTCAAAATGTTCATGGTACCTCCTTGTCCAAACAGACATACAAATATATGCTCCTTTCATTGGTAGCCTCCTGTTCACGTTTTTAATCTACCCTACCCTATATTCTTAGACAGACTCTACGGGAGATGTTGCCAATGGGAAAAGGAAAGGAAAGATGTGACCCTTTTTTGATCTGTAAGCATGTTGCCAATGTTCTTATTTCCTTCCCACCCCTTGGACCCACAACCTGAGTTCTTTTATAGTTCTCCTTCTTCCCCAATTACTACATTCAATCCAGAGTTGCTTGGTATTTCAAAGGACCTTCTCCTTCTGATTCTTATGAATCTCCTGCCTTCCATTATGGCCCCCCACCTCCAGGCCTATGTGGATGTGGGGTCTCCTTGAGGCTCACCCGACTTGAACAGTCAAAGCTAGTGCCTAGTTTTGCCAGTACTTGAAGCACTCTGGGACTATTGTTGCACTTGACAGCAAAAAATGGAGTCACACGAGGCAGGGCCTGCAGGAATATCTGGTGCTGCTCAGCCAGAACCCCCAGGTCGGCCACCATGAAGGCATCTCTCTCATCCTGTGGGTGAAAGGGTATAGTAGTCATCTCTAGGGGGATAAGGAAGAACTTTCCTGATCCTGGTTATCCTGTGGTCTTCTGCATTCCCCTTACTCCAAATCTCATCCATTTCAAGCTTTCCATTGGAGTTCTGGGGAAGAGACCATTGGCAATCAAACATGATCTGGTTGGCAGAGACCTGGCCTGGGAATCAGGAGGCCTCCATTCATATTGAATTTCTGAATACATCACCTTTATTAAATCACTTAATTTCTCAGAGCCTCAGTTTCCTCATCTTACAAATTGAATATAGTACTTTTACTACCAAGTGGAATACTTTTAGACTTATGCCCATTAAATTTCATCCTATTCGATTCATCCCAGTATTTTCATTTGTAAACATCTTTTTGAATCCTGAACCTGTCTTCCAATGGTTTTAGCTATCTCTATTAGCCTTCTGCCAAATGCAAATTTGTTATGCCTGCATCCGATTATTGATAAAAATGCTCAACCACACAAAGCCAAGCCCATGTCTCGAGAGCACTGAGTTGACTACCTGTCAAGTAAACCCCTCTTTGGCCCTGTTAGTGACTATTCTTTGGTCTGATGATTCCACTATTTTTGAATCTGTCTCATTGCACAGTCACCTATGCTGCATCTATTATTTTTTTCCACAAAAAATAGCATGAGGTTTTTATCAAATGCTTCACTAAAATTTAGGTAAGTTATATCTTCATCATTTCCCTGGTTTACTAATCTGCTATCTGTCAAAAATGGAAATGAAGTTAGTATGACAAGCCTGAGATCATTCTCTTCCACAGAGAATACAGAAGTGGAATGAATGAATGAACTCTGAGTTCAAACCTTCATATATCATCATCATTCCATCCACCTGGAGCAGTAGTCCTATCAATCCCTCAATTCTTCAACCCCTCCTTTTCCTCCAATCTCTCTTTAAAAACATCCCAAAATAATTGGGATTGTTCTGAGTTTTATAAGAATTCCTGATACATTCTTATAGGACTAAGTTTTACCTTTGTATCCATCTGCTACTACTTGTCCTTTCTTCTAGTTAGTTGGTGCAGAGAATAGAGCTTGGAACCTGGACCCAAGTTCAAATCCAGTCTCAGGTATTTGCTAGCTATGTAACCCGGAATAAGTTTCTTTAATCTCTGCTGCCGAAATTTCCTCATTTTGTAAAAGAGGGCTAATGATAGTACCTACCCAATAGAGTTCGTTGGGAGGATCGAATGAGATAGTGTTTGTAAAGGTCTTTGCAAATAATAAAGTTTTTATAAATGTTGCTATTGTCACCTTGAGTTTATATTTAAAAGTCTATTTTAGTCTTTGAGTTTTTAGAGAATCTACATTGTTGTCCCCACATATGTCCCTTGGCCCTGGAGGATCAAAAGGCTCTCTTCAATCCTGGAGAACCTAGATACCTCCTTTAGCCCTAGGAGTTCAGGGATCTTTATCCATCAGCCCCTGGGAATTTATTGTGCTCTCCTCAGCTCCTGAGAACTTTGAATTCTTCAATCAGCTCTTGAGAACCGTTGGGGCTTCATTTTCTAAGAGAACTAGATTTGCCCCATTAAACTCTGGGAACTCAGGTCTCCCTATACCTACACCAGCATCATTACTCAAAGCTGCCCTCACCTTTCGGCCAACATTCCACTTGCACCATTGTCCCTTTGCAGTAGCAAGTGGGTAAACTGCTGGGGAAGTAGGGATATGGCCAAATGTGGACGTTTATTTTTCTTGACTATACATGCCTCTCTTGCTTTCTCTATGTGTGGGAAAAGGGAGATTGGAGGCAGAGTAGCTGGAATCTCAATTGAAAATATCAATAAAATAGAATTGTAAAAAATGACATAGAATTTCTTAGCTCGAAGGTAACTCAATACAAAATGTTGGAGTTCGGAAAGACAAACCATTTTAGAGCTGAAAGGTCCTGAGAAGACAGAATATAAGAACCCAAGGGATTTTAAAACATAGAATGTCTAGTCTTGGTGGGATTACTAGAAAGGAAACTATAAAGTGTCTTAATGTGGGAAAAAACCTTGGGACACGACTGTCACAGATGGAAGGTACCTTACAAAATAAAATATTATAGATGAGAGGGATATTAAAACTTAAGACTATTAGAACTAAGATGAATCTTAGAACAAACACAGAATGTCAGCAGGAAGGATTCACTGAATTTCTCAACCCCTTCATTTCCTCTAATAAATACTTATTGACTGATTTAATAAACATCATCCATATTGTAGCAACTACTGGACTATGTTGCAAACGGTCTGTTGTTTGGATCTCAATCTTTTTTCTTCCCACAGAAACAATGTTATTAAGGGTGGTTAGATTGCCAAATCAGTAGACTAAAAGCTGTTTAATCCTGAACGGGAATACTTCAGGTAATCTGGGATCTACAACCTCACCTCCCCTTTCTAGCCTATGTAATTCTTACTTATCTGAACAGAAAGCCACTATGTGCAGTCTATCCAACGTGCTTACAGACTTCCTCTGGTTGTTTGGATATTTCATCATTCCTTCAGCTCTTGAGACTTAGCAGTTATTCCTTGCTATTGCTAAGTGTCCCTCTCCTTTTCCTATCATCTATGTCTTTGATGGGACAGCTAGGTGAGTTTTTGGTTTTGTTTTTTGATTAAAGGGGCCATCCCTTGACTCACTTCTTGAAGAAGCCTATTCATTGAATGGGCATTGCCTCACTCAAAGTGAGAACCTGAAAACACCCTAACTTTAAAGGGCCAGTGTTTCCTCTTGCATCCTGGGCCATCTCCAGTCATCCTGATAGATATCTGGCCACTGGACCCAGATGGTTTTGGAGGAGAAAGTGAGACTGGTGACCTTGCACAGCCCTCCTTCACTCAAATCAAAATCAACTGAAGTAAGTCATCATCTCCCTGATGTCGTGGTCATCTTCAAGAATAAAGGACAAAGCACACAAACCTCAGAGTGAGGGAATCATTTGTCCAAGGTTACACAGAGAGTTACTGGGAGATTTGGGCTGAGCTCAGGCCTCTGGTTCTCACTTTTATTCTCAGTTGTCAGATGGCCAATAGATTCAATCCTTCCAGAACTGAGTCCCTTCTCCCCTGACTTCCCAGTAGCCTCAAAACCAGTGCATCAGCTTCTCTTACCGAGTCTGATAGTTCCTGGATTTTTTCCTGGATGAGCTTCCAAGCAGAGAGTCCTGGCTCTAGGCAGATCACCTGCTCTTGTAGTTCTCCAGGGTTTCCAGCTCCCTTTGGGGCTTGCATGCTGGGTTCTGGCCCCTCAGAGAGCATTTGAACACAGGTTCTGGAAAGAGATGGTCCTAAAATGTCTGCCCTCTGGCTCATCCCAATCCCTCCCCCTTAATCTGGCACTCAACTTCACCTTCCTCCTTTTCTGGAGACAATTTTCTCCAATGGATTACAAGATTTAGATGTAAGAAAACTTGAGAGATCATCTAATCTGATCTCTAATTTTGCCCATGAGGAACCAAGACAAGAGAGTTGAAGATTTTGGCTCTTTCTACGTTTGCCCTATGGAGCTATCCTAACAGTGGGACAGACCTTTGACATTCAAAGGCCCTTTCATATACATGAAAGTAAAATAGAAAGGTCCCACAAGCTCAGCCTCTGAGTCACCAGATGTTTCCTTTTG
This sequence comes from Potorous gilbertii, assembly GCA_028658325.1. Taxonomy (NCBI): domain Eukaryota; kingdom Metazoa; phylum Chordata; class Mammalia; order Diprotodontia; family Potoroidae; genus Potorous; species Potorous gilbertii. The sequence goes on from CM053771.1 coordinate 61,352,354, forward strand.
ACCCTGGGAAGTCAAAAGGGTCCCTTTCATCCTGGAGAGCTTGGGGACCTCTTTTAGCCTCTGAGAGTTCAGGGAGTACTATCCCTCAGCCCCTAGGGTATATACTCTTCCAGCCCTGAGGACTTTGAGTTCTCTACCATTAACTCTTGAGAACCCCTATGTCTTCATCTTCTAAGGGCACTAGGGTTGCCCCATCATCCTCTGGAAGCTACAAGGTCACCCCATACCAATGCAAGCATTGTTATCCAGTGCTTCCCTCACCTCTTGGTCAAAATTCCTCTGTGGCAGAACTGATCCATGTGGGCTAGGAAGTGAAGAGACTGCTGCTTCAGGTGGAAGCAAACCTTTTGGGATGGAAAGAACAGAATCTAGGCAAGGCAAGACTAGGTCTTTCAAGCAGTGAATGAGTGATGAGAGGACAGCATATAAGGAATCATGCTTCAAATCTGCCCCACCCACATTGAGTATATCAGTAGTCTCTATCTTACCCTCTTGCCCTTTACTCTCAACACCCTTCTACCCACCCAGCAACAATCACACACACAATCCTAGATTCCCCAAAGGAGAATAACTGTGGAAAGGTCTGTTTTCTTCCAGTCCAGTGAGGCCAAAATGGTGACTCATTCACTCACTATTGTGAACACAAATAAGTCTCAGAAGAATGACAGGCAACGACAAAGCAGACATCAGGAAGGAATTCAGAGCTCTTCTCAGCCAGCATGTCACAGTATCTGAGGTTTAGAGAGATTAAGGAACTTGTCCAAGGGCACACAGAAAATTGGTGATTGGAACTTTTTTTTTTTACTGATTTTTTACCAATAGGTGGGAGATGAACAACTTTCAATATTTAATGGATGTAGTATGACTTAAGAGCTGGAGAGCATGAATTTAGAACTGAAAATAACATTTGACATCATCTAGTACATAATTTTCTCCATTTTACATCTGGGGAAACTGAGGCCTAGAAAAGTTAATTAACTTGCCCATGGTCACATATGTAGTAAGGGGTGAAGCCAGATGATGGTCCTTTGCCTCCAAATCCAGGGCTATATATATATATATATAATATGTATATGTGTGTATGTGTCTGTATGTATACATATATATGCACATAAGTGTGTCTACATACATATGGAGAGAGAGAGAGAGAGAGAGAGAGAGAGAGAGACGGAGACAGAGAGACAGATTATTATATCCGTCTGTGTTTACCAAATGCAAGATCACCAGTTTTCCGCCTATAGGAGACCCAACTCGCTACTTGCCCCTTGAATTTCGATCAGCACAGAGCCCATCTTTCCTTTCTTGTGCCTCTTCCATTGAATCAAATAATGTTCCCAGTAGCTGTCTTATTTAAGGAGCCTTCTCACAATTGCAGCTGGGACAGTATCAGCCTTGTTTCTCACATTTTTTTGGTTTTTTTGCCCAGGTGCTCAGAAACTCTAATTAGGTAATACCTTTGCAAATAAAGCAAACTTTAATTAAATTACCTACTATGTGCCAGACACTGTCTTCAGAATCACAGATTCAAATACAAAACCAGATAGTTCCTGCCTCCAAGGAATCTGTAGAAGAATGAAAGAGTAGAAGGAATTTTCACCATCTCACACAATTTATTCAGTTTTATTTTTTCCTATGCCTATTTAAATTAATCTTCCATTGCATGGTACAAATTCACTTATCTGGACTTTTCCTTTAAAAGTTCTTTGCTTAGTGAAAGATATTGTGGGGTCCGGCCTGGGGAAAAGCTAAAATGTATAGGAAGAAGTGAAAAGCCACTAACTTAAATTCTGTGAAAGGTGGAAGCTCAGATATTAAAAATCGTAATTTAGATACTGAATCATAATTCAGATATTGAGTCATAACTCAGATAATGTGTCTGGCAAAAGCCATAAAAATAATATGGCTGCCTGTACAGAGTAGAGTACATAGTCCTGTTTTGGGGTATTTACATAATAAAATTGGGTGATCACCTGGATGTCTAGGAACCAGGATTAATACTAAGTATAAACTAAAATATTAAACAAAACATTAACTAAGCAGGAAAACCCCAAACAGCTACCAATCAGCAATGAAGCATCCTTTAGCTTCTTCTTCCTTTATCTGATTTCAATAATTAGAAATGGAAAGTCCAGGAGTATTTACTGGGGATCCACAAAACTATCTGGCCATTCCAAGTTGCCTGTTTATGTGATTATGATGACTGATTAAACTCCTATGCTCTATCTGGAGCTCTTTGGCCTCTTTCTTTGGTAACAAAACACCCCATGGTTTATGGGGATAGTACAGGCTTCCCTAGCCAAGGAAATTCCAGACCTTATAATTAATTTAGTTGACAGAATCCCCTTATATCATGAAATTGAGAAATTTAAGATTTTATCTTATAAGAATGCTCAAGGCAAAGCTCTCTAGTTTTCTCATGCTCTACCAACCCACAGTGGGTTTTCCTTTTATGTCTGTACCCGGGTCAATGAAATGCCAGCACTACATATATACCTTATATGTGTACATACCTCAATTAAAAAATACTCTATTGCTAAAAAAAAGATGCTCTCCATCATCTGAGCCTTCAGTGAATCACAATCTTTTTGCAGGTGGAAGGTCTTGCCTTCATGTTGATGGCTGCTGTCTAATCAGGGTGATGATTGTATTCACTTGAACATTTAGAGACCATTGTAGGGTTATTAATTGGCCTAATTTCAATATTATTGTCTCTTGGGGAACAATAAGGTCCAAGGCAGAGGGAGAGAGACAGGGAACAGCTGGTTGGTAAAGCAATCAGAACACACATATTTATCAATTAAGTTCTGATATAGTGTCTTATATGGGTATGGCTCATGGTGCTCCCAGACAGTGACAATAGTAACATCAAAGATCACTGACCAACATAACAGATATAATAATAATGAAGAAGTTTGAAATGTGAGAATTATCAAAATGTGACACAGAGACATGATGTGAGCACATGGTGTTGGAAAAATGACTCCAATAGACTTGCTCGATGCAGGATTGCCAGTAACCTTTAATTTGTAAAAACAAAATTTTAAAAATCCAATATCTTTGAAGCACTTTAAAGCAAAGTGAAAAATAGCTGAGGTATATCTATACTGGAAAGTGAAGCTTTGTTTGAGATGCTGATTGTATCTTCCTAAGAAAGGTGTGGACATGCCAATTGGACATCTCCTCATTCCCTTTTCCTAAGTATTTGTCAGTTCATTCTTATTTCCCTGAGAATGAGTGATTAGACTGGAGAGGAATTGATTGATTCCAGTTGTTGGGGGTCAGAGCCACCCTCCAAAACTAACAGACCAGTGGTAATCTTGCCAGATTGATCCAGAGAGAGCTGAGCATGGACCATAAGACCCTAAGATAAGATCTAGGGCTGGTGGAAAGCCTATATAACCACAAAGTCATTCACTGGAAGCTTTGCCACAAGGTAAGTTAATGGTCACCTTGGGGCAAAGACATTTCTCAGTTCCACATAGCCTCAACTATATGTCCTAGACTTAGACTTAGAAAGCACCTTTGAAACCATTTAAAGCAAACCTCTCATTTAAAAACAAAACTAAAGCTCACCAAAAGCCATGAAAAATTTCCCAAAGGTAAGTAAACACTAATGTTATCACATAACTCATTAACAAACAATTGTTCTATAGTGTGCCTGGGACATTGAACCATATTAAGTTTCAACTAAAGGTCTAAAGAATCCATAGCAATTTACATCCACAATGTCACATCCATCACATGACTTGGCTACTCCCTTTCCTAGATTCATTTTAGTAACAAATTTTATATTACCTTTTTTTGAGGAATAATTATAGTAAATTTGTTCTCTGAGTCTACCCATATCACTTTACCTTTTCTTCATTAACTTAATTAATTAACTCAATTAATGGGTTTTTTTAAAAAGACTTCCCTGGTTCCGATTTTTATCTGAATATGAGCACTATTTCACTAGCTTCCTAACTGATTGTATCACCTGTAGGATCCCAACTCTCCTATCCATCTTATCCATTGCTATTTAAATCCATTAAAAGTCATTCAACAAGCACTTATTAAATAGCTATTATGTAATTAGGCACTATGCAAAGTAGATGGTGGTGATGTAAAAGCCAAAATGAAACTATTCTTGCCCTCAAGAAGTTTTCATTCTTTGAGAGGGAGACAACATCTATATAGATACATATATACATACACATATAAAGGAGAGGTCCTGGAAAGCTTAGGACATCATCATAAAAAAAGGAATGAAAGAGGCAAATCAGAACAGTATGCTAGTGTTTGATAAATCCAAAGTTCTCAGAAACTGGTGCAAGAATTTATTATCTTACAGCAATTTCTGGGAAAACTAGAAAGCAATCTGGAAAGGAACTAGTTGTAAATCAACATCTTTCATTAATATACAAAGATAAAGTCCAAGTGGGTACATTACTCAGACATTGAAGGGGACCTTAAGCAAATTAGAGGATCAAGGAAGAAATTACCTTTCACATTTATGGATGAGGAAGAATTCATTACCAAACAAGGGATACAGAGGATCATAGAAGGTAAAGTTGAGAATTTGGACGATGTGAAATTTTGAAAGTTTTACTTAAAATCAAGGCCATTAAAATGAAAATTTGCAAAGGTATTACCTAGGCAGGTACTATCTGGTTTTTATTTGAACCTGTGATTCCGAAGACAATGTCTGGCACATAGTAGGTGCTTTAATTAAAGTTAGCTCCATTTGAAAAAGTTAAAATGAAAAGAGAAGAAAATAGAATAACTGGGGAATTTCTCTGGGAAAAAAATCATCTTTCTTCCTTCCACCTTCTAGCCCTGTCTGAAGCCTGTAGAGGAATAAAAAAGATAGGAATTCTACACCAAAAGACCCAAAATTCTAGCCCAAAATGTGTTTTCTTTCACTCGGAGTAGCCCAAACTGTCCCTGAGATCCTAGAATAACAAGTGTTCTACCCCTAAGAAAGTAGCATCAGAACCAGCCCAGACCTTCCCTCCAGATGTGCACAAATCCACCCCTAACATTGTCTGAAGTTAAAAGGAAGACATAAGAATGAGCAAATAAAATGATTCTACCATAAAAAAATTGTTGTGGTAGCAGGACCACAAGGCCTAAACCCGGAAAAGAGAATGATTCCAAAACCTCTGTAAACATACCTTTAAAAAAAAACACAGCAAAGGCACAAATTCCACTAAAATTCCTGGCAGAGATGGAGCAAGAGTTAAAGTGAAAGTTGAAATTTTTAAAAAGTGAAAACAAGGTGCTAGAGCACAAAAGGGAAAAGAAATGAGTGCTATGAAGGAAAGAATTTGAAAGAGAATGAACATCTTGGCACAAGAGGTGCAAAACTTTGCCCAAGCAAAAAATCAAAAGGGATCCAAATAAACCAATGACTCCAAGAAACACCAAGAAGTACTACAACAAAGCCAAAGATGGAAAAGCAGAAAAAAGACAAGATATCTCGTAGCAAAAATAACCAACTTGAAAAACAAAATGAGAAAAAATTAAGACTCATTGGGCTACCAGAAAGTCATGACCAAAAAAGAAGCCTAGATGTCCTATTTCCAGAAATCTTAAAAGAAAACTGCCCAGGTGTTTTAGAACCAGAGGGCAAAGTAAAATAGTTACCTCCTGAAAGAAATCCAAAAATGAAAACTGTCAGGAATATGATAGCCCAAGTCCAGAGCTCCCAGGTAAATAATAATATTGTAAGTTGTAAGGGAATTGCCAACCCCCAGCCTCTTGGACAGCATTCACTGGTCACGACTCAGGTAAACTGAGGGGAGACTGGTAAGGCATGAACAAGATGGTGCTGGGAGGAAGGGTTCTGCCCCTGTTTTGCTCAAGGCTATTTTCCCGGGCTTTTCAGAAAACAAAGAAGCCCCAAAATGTTTTTCTTTCAAGGGGCTACGTGTCCACCCTGAGCAGTCCTGGTTAAAGGTAAATTACTTCCTTATAAGGGCAAACTAATTGCTGATAGGTTCACTTAGGGCACTGGGGTCAGAAAAGAGATAAAAGCACCTCTCACTGCTTGAATAAACGGAGTTCTTACTAGATTTAGCAAATATCATTTTAAAGAAACAGAGAGCTTAGAATAATCTAGACAGGCTTGCAACGAAGAATAACTTACTCAGAAAATTAAGTATAACTCTATGGGGGGAAATGGACGTTTAGTGAAAGGGGGGAAATGGATGTTTAGTGAAAGAGAGGACTTCCAAGTACTCCTGATGAAAGATGAGAGTTGGGCAGAAATTTTGAAGTGCCAACACAGGAGTTAAGAGAAACATACAAAAGTAAGCATCAGTAAACAATCACAAGGAGCCAGAGATAAATTGCTAACATTCCAATATGGGGAAATGATAGGTGTATCCCCTCTGAACCTAATCATCATCAGCGCTCATAGAGGAAGTTTAATTAAATAAGGCCTGGGAGAGTTTCTCTTATGTTCGGATAATGTTAAGAAAAGAATAGAAAAAGAGAAGAGGAATACATTGAGGGGGGAAGGGAAAGGTTAGGGAAAACTATCTCATGTACTCAGAGCATGCAAGTCATCATGTATACAAACAATGAGGAAGGTTTGGGGAGTGGAGGAACTAAAACTTAAACCTCATTCTAATCTGAACTGATCAAATGAAGAAAGAACACACACACAGGTCAGTACAAAAATATATTTTACTCAAGAGGCAAACAGGAGGGGAAGAGGAAAAGTGAGAAGGATGAATGGTGGCGGGGAGGGCATGTCTTAAGCAAAATAAATTCTAAGGATATACAAAAATATTTGTAGTTCTTTTTGAAATGATAAAGAATTGAAATCTGAGAGGGTACCCATCAGTTGGGGAATGGCTGTAATGCTATTGTGCTGTAAGAAATGATGAAGTAGTTGGTGTCAGACACACCTGAGAAAACTTGGGAACCTGGGAACTGTTACAGAGTGAACTGAAAAGGACTAGAAGGACAGCTTGTACAATAACAGCATATGATAAATAGAAAAGACTTTTAGTTTTTTAGTTATACTTCAGAGTAATGAGAAACCACAATTCCCGAGTAGTAATGTATGGATAAAAGACCCTTAACTCAAAATTTTAAATAAACGAAGAGGCTTCTAGCTAAGAACCGAAAATGATTTGTACCATTCTCATGAGAAAGGGGTGTCCCTCCGCCAGGACAGGGCTGATACAATTTACAGAAATTGAATTACAATTCTTATACCCTAACGCAGAGAATCCCACCTCCCCACTATCCCACCTCTCCATTTGCTGGGAGGTGGGCTTACAATCTAAACGTGATAAATTAGGCAAACCCCAGGAAATTTTCACTTATCCCAACACAATTACTTCATTTAATACCTAACTTAACTGCTGATATGACTTTAGAAAGGAGTGGAGGGGCTGAAGGGAGAGCTGGTAATGTTGATGTGGCAACAGTACAATAAACAGAGGGAAGATTTGAGTAACTACAAGTTTCAACCACAGTCCACAGAACCTTCATAAAGAAAGCTAGGGGAGGGGAGGTGGCAACTGATTGCCCACAGGCCCTGGATACCTGAAACTCAGTATCCAGGGAGAGAGGCCTTGTGGAATAGAAATTTTATTTAGAAAATACAATATTTCTCATATTTTTATTATGAAAAGTCTTCACAATCTCCTCATCTCACTCAGTAATGAGGAAACATGGTGCCCATCTTGTGAGAAGTGAAACACTCAGAGCAAAGAATGAGATACATTTTCTGGACATGACCAACCTGAAGCTTGCACGTATTTGTAACAGTTTTTGTTTCTCTTTCCTCCTTATTATGTGAGAAGGTTGGGATGGGAGGGATAGAAAGATTTTTGTGGATTGGAAAAAAATATTGTTTTTAACCAGATTTATGGAAGTTCAGGAGCACAATGGTCTGAAGTCACTGGAGTCATTAGGTCTAAAGTCAAGAAGGCCTGAGTTGACATCTAGCCTCAGATACTTAACTAGATCTATGAGCCTCCAAATTGCATAACCTCTTTTTGCATCAGTTTCCTCATCTATAAAATGAAAATTATAATAGTACCTACCTACCTACCTACCAGAGTTTTTATGAGAATTGAATGAAAAATATCTGTAAAGTGCTACTATTAAGAGCCATTCCCCAACTGATAAATGGTCAAAGCACATGAACAGGCAGTTTTCAGAGGAAAAAAATTCTAAACTATCAGCATTCAATTAGTTAGTCAATAAGGGTTTATTAAATACCTACTAAGTGCCAGACACAGTGCTAAGCTCTGAGAAGACAAAAAGAGGCAAAAAGCAGTCCCTGCCTTCAAGGAGCTCACAACTAATGGGGGGAGATGACAAGCAAACAAATATGTGCAAATAAACTATATGTTGGATAAATAGAAAATAATTAATAAAGTTCTAGAATTAAGAGTGATTGAGAAAGATTTCCTCTCCCCTCTCCTCCCCTACCCTTTCCCCTCTCCTCTCCCCTCCTCTCCTGTCCTCTCCCCGTAACCCCAGTGCTCTCTGAAGCCCACAGATTGGACAACAATAGGCCCTTGCCCAAGCTCCACTTAATGGCTGTTTTCTGGACCCTCCTGTCTTAGGGTGGTTATCAACAGTAATTGTTTCTCTTTCCCTTCCACCTTGATTTAGTTATTTTTTTTATTTTTTCTCATTAAAATGGCCATTCCCTGACTACTTCTTAAAGAGGCCTGTTCAATGAATGGGCATTACCTCATTCTAAGTGAGTATCTGAGAAGGCCTTAGCCTAAAAAGGCCAAGGTCTATGATTGCACCCTGGGCAGTCTCCAGTCATCCTGATGAATATCTGGTCACTGGATCCAGATGGCTCAGGAGAAGTTAGGCTGGTGACCTGCACAGCCTTCTCTCACTCAAATCAAAGTCAAGTGCAAGTCATGTCTTCATTTCTCTGATGGCATGATCTTCTTCAAAAATGAAGGATGAACACAACAACCACAAGTGAAAACTGACAGGGTGTTTTAGAACAATCAACAAGATAACAGAGCAAAATGTCAATCAACATCAGTGTCTTTTTCTGATTGGCAATCAATGACAAAGAATTGAGATTAAATCATTTGGACCTCCCTTTCTTAAACCTCACATAAGCAAGTCAGATGATTCAAATCACAAGCAAAGGAAATAGTCTTCAAGGAATGAGGATGGGGTTGCTACAATAGATTAAACTGACAAAATTTGACCTTCAGGTTAAGCAAGGTTTTCAGGAAAGTAGGTGATGGGTGGAGGTAATTACAAGAGTAAGTACAGGCATTTATTGAGATTGCTGTCCCTCAGAAGTGGTCTGGGTTACAAGAGAAACCAGCAGCTTTACTGAAAGCAAGATGGATTTTTATAGGGTAAAGATGCAATTATGTATCAGATGTTATGAATATCAAAAAGAAAAGAGGAGTTTATTAAGGGACTAGGTAATGGGGGAGGGGTCCCAGCCTCAGTGGAACTGCACATGTGATTACCCATAATGCATACAGAAAATGGGGAGGGAGTATGTATGTATGTATGTATGATAATGATATTATAATAAGCCTTTCCATGTCATAAGTTCCAAGCTTTTGCTATTACTGTGTGGGTGCATACTTAGGGAAAGTCACTTCTATTGCTTTAGGGTCTACATTTTACTGGAGCATCCTTGTAGTACTCCTTTCTCATTGGCTGACTATTGTGGTCCTGTCTGAGACTTTATGGATGTTGTGGTTGAGCATGGATATACCCGTTCTTTCTGTGGAAGATATGAGAAATGGACCTGGAGGCAGTGGCTAGCTAGAGGCAGTGACTAGGATCCCATCACATGGACAGGCCTGCCGTTTCTGTGAGACATATGAGTTCCTGGACATACCTGTTGTTCCAGGGAGCCGTGAAGCATATACGAGGAAGCTAGGATTGTAACTCAGGTTGAGGGGGGAGTGATTAGATAGGAGAAGTGGCTATATTGAGTCTGTGGGCCTGTGATATGAGTAGAGCGAGATTATGTGGTTAAATCAGAATATGCTGCTGTTCAGTGGGTCACATGAGGAAGATAGAATATTGGGACTGGGTGTGGCTATCTTAGGATTTCATCCTTACTGCTTGTCACTCTGTGGCATAAGCTTAGGTTAATTGTCTTGCCTTCTGGAGATGTCTCTTCATCTTTGTAAACAGGGTCCCATGTACCCTGTTTGTGGAATGGCAGTACTGTAAGAATCAGTCCCTCTTCTAGTGTTACCTTGACTCAAAGCTCTGACTGTTTCACTAGAGGTCAGTTAGTATAGGAGTTCAATTCTCACAGAATTTACAGGTAGGAGGGTCCTCATGTATAATCTAATTACATTCCCCTGTTTTACAGATATATCCTAGAAAGGTTGTAAATCTCAGAGACTGTTTTCAGCATCATGCTGATTTTATAGATGGGACAGGAAAAAGACATGAAATTAGCTGTCATCCAGAGCCTGCTGAGGGCTCCAAGCTACAAAGAATCCTGTTTTAACCACATCCTAGGCCCCCAGACTCAATACAGTCTAACCACTGCCTCACCACCCTACCCTGCCATAATATCATAACTTGCTCATTATATGATTCACTGCTTATGTGAACAGCAAGTGTGCCCATGTTCTCAACCACAACCACATCCATGTAGTCTCAGACAGGACCACAATAGTCAGCCTATCAGAAAGCAGCACCACCAGGATGCTCCAGCAGGCTATAGACCCCCAAACAATAGAAGGGACTTTCCCTAAGTGGACTGGACTGGGTGATCTTGCAAAGTATGCTTCTTGACCTCTTTTTGTCACCGAGGCATTCTATGAAAGTCCCTCCCCTGCTCAGTACTCCATCGACTGTGAGGGTCATAAGAGTTTCCTAGCACAGATAACTGGGTAGGCAAAAACAAAAGAATGAAAGTAGAAATGTTTTTCTGGGCTTGAGTGGCTAAGAGCCATATGGGAGTAGGAGAGTATATCTGATTACTTGCACTTAAAACTTACATATATTAATTAATAACACTGGAATTTATATGTTGCTTATCTCAATCATTGGGTCCAGGGGGAGAGAAATGAAAAGAGCAAATTAATGTGAGAGTTGGGAGTAGGAATTTTAATAATTAATGAATATTGTTTATTCATCTTTTAGAGATTGACCTCAGCAAATGACACACTTCACATAGGCAAACCTGCTTTCCTGTAGAAAAGTGAAAAAGCTGAAAGGTGACTAGTCACCATAGGTGGGGGGGAATGAAATTAAGGGACAAGAGCCTGGAGCAGGGAGATCAGGGGCAGGGAGATGGGGGTTCGGGGGTGACTCAATATGGTGCAGTGTTGAGCAGCTAGCTTTTTGAATGCCATCTGCTGACCAGAGTGGGAGACTGTAGGCTGCTGAAAGGTTGAGAGCACTACTCAATCCCTACAGGGAGGGAACAGTTTGAGCATATTTACAGGTGCTACATTTTGGGGGCTGCTGGGTGGCAGTGGGGGCAGTGGATAGAGTGCTGGACCTGGAGTCAGGAAGACCTGAGCTCAAATTTTACTTCAGACACTCACCAGCTCAGTGAACCTGGGAAAGTCATTTAACCCTCTTTGTGTCAGTTTCCTCATCTGTAAAATGAGCTGCATAAGAAAATCACAAACCATTTCAGGAACTTTGCAAAAATAACTCCAAATGGGAAGACAAAGAGTCAGAAACAACTGAGAAATGACTGAACCACAGCAACTTCACTCTGATTTCCTTCAAATCCCTTCACTGGATTTTAACCTTTGTAACAACTGTCACCTTGTATGTATAAAGGAGGCAGCATGAAATAAGCCAACATACAAAAGTGGACAATTTCATACATGTTTATTGTGTTCTATGGAAGACACTAGGTGAAGTACTGTCCTCATAGGGTAGAAGAAATATTGGGGTTTGGGACATCTTTCTTTGGAGGGAGGAGGGGAGAAATTTGAGGAGATGAATATATGTAACATTTACTTTTCTTAGTGGCCTGAACATGTCTTAGAAAAGGAGGCCTGAAAGCTACCTGTGAGATCATCTCATCCATATTCCTGATTTAACCAGTGAAGCTCTGAAGCCCAGAGAGGGTAAATGACTTATCTAGAGTCACATAGCTAACAAGTCATAGTGTTGGAATGGGATATGGTTTTTTTATTTCAAATTCCATGTTCTGTGCAGAGAATGCAAATGAATTGCCTGATCTTTTCTCCTCTGTTCCTCCTCAACCCCAATTTCAGTCAAGACTTTTTTTTTAACTATCAGAGATTACTTTTTAGGTAGTGATAAATGATCAAACAGGCCTCTTAGTGTGATTTGGAAAGCAGCAAAAGTTCTCAGCATTTCTCATTCCTTCACTGACTGGTCAGGCTACTTGAAAACTCAATGATGAACATCTCTTCCTGGTGTTAAGGCTCTGGGTTCAGAAGGTATCTGTGAAAATAAATTTGTGTTACATGGGAGTGGAGAGACATTTGCCCACCTATCCTCAAGATATTTGCACAAGATTTGGATCTTAAATTAATTTTCTGTTACCCAGTAAGGCTCAGGGCCCAGGGAAGGGCTAGCTGGAGGCCCATCTGTTGGGCACTACATAGTAGTAGGAAAGTGGGACGGTACACACACACACACTGAGTCTATTCCTCCTTGTGTGTGTGTATGTATGTATGTATGTAGGTGTGTATGTATATTTACACATATACAAGCACATACTCTACTATCTGTTTCCCTGTGAGTAATGGGGGAGTTGTGGTAACTGAGTGACCCATATTGTGACTCAATTCTGCAGCTAGCTCAGTTCCCTTTCTGTTCAGTTATGAGTCTAATCCAATTTCTGTCCTGTGAGAAGACCTTATTCAATTATGAGAACTGTGAGAAAACTTCTTTGTGTTGTTTGAACTTGGTTCTGCATGGTTTGGAAGCTGGACCCCTCTACTTTCTGCTTAGAGACACTTAACCAAGGTCCTAGATTATGCTGCCCAGATATTGAGTGAGTCAGATCCAAAGATTGATGTAAGGAGTTTTCTCGCAATTATATATCTCTAACAACCTGTATGTCTTATCTGAAACCTGGTCCCATGCTCATCAATCATTTACACTTTCTTTGTTCCTTTGATTAAATATAGACACTAAGGGGAGTGGGGACTAGGACAACCTCTTTTTTAAAAATTGAATTATTTTATTTGTTTTCAGTATTTGACAATAATTTCCACATATCTTATATTTTTTTCTACTCCCTCTCCGTCATTCTCCCCTCCCTCCACTCTCCCTCTCTGAGATGGCATACAATCTTATATGGTTCTACATGTACATTCCTATTAAATGCATGTTGCATAGAAGAATTAAAATGAATGGGAGAAACCATAAAACAAAACAACATATAATACAAAAGAAAATGATTTGTTTCTACCTGCAATCCAATTCCATAGTTCTTTCTCTGGATGTGGAAGGCATTTTGCCTCAGAAGTCCATTGGAAATTTTTTAAGTCCATGCATTTCAATGAAGTAGTAAGTCTACCAGAAGAATTCCTCGCACACTGTGATTGTTGCTGTGTACAAAGTTCTCCTGATTCTGCTCCTTTCACTCAGCATATAAGTCTTTCCAGACTTCTCTGAAGTCCTCCTGTTCATTGTTTCTCATAGCACAATTGTATTCCATTACATTCACATACCACAACTTGTTCAACCATTCCCCAATTGATGGACATCCCCTTGATTTCCAGTTGGTCACCACAAAGAGAGCTGCTATAAATATTTTTGTACATGTGGGTCCCTTTCCCATTTTTATGATCTCTTGGGGAAACAGTCCTAGTAGCAATATTGCTGGATCAAAGGGTATGCACATTTTTGTAGCCCTTTGGG
>CM053771.1:61366674-61470614 GCA_028658325.1 Potorous gilbertii
GCATTTTTTCATATGATTATAGATAGCTTTAATTTCTTCCTCTGAAAATTCCCTATTCATATCCTTTGACCATTTATCAGCTGGGAAATGACTTGTATTCTTGTACATTTGACTCAGTTCTCCATATATTTAAGAAATGAGACCTTTAACACAGATACTACTTGCAAAAATTCTTTCCCAGTTTTCTGCTTGCCTCCTAATATTGGTTGCATTAGGTCTGTTTGTGCAAAACCTTTTAATTTAATGTAATCAAAGTTATCCATTTTGCACTTCATAATGTTCTCTATCTCTTTTTCGGTCATAAATTTCTCCATTCTCCATAAATCTGACAAATACAGTACTCCTTGTTGCCCTAATTTGTTTATAGTATCAATCTTTATATCTAGATCATGTATCCATTTGGACTTTATACTTGTGTACGGTGTCAGGCATTGGTCTATGCCCAGTTTCCACCACATTATTATTCAGTTTTCCCAGCAATTTTTGTCAAACAGTGAGTTATTATCTCAGAAGCTGGACTTCTTTGGTTTCTCGAACAGTAGATTGCTATATTCATTAACTACTGTGTCAAGTACCTAACCTATTCCACTGGTCTACGCCTCTCTTTCTTAGCCAGAACCAAGTGGTTTTGATGATTGCTGCTTTATAATACAATTTGAGATCTGGTAGAGCTAGGCCACCTTCCCTAGTATTTCTTTTCATTAGTTCCCCATATTCTGGACCTTTTATTCTTCCAGATGAATTTTGATATTACTTTTTCTAGCTCTAGAAAATAATTATCTGGTAGTTTGATTGGTATGGCACTGAATAAGTAAATTAATTTAGGTAGAATTATCATTTTTATTATATTAGCTTGGCCTATCAATGAGCAACTGATATTTTCCCACTTACTTAGATCTGTCTTTATTTGTGGGAAAAGTGTTTTGTAATTGTGTTCATATAGTCCCTGGACTTGTTTTGGCAGATAGACTTTCAGATATTTTATCGTGTCTACCATAGCTTTAAATGGGATTTCTCTTTCTATCTCTTGCTGTTGGGCTTTGTTAGCAATATATAGAAATGCAGAATATTTGTGCAGGTTTATTTTGTAACCTAAAACTTTGCCAAAGTTGTTTATTATTTCAAGCAGTTTTTTATTTGATTCTCTGGGATTCTCAAAGTATATCATCATATCATCTGCAAAGAGTGATAGTTTAGTTTCTTCTTTGCCTATTCTAATTCCTACAGTTTCTTTTTCTTCTCTTATTGCTACAGCTAGCATTTCTAATACCATATTGAATAACAGTGGTGATAATGAACATCCTTGTTTCACCCCTGATCTTATTGGAAACTCATCTACCTTGTCCCCATTGTCCCCATAATGCTTGCTGAAGATATTAGGTAGATACTGCTTATTATTCCATGAAAAGTTCCATTTGTTCCTGTGCTTTCCAGTGTTTTCAATAGGAATGGGTCCTGTACTTTGTCAAAAGCTTTTTCTGCATCTATTGAGATAATTATGTGGTTTCTGTTAGTTTTGTTGTTGATATGATCAATAATACTAATAGTTTTTTCTAATATTGAACCAGCCCTGCATTCCTGATTTAAATCCTACCTGATCATAATATATTATTCTTGTGATAAGTTGCTGTATTCTTTTTGCTAATATCATATTTAAAATTTTTGCATCTATATTCATTAAGAAATTGGTCTATAATTTTCTTTCTCTGGTTTGGCTCTTCCTTATTTAGGTATCAGAACCATTTTTGTATCATAGAAAGAATTTGGTAGGACTCCTTCTTCAGCAATTTTCCCAAATAGTTATATAGTATTGGAATGAACTATTCTTTAAATGTTTGATCGAATTCACTTGTAAATCCATCTAGCCCTGAAGATTTTTTCCTAGGGAGTTCATTGATGGCTTGATCAATTTCCTTTTCTGAGATGGGGTTATTTAAGTACTCAACTTGCTCTTCTGTTAATCTTGGCAAATTATATTTTTTAAAATAATCATCCATCTCTTTAGATTGTCGAATTTATGGACAAAGTTGGGCAAAGTAATTTCTAATTATTATTTTAATTTCCTGTTCGTTGGAGGTTAGTTCACCCTTTTCATTTTTTATATTGGTAATTTGGTTTTCTTCTCTCTTTTTTTAAATCAAATTGACCAAAGGTTTATCAATTTTATTGATTTTTTCATAAAACCAACTCTTAGTTTTATTTATTAGTTCAATAGTTTTCTTAATTTCAATTTTATTAATCTCTCCTTTGGTTTTCAGAATTTCTAATTTGGTATTTACTTGGGAATTTTCAATTTGTTCTTTTTCTAGCTTTTCCAACTGCATGTCCAATTCATTGATCTCCTCTTTCTCTATTTTTTCATGTAGGCATTCAAAGATATAAAACTTTCCCTAAGAACCACTTTTGCAGTATACCATAAGATTTAGTAGGTTGCCTTATTATTGCCATTCTCTTGAATGAAGTTGTTGATTGTTTCTATAATTTGTTGTTTAACGCACTCATTCTTTAGAATTAGATTGTTTAGTTTCCAAATAGTGTTTGGTTTATATTTCCATGGCCTTTGATTACATGTAATTTTTATTGCATTATGATCTGAGAAGGATACATTGACCATCTCTGCCTTTCTGCATTCGATTGTGAGGTTTTTATGGCCAAGTACATGGTCAGTTTTTGTATATGTGCCATGTACTACTGAGAAAAGGGTATATACTTTCTATCCCCAATTCATTTTTCTCCAGAGATCTATCATATCTCCCTTATCCAGAGTTTTATTCACCTCCTTAACTTCTTTCTTGTTTATTTTGAGGTTAGATTTATCAAGTTCAGAGATGGGGAGATTGAGGTCCCCCACTAGTATGGTTTTGTTGTCTATTTCTTCCCGTAACTCCCTTAACTTCTTCTCTAAGAATCTGGATGATATACCACTTGGAGCATATATGTTTAGTTATGAAATTGCTTCGTTTTCTATGGTGCCTTTTAGCAGAATAGTTTCCTTCCTTATCTCTTTTGACTAGATCTATTTCTGCTTTTGCTTTGTCTGAGATTCGGATTGGTACCCCTGCATTTTTCACATCAGCTGAAGCACAATATATTCTACTCCAAACTTTTACCTTTATCCTGTGTGTATTCCTGTTTCAAATGTGTTTCTTGTAAACAACGTATTGTTGGATTATGGCTTTTAATCCATTCTGCTATCTGTCTCTGTTTTATGGGAGAGTTCATCCCATTCACATTCACAGTTGTGGTTACTATTTGTGTCTTTCCCTCCATTTCCTTTCCCCTTGTTTATGCTTTTAGAACTCCGTTCTCCCTTCACATCCACCATAGAGTTTTAACGTTTTACCACCACCTCCTTCAGTCTTCCCTCTCTTCTTTCAGCCTCCCTCCCTTTTAATTCCCTTTTCCCTTACTCTCCCTTTTAGCCTCCCCTCCTTTTTCTTTCCCCCTTCCCCTCCTATTGCCTATAGAGCTAGCTGTATTTCTATTCTTAACTGAGTTTGTTGCATCCTCCTTGAGTACAATCGGATGAGAGAACCTCTCAAACAATGCTCATTTCCCTCCTGTTTTTCCCCGTACTGGAATATATTTCTGTGCCTCTCCCTGTGATGTAATTTATTTTTTTCTGCCTCCTCCTTTTCACATCTCCCATTACAATCCCTTCACACCCTTAAATCACATTTGTTATCATCACATCATTTAATTTATACCCACTTCCTCTATCGATGCATATCCCTTTTACATTTCATAATAAATATACAATTCTCAAGATTAACAAGTATCATCTTCCCTTATAGCAATGTAAACAGTTTGCCCATATTGTGTTACAAGTTTTTCTTTTCCTCCTGTTTACCTTTTTATGCCTCTCTTGAGACCTGTGTTTGAAGGTCACATTTTCTATTGAGCTCTGGCCTTTTCATCAGGAAGGTCTGGAAATTCCTTATTTCATTGAATTCATCTCCTTGCCTGAATTATTATGCTCAACTTTGTTGGGCAATTAATTCTTGGTTGTTGTCCCAGCTCCTTTGCCTTACAGAATATCATATTCCAATTCCTTCAGTCTTTTAATGGAGAAGCTGCAGGGTCCTGTGTGATCCTGACTGTAGTTCCTCGATATTTGAATTGTTTCCTTCTGACTGCCTGCAGTATTTTCTCCTTTACTTGATAGTTCTGGAATTTGGCAACGGTATTCCTTGGTGTTTTTAGTTTGGGGTTCCTTTCAGGAGGTGAAGGGTGGATTCCTTCAATGACTATTTTGCCCTCTGGATCTAGAACTTCTGGGCAATTTTCCTTGACGATTTCTTAGATGGTATTGTCCAGGCTCTTTTTATTCATCATGGCTTTCTGTTAGACCAATATTCCTTAGATTTTCTCTCCTGAATCTATTTTACAGGAGAGTTGTTTTTCCAATTAACTATTTTACATTTTCTTCTCTTTTCATTCTTCAGATTTTGTTTCAATGATTCTTGATGTGTCATAGATTCATTAGCTTCTACTTGCCCAATTCTAATTTTTATCAAATTGTTTTCTTCAGGTGATATCTCTTTTTCTGATTTCAGAAAATTGTACCTGTTTGCTCTCTTCCTCCCAACTCAGAAAACCCCTAATCTTTACTCCAATTAGAAATCAGAACACCCAATATTGTATCATGGTTTATATCCTGTTGTTTGCTTTTAATGCATAAAACTCTGTTTCCCTCCATAATCGAGATCCAGTGCCAAGCTGAGGAAGGCCTGGCACACTCGATTGTTTGTGTTATGCAATTGATATGCATGCCTTAATAAATCAATATGCTTAAAAGCTTAGTTTCCTTAGTCATTTCAAATTCCACCCATGATAGCTGATGCATACCTGCAAAGAAACAATGACATATTTCACATGGGGGGACATTTCTCTTCAGGAAGTGGAAAGAATGTAATTACTTCTGTCACATGAGTCAGAGATTTTTCTAGGTTATATGTTCTTTCTCTATGAACAATTCAAACTGTTTAAAGGTACAAAAGTCAGCTAACCTACTTAAAACCCATTAAAGCAAACAAAACTGACCCTTCCTTCTCCTGCAGATACACAGTCTAGCAGCTACAGAGGCTGTGCTGCTGGTCATTTCCCCAGTGCTGAACCATAAAACTATTCTTTTACCCCTAATACTATTCCCGGCCATGATGCCGATTGCTTCTTTGATGAAAAGACTAACAGGGTTTCTTTTTCGTTGAGAAAGTATCATAATTTGACATCTTTACATGAATGTGAGGAAAACTAACCTATTTCAGCAAAAGTTTACTAGCATGCAGTGTGATTGCTGGTGTTTTTGTAACTTCCTATTGTTGGTTGCCCTTCTCCCTAAGGTTGGTTGTTCTATACACCAAAGCACCATATAGCTTAATGAATCAGAGCCCATAACTTTCTGCCCATGGATCTTCCTTTTAGTCCATTTGTTGAAGAATTGGATAGTATTAATGGCTATTCCAATTATTCTTTTGCTCTCTTAATACATATAGGGTTCTCTCAGGAGGTTAAAATGGTTGATTACCTTACCTTCTTCATGCTTGCCAGTCTATGCCAAAAGTTTGAATTAAGTGTCTTGTTTGCTAGGAAATTCTCTTCATTTTTGTAAACTAGGTCCTGAGAACTGCTGGGTTCATTATTAGGAGGAACTAAGAGGAATCAGTCATCTTCTAGTGTTACTTTTATTAGGGGCTTTGGTGCTTGAAGGTGGAGCAACATTTTTTAATTTTAAAAATTATTATTGAGATATTGTTTTTACATAACCTTTATTTCAGATATATCCCTCCACTATTATGCACTCAGAGTCATCCTTTATGACAATGAAGGAAAAGGGATAATAAATCAGGACAGCAAAACTAATGAACACATCAACCAAGTCTGATAGTATGTAAAGCATTCCACACATGATCCCCTACATCTCTTCAAATAAGTAAAAGGTTAGCTTCTCATTTCTTTTTATTAGACCCATAATAGGACTAAAAAATCTTTAACTACTACAATGTTTTGCATATCATCCATTCACTACAATTTTGATGATGTATTAGGATGTACTTTGTGATGATGTATATAGTTTTTATTTTGAGTATAATAAGCTTTGTGACAGATAATGTATGTGTATGTATATATATATATATATATATATATACTCTGAAAGTATAAATAAATCCATATTTCTTGTGATGAAATAAATGCATACATATATACATCTTATAATACCATATTAACAAATATTAGTATTTAGGACTTTATTTCTCCCCCTCTGTGAAATCTGAGTTAGCATTTCACATGTAAAAATCTCAAAGTAGGAAAGATTATAAGTATCTCTTTCAGGCTTTTGATTCCAAATAGAATGACCCAAGGTGGTCAAAGAATATGAGGAAACAGTTCCCTCAAAAGAATTGCAAATTATTAACAACCACATATAAGAACACTCTAGATCACTAGTAATAAGGGAAATGCAAATCAAAACAACCCTGAGGTTTTACCCTATATACTATGAATTGGAGAAGTTGACAAAAATGAAAATAGTCAACAATGGAGAGATCATGGGAAGATAGGCACACTAGTACATTGCTGATGGAGTTATGAATCAGGACAACCATTCTGGAAGATAATTTGTAATAATACAAATAAAGTAAATATAATGTCCATACCATTTGACCCAAAGTTTCCATTTATAAGCTTGCACTCAAAGAAGGTAATTGATAAAAAGAAAGTCTCCATATATAATACAATACATAAAATATTTATGCGAACATTTTTGGTGATGGCAAAGAATGGCAATGGCTAAACAAATTGTGGTACATGAATATAATGGAATATTACTGTGATGAATATTATGAATCCAGAGAAGCATGCAATATACACACTAAAGAGATCTAAGGTAACATTTGAGGGGAATACAATAGCAGCTGGGCAGGGAGGGGAAGGTACTGAGTCTGGCCGTATAAATGGAGAAAAGGAGAGAAATGTAAGACATTTTGTGGAGGCAGAAACAACAGATTTGATGGCAATCAGGAATTTAGGAAGAAGGATATGTTTGGGAGAAGAGATGAGAAGTTTCAATTTTAATATATTGACTTTGAGATGCTTATGGGACATCTAGTTTGGAGTATTCTATAGGCAGGACTTCAGCTTAAGAAAAAGACTAGGGATAGATAATCTGATCTGTAAGTAATCAACAAAGACATGAAAATTTACCTCAGGGTAGATGAGATCATCAAGTGATAGAGCATAAAGAGAGTAGGGAAGGCCTAGGACAGAGCTTAGGGGAATAACCATAGTTAGTCTGTGTAACATGAATGAAGATCTAGGGAAAAAAATAATGAGAAGGCATTTTCAGACAGGTATTAGGAAAATGAAGAGAGGAAAAACCCAGGAAGAGAAGGTAATTTAAAGTGACAAATACTACAGAGAGATCAAGAAAGATGAGGAGTACAAAGATACATTTAGAGTTGGTAAGTTGGTCACTGGGAACTTTAGAGAGAACAGTTTCAGTTAGTTGATAAGGTTAGAAGCCAGATTTCAGAGGGTTTAGAAGATAATGAGTGGAAAGAAAGTATAGAAGTCTTTTTCAAGTTTAGATGAGAAGAGAATGAGGGACATAGGATGGTAGCAAGAATGAAAATATATAATTAAGTTTTTTATTATTTAAGATTTTATTTTCCCTCAATTACATATAAAAACGATTTGAACATTTTTTTTTAAAAAGTTTGAGTTCCAAATTCTATCACTCCCTACTCTCCCCCGCAACACTGAAAAGGCAAGTAATTTCATAGAAGTTATATATGTGCAGTCATGCAAAAATATATTTCCATGTTAGACATGTTATGAAAGAAAGCACAGACCAAAATAACGCCAAACAAGAAAAATAAAGTGAAGAAAATGTATGCTTGGATTTGCATTTAGACTCCATAAATTCTTTCTCTGGAGATGCTAGCATTTTTCATCATAAGTCTTTTGGAATTGTTGTATTGCTGAGAATAACTAAATATTTCATAGTTGATCATCTTACAATATTGCTGTTATTCTGTACATTGTTCTCCTAGTCCTGCTCATTTCACTTTGCATCAGTTCAAGTAAGTCTTTCCAGGTTTTTCTGAGAGCATTCTGTTCATCATTTCTTATAGCATCACAATCATATGTCACAACTTATTCAGTCATTTCCCAACTGATGGACATCCCCTCAATTTCCATTTCTTTGTCACCACTAACAGAGTTGCTATAAATATCTGTGTACAGAGAGGTCCTTTTCCTTTTTGTTTTTTATCTCCTTGGGATACAGACCTAGTAGTGGTATGGTTGGGTCAAAGCATATGCATGGTTTTATAGTCCTTTGGGATTAGTTCCCAATTGTTTTCCAGAATGGTCAAATCAGTATACAACTCCACCAATAGTGCTTTACTATCTCAATTTTCCCACATCTCAAAAATTTGTCATTTGCCTTTTCTATCATATTTGTCAATCTGATATAGATGTGGGGTATTAGCCCAGAGTTGCTTTAATGTGTATTTCTCTAATAAATAATCATTTAGAGTATTTTTCAAATAGCAACAGATACCTTTAGTTACTTCATCTGTAACTGCCAATTCACGTCCTTTGACCATTTATCAATTAAGGAATGGCTCTTATTTTATAAATTTTATTCAATTTTTGAATATATTTGAGAAATTAGATCTTTATCAGAGAAGTTTGCCGTAAATTTTTTTCACAGTAACTAACGAGTACTAATAGTGCATTTCCCGTCATTCTATTTCCACCTCCCACCTCCTCATTTATCCTACTGTTTCTCTCCTTTCATCATATCCATCCTCAAAAGTGTTTTTTTGCTTCTGACCACCACCTCCTCCAATCTGCCTTCCATTCTAGCAGCACCCTCCTCTTTCTTATCCCCTTTCCCTCCTACTTTCCTATAGGACAAAACAGATTGTGTATGTTTTCAATTGAGTGTGTATGTTATTCTCTCTTGAACCAAATCTTCCCCCTCTTCTGCCTTTTCCTTCAGTGTAAAAGCTCTTTTGTGTCCCTTTTATGTGAGATAATTTACCCTGCTCTGCCTCTCCCTTTCTCCTTCTTCTAGTGCCCTCTTCTTTCTCTTTTTTTTTAACTTTTTTAGATATCATCCTATCACACCCTTGCCTTCAATCTATGTATATTTCTTCTAACTGCCCTAATCATGAGAAAGTTCTTAGCAGTTACAAGTATTGTCTTCCCATGTAGGAATGTAAACAATGTAAACATTAAATTTATTATGATTTCACTTTTCTGTTTACTTTTTTATGCTTTTCTTGAGTCTTGTACTTAAAAATCAAATTTTTTTATTCAGCTCTGGCCTTTTCCTCAGGAATGCTTAAAAGTCTTCTATTTCATTGAATATTCATTTTCCCTTATACTCAGTTTTGCTGGGTAGCTTATTCTTAGTTGTAATCCTATCACTTTTGCCCTCTGAAATACCGTACTCCAAGCCCTCTAATCCTTTAATTTAGAAGCTGCTAACTCTTGTGTTATCCTGACTGTGGCTCCATGACATTTGAATTGTTTCTTTCTGGTTGCAATATTCTTTGCAATATTCTTTCCTTGATCTAGGAGCTCTGAAAGTTTTCATTTTAGAATGTTTTTCAGGAGTTGATCAGTGGATTCTCTATTTTACCTTCTGGTCAAGACTATCAGGGCAATATTCTTTGATAATTTCTTGTAAGATGATGTCTAGGCTTTTTTTTTATTATGGCTTTCAGGTTGTACAGTAATTTAAAAATTCTCTCTCCATCTATTTTCCAAGTCAATTGGTTTTCCAATGAGATATTTCATATTTTCTTCGATTTTTTCATTCTTTTGGTTTTAATTTTTCCTTAATGTCTCATAAAGTCATTAGCTTCCACTTATCAAATTCTAATTTTTAAGTGAATTTTTCTTCAGTTAATTTTTGTACTCTTCTCTTATGGCCTATCCTGCTTTTTAAGATGTTCTTTTCCTCTTCAGGTTTTTGTAACTCTTTTACTATTTGACATATTCTGTTTTTGAGAGTCTTCTTTTCTTCAGTAATTTTTTGTACCTCCTTTACCAAGCTGTTGATTCTTTGTTCATGATTTTCCTGCAACACTCTCATTTCTTTTCCCAGTTTTTCCTCAACTCTCTAATTTGATTTTGAAATGTCTTTTTGAACTCTCCTATAACTTTTTTTGACTGAGATTAGTTCATATTTTCCTTTGAGGCTTAGGATGTAGCAGTTTTGATTGTCTTTTCTGAGTTTTTGTTGTCTTTTTTGGAGTTTACACTTTGATCTTCCCTGTCACCATAGTACCTTCCTGTGGTCAGAATTTTTTGTTGTTTGTTCATTTTTCTAGCCTACTTGTTGACTTTTAATTCTATGCTAAAGTGAGACTCTGCTTCCAAAGTGGAGGTTTTTTTGCACAACAGTTTTCAGAGCTTATTCTGGGGACCTGTACTATTTCAGTTCTTCCAAGGTGGTACGATCTTAGGACAGGTGTGTTTACCACTCTCCTTGCCTGTGCTCCAGTCTGTGAGGGATCACAAGCACTTTTTTCAGCCCTGGAACTATGACTGGGGTTTCAGCTCCCCTGTAGTCACAAGCTATGGTATTCTAGTGGTTCTCACTCTGGGACTGAGACCCAGAATTATGAACCAAATCTGAGTCTGGACAAGGCAACAAAATCCTGTCCCTGATGCCAGTGAAGGAACCCTATAATCTCCTTTTGGAGAGTTGCCAGGCTTTACTGTCTGTGGGCTAAGTGCCCTGGAAGCTGCTACTGTGGCTTCACAGTTTCAGTCTCCCCCAAGGCTTTCTGCTGGTTTTCTGGAGACCAGTCTATGCTGGTGCAGCCTGCACTAGACTGTGCTCACTTCTCACCCTGGTGCAACCGACCTTTCCTACTGACCTTATAAGATGTCTTGGGCTGGGAAATTGTTTCACCCCATCCTTTTGTGGGTTCTGACATTGCAGAATTTGTTCTGAGGCATTATTTAAAGTTGTTTGGAGAGGAATCTGGGAGAGCTTGGGTGAGTCTCTGTTTTTTCTCCTCCATCTTGACTCTGTCCCTCATGGAGTTTTTTTAAGTGTGAGGGAGACGTGTGCATGTCTGTATATAGCATGGGAGCACCCAGTAGATAGAGACAGATAGAAGGTTAGAGGATGAGAGTGGGAGAAAGTTTCTAGGAAGAGAAAAGAGGTCATGAAAACATGTAGATGGATTCACCTTGATGTAGTTGAGGGCCACATTTTCATCATAGATTTGAGTAAAGAAGGAGATAGTGGGGGCGGGGCAAAGGCAGTCTTAAAAAAGACCCATTTAGGTCTCAAAGAATACTGATACCTCTCTCTGTCTCTCTCCTCTCTCTCTCTCTCCTCTTTTTCTCTTTCTTCTCTTTCTCTCTCTCCCTCTCCTCTCTCTGTTTCTCTCCTTCTCTCCCTCTCCCTCCTCTTTCTCTTCTCTCTTTCTCTCTCTCCCTCTCTGTCTCTCTCTGTCTCTGTCTCTGTCTCTGTCTCTCTCTCTCTCTCTCTCTCTATCTCTCTCTCTCTCTCTGTCTCTCTCTCTCTCTCCATTCCTATTAAGAGCAGGAAGGCTACAAGTGTGGAACATTTCATATATTGTCAGATTTTTTTCAGTGTATTGTTCAGTTTTGCTGATCTTTTCTCTTACTGCCTTAAAAATCAATCTTTATGTGGGATAGATCTCTGAGAGGACAAGGGGAATATAGGAAGAAACTTGGGTGATATAAAAACAAAAGATATTAATAAAACATTTAAGTCCATGCAAAGGCCCAAGGTTTCCCCCACTTACCCAATTCCCCCTGGAATCAAGGCAGAGATTAGCTTTTGGGGCCTAAGGGAGGTGAGACCCAACCTCAGAGGACAATAACCATGAAATGTGAAGAAAGATTCTTAGCTGAGAGGGTAGAAATAAAAGGCATTTTTTAAGAAGCTTGAGGGGACAGAGAGAAGATTTGGAACAGCCAATGTAATAAATGAAATAATCAGTTATGATGAATAAAGCAATTGCCTTGCTATAGTGAAGGTTCAATTGAGATTAGATAATGTAAGTGTGTACTGAATCCAGTAGATATGAACGGGTGACTTCCTCTTCCTCATGAGTCAGTAGAAACAAACAAGGCAGAAACTGGGAGTAATTCAAGGTCGGTTTTTGCCAAAGTATGATCAGTGACAAGTTGAGGAAATAAGGGATTTAAGGATATAGTGTGGAGTGGAACTGGTTCATTAAGAGGTTGGAGCTCTCAATAGAATAAAATGATAGGTTAGAAGTGGTAAAAAATAGGGAAAGATGGAATGACAGAATATTATGGTAACATAAAAGAATTTGGAATTAATTAAGCACAGAAATGGAACACTTAGATATGATGGCAAGATCAAAGAATATGACCATACCTATATGTAGCTGAGGCAGAGAAGAGGAGAAGAACATGGGAGTTCAGTACATTTTTGTTAATTTCAAACAAATTTCATAGATTGTAAAAGGGAAGGGAAAATCTGGAATGGATTTTTAGAGGGGTAAAGTTGAATAAAAATAGAAATGAGAAAACAAATAGGAATTGAGGATTAAAGAAAAAGGACTTATGTACAAACATATTTATAACAACTTTTTGTGGTGGCAAAGAATTGAAAAACTAAAGGGCTCCCCTCAGTTGGAGAATGGTTGAACAAGTTATGATATCTAAATGTAATAGAATATTATTATACTGTAAGAAATTATGAAAGCAGTGGTTTCAGAGAAGTCTAGGAAAACTTGTATGGACTGAAGCTGAGTGAAGTGAACAGAAGTAAGAGATTCATTTTATGCTACATCAACTAAACCATAAAGATAAACAGCTTTGAAAGATTTGATCATTTTGATCAATGCAATGACCAACCATAATTCCAACAGACCAGTAAGGAAATATACTGTCCAGCTCCTGACAGAGAGAGGATGAACTAATATACAGAAGATGATAAATATTTTTGAACATGGCCAATGAGTGATTTCTTTTGCTTGATTATGTATATTTGTTAGAAGGAATTTTTTTTTGCCTTCTCAATTGAGAAGGGAAAGTGGAAAAGAAAGAAAATAAATGCTTCTTAATTTAAAAAAAAGATTTTATTTTTTAAAAAACTGTGGACTTTTGTTTTAGGAGAAAACTTCTGGTCTTCATAGACTTAGAGTTACCCGGGATCTTAGACATCATCTAATCTAACCCCTTCATTTTATAGATGAGAAAACTCAAGCTCATTAAAAGCCTGAACATTTCCCAAAGTAAACTTTTGTTTATGAGATGTTAACCGTTAATGAACATTCGAGAGTCATATAGTTAATCTGGGACACTGTGGAGAGTAGAAATTTAGCAGGAACTTGAAGGGAGCCAAAGAAGCCAAGAGGCAGAGATGGGATATTTCAATATCCAATCTCCCTAATAATTATTCGTTTTTCAATTACTCACAGTTCAACTTTGCTTGATTTATATTTTATCATTACATGTATCATTCATCTGGTTCCCCTTATTTAACTCTGTTTCAGCTCATGTGAATGTCCCCTGCTTCCCTGAATTACTCTCATTCATCATTTCTTACTACACAACCATATTCCATGACATTCATATACTACATTTTGTTCAACCATTCCAAGTCCAAAGGCACTCACTTTGTTTCCAGTTCTTTGCTCCACAAAATTGCTCCTATGAATAACTTTAATATATACTGGACCTGTTTTTGTCTTTGACCTTCTGGGAGTGTATTTCCAGTAGTGGAATCAGTGGGATAAGGCTACGAAGAGTTTAGGCATTTTTGTTACATAATTCTAATTGTTATCTACAGCCCTTGTACCAATTCACAGATCCACTAACAATGTGCTGTCTTCCCACAGCTTCTCCAACATAGACTTTTCCCATTTTTTGCTATCTGTGACAATTTGAATAGTCTCACATCAGTCCTCTGAATGATTGATTATTTGTTAATCCCTACTGTTAGTGTTTTCATTTGATTCCTTGTACCTCATAGTTCTTTTGAAAACTGTCCATTTTGTTTGACCACTTAAGATATCAACTCTTATTTAGATTTCTGATATTGAAAGCATCAAATGTATAGCTTTTAAAGCAAAAAAGCATTTGGGCACTTAAAAAACTAGTATATTACAATACTATTAGAGCAATCATAAGATTATCCATCTAGAGTGGGAAAGAACTTTTGAGATCACCTAGTCTAACTCGCTTATTTTTTGCTTAAAGAAATTTAACCCCAGAAATATTGTGACTTGGGCAAGGTCACTTGGGTAGAAATATGACTGTGACTCTCTCGAAAAGTCCTTAGCTGAGATTCCCATGAAGCCACCCTGTGCTTCACTTAATCTATCTCAGCAGGCATACACTTCAGACGAATTGAGTCTTAAGATCTAGAACTCTACAAATCACTTACCTCTGGCTGTGCAACTTCACTGAGTTATCATGGAGTTCTTAGAGTCCTCCTGGAAATCATGGCTTCAATAATTACCTGCCTAACCAAATTAATATCCACAGTCTTAATTTCTCTCTGATCTCCATATCTCTGACCGACTGACGATGCTCCCTTCTGAAATATCCTATTGGCACCTTAGACTCAACACATCAAAACTGAACTTATTTTCTTCTTAATCTTCCCTTTTCCCAATTTTCTTCTTTTTGTGGAGGATTCCTCAGTTCTCCCAGCAAACCAGGCTCAAAACCCCAGAGTCACTTCTGACACTTTTCTCTCCTTTCATTTAATATCCAGGAAATTGACAAATCCTTATTTTTCTACCTCCATGAAATTTCTCTAATCCAACGGTCACTCTAATCCATTCTCACTGGCACTGTCTTTTAAATCTAGCCCAGACAGTTGTTGTGAAGATAAAATGAGGTAGTATTTGTAAAGCGCTTAGCACAGTACCTAGTGCATGACAGGCACTTCATACACACTTATTCCTTTCCTTTTCCTTTTCTTAAGGCTTCAATTTTCTTGGCTTATACTACTGTAATAATCTGATCTCCTCCAATCCCCCTGCTCTCCAACTTATAACCAATCAAAGGATATGAATAGACAGTTTTCAGAGAAAAAAATGCAAGCTATGAATAGCTCGATGAAAAAATACTCTAAACCACTAATAATTAGAGGAATGCAAATTAAAATACTTCTGGAATGCCACCTCGCACTCATTAGATTGATGAAGATGAAAAATGAAAATGACAGATGTTGAAGGGGGTGTGGAAAAACAGGTATACTAAAGCACTGTGATATTTGTTGTTGATACTGAAACTGTTTGCCATTTACTTCCGCAGCTCATTTTACAGAGGAGGTAACTGAGGCAGACAGAAGTGATGTGACTTGCGCAGTCACACTGCTAATAAGTGTCTGAGGTCAGATTTGAACTCAGGTTTTCCAGTGATCTATCCTCTAGGTTACCATCTGCCTCATACACAATATAACTCCTGTCACCAAATGTGCCTTCTCATAGGTGGTCTCCCTTATCTGGATTTTGCACTCATTCTTTACCTCCCAGAATCCTAATCTTCTTTCTAAACCCAGCGTATATGCCTCCTCATGCATGAGAGATTTTTTTCTGAACCTCCCAGCTGTCAGTGTTCTCTCCCACTTTCAATCACTTCATAGAACTGTTTACATTCTTTGTTTTTATTCTCTGAATTTACATTGTATCCTTTCAGTTGATTGTAATTTCCTTGAAGGCAAGGAAGACACTCTTTGTGTCTTAATATACCCAGCACTTAACTCAGCATTTTGGATAGTTTTTGGCTTAGGTCTAGACCTGGGATTCTATTGGTAATAATAGGGGATGTTCTCTAGCAACACAAATCAAATGCAATGTGACATTAGTCACAGAGTTATAGAGATCATTGCAGTTTAAGTGACTAATTCAGAATCATACAGCTGGGAGGCATCAGAGACCAGACTTGAACCCAAGTCTTCTTGACTCTGTGACCAATTATCCAGCCATGACTCCACACTGCATCCTTGCATGTGCCAGACACTTAATATTTGTTTACTTGGATTGAATATGATTAAATTAGACTCTCTGGATAAATTCAATGGGAGGAAGTACCATGAGATAAAGCTAGAAAGATAGGGTAGCATTTGTTCTTCTTGTTCTCAAAGAGGACCAGTGGCATCATGAGCATGATATGTTGACTTGTGCATTCGTTGGATTTGAGTGAGGCAGAGCAGCCCAAAGGTGGTAGTCTCACTCTCTCCAGAGTCTTTTAGATGAGAATACAAATCATTGGGGTCTGTTCCTTCTCTGAAGGCAAGGCCTCATCTCTTTAATTCTGTGTTTTCCTGGCACAATATGGTAGACATAAAATCTGGTCCTAGGTCTCCCTCAGAGTCTGAGTGCCCTGAGGCTAGCAACAAGGTCCCTTGCCTTCTCCTTCTATTTCCTTTCCCACACTCCAGCTTCACCTAATCCTAGAGATGAGTGTTTGAGAGCCCAGTAGGCAGTTGGAGGGCTAGGGGAATTCTCAGTGAGATGATGCTTTTGTGAGCAGCTTATCAAAGCTGAAATTCACCTGTAAGGGAATTGTCCCACTTCTAGATGGGCTCCCACAAAGATTTCTCAAAATCTCAGCACAGTGTGGAGGTGACTCTGGGTTCTAGAAGGCTGTGCCAGGGGACCCAAGTTCTTGTAGGAGCCACAAGGCTGGCATTGGGGATGAACACATGCATTTACCGTCCAAGAGCCAACTTGGCTAACCTCAGACAGGCCCATTATCAGGTTGACTACATCATCTCCAGAAGAAGGGAAGTGATCCTCCCCATATATGCTGCCCTAGTGAATCTCTCACATCCTCTGAATGTGGGAGAAAGAAGGAAGAATTGGGAAATGGAAGTGATGTAAAAACAGAATACAGTGATAAAAACATTTTCAAAGTTGTGAGAGATCCAAGAATCTTCTGGAGCATAGAACGTAGAATGTCAGAATTTGAAGAGAACCTAGAATAAAAAATGTTCTATCTGGAAGAAGCCTTAATACACAAAAATTAGAACTGTAAGAGACAGTTTCTTAAAGTTTTATCAACTCTTTCATCTTGTACTTGAGAAAAATGAGACACCGAACCAGAAAGCTGTTGGGAGTAAATACTAGATCCCAAATAATTTGATTTCCAGTTCTGGGAACTGATATCAAAATATCTCTTTCTCTCAATGCTTTGGTGGAGGTTCTCCCTTCAAACTATGGAAGTTGTACCTTTCCTTAGCAATTTTAATACCCTTTCCTCAGCCCTTGGGACCCCTATGATTCTTCCTTCACTCACTTTTACCTATGTAGTCCCCCACAAGCAACTTCAGAGAATCCAGATGTTTCCATTTTTAGTCTCTCAAGATCTGAACCCTTCACTATTAAGAGCTCTGGCGTTCCTCTATAAGTGCCAGAGGTTGCTGCAGCTTTTACCACATGTTAACATTACTACTTCACATTGCCTTCACCTTTTGACCAACATTCTTTTGTGGTAGCATTGATCTGTTTGGACAGAGTATCAAGGAAGTTTCACTTAGGGAGTCAGTAAGAATAAACCTTTTGGCAAGGAAATAATGGAATTCAGGCAGGGTGCTAACAGTATGATGACCAGACTATGTTAGGAATCTTGGCCTGCAAATCTACCCCACACCTGAGTCTCACTGTTCCCCATATGAATCTCTCTCTGCTACTGATCCCTAGTCACTCATCCTCTCTCCACTTACACAGACATGCGCAGATTCCCCAGAAGAGAATATAAAGTTATTATTTAAAGGTCTATTCTGCCAAAGCCCAGGGTGAGACCAGAATAGGTGACACCTGCACACACTTTTCTTAATACAAGTAAGCCACAAAAGATTACAAGCCACTACTTCAACATTGTGAAGCAGAGCCAGGAGAAATCTCAGGGTTTATTTAAGCCCACATCTTCAATTTTCCAGGGGAGGGGTCTGAGGTTCAGAGATGACAAGGTAATGAAGCAATTTGATGACAAAGCTGAAACTCAGATGATGAGATTAGAAAAGTCTTTTACTAACAGATGGGAGCTGAACGCACTGTCAATGCTCCATGAAGGTATATAATGATGTAGGATCTTAGTATCATAGATTAGAGATTCAGAAAGGAAAGCCATCTTCGGAATGATCTAGTCCAAGGGTTATTAACTTTTCTGTGTCATGGACCCCCTTGGCAGACTGGTAAAACCCAGTATGGCTGTGATTTATTGTCTACATTCAAAATTAGGGAGGAGATCCTAAATTTGGCAAGAGGTTAGTCAAAACAGTGATGGATTTTTTAGTAATTCAGACCCTTGGATGCCTCCCTTAACCCCTTCAGGTTGAGAACCTGTGATCTACTTTTTCTTTTAAAAAAAATTAAATAGCATTTTCCCCTAATTACATATTAAGAAAAATTATTAGCATTCATTTTTATGAGACGTTGAGCCCCATATTTTTCTCCCTCCTTCCTCTTTTCTCCTCCAAAAAATGGTAAGGAATTTGATATAGTTTACACATGTGCTATCATGTAAAACATATTTCCATATTCATCACACTTGTGGAAGAAAAAACAGATCAAAAGGAAATAAAACGATGAAAAAGAATAAAGTCAAAAAATTATGTTTCAATCTGCACTCCGAGTCAATCTACTCTTTATCTGGATATTGATAGCATTTTCCTTCATGAGTCCTTTGTACCAGTGTTGCTGAGAAGAGCTGAGTCATTCATAGTTGATCATCATACAATGTTGCTGATACTATGTACAATGTTTTCCTGGTTCTGCTCATTTCATTTTGCATCAATTTGTACAAGGCTTTCCACATTTTTCTGAAATCCACCTATTCAACATTTCTTATTGCACAGCAGTATTCCATTATATTTATATTCCATAGCTTGTTCAACTATTCCCCAATTGATAAGCATCCCCTCAATTTCCAACATTTTTCCACCATTGAAAGGGCTGTTTTAAATATTTTTGCACATGTAGGTCCTTTTCCCTTTTTAAAGATCTCTTTGGGATACAGGTCAAGGGTAGTCACAGTTTGGTTGCCCTTTGGGTGTAATAGCATATTCCTCTCCAGAATGATTAGATCAGTTCACAACTCCACCAAAAGTACATTAGTGTTCAGATTTCCCACATCCTCTCCAACAATTATCATTTTTCTTTTTTGTCATATTAGTCAATCTGATTGATATGAGGTGGTATTTTCAGAGTTGTTTCAATTTTCATTTCTCTAATCAAAAGTAACAGAGCACTTTTCATATGCCTATAGGTATCTGTGATTCCTTTATCTGAGATTGCCTATTCATATCTTTTCACCATTTATCATTTGGGGAATGATTTGTATTCTCATAAATTTAATAAATGAGGTCTTTATCAGAGATAATTGCTTTAAGGATTGTTTTACGGCTTTCTGCTTTTCTCCTAATCTTGGTTGCATTCGTTTTGTTTGTAAAAAAAAAAAAAAGGTTTTCAACTTAATATAATCAAAATTATTTATTCTATGTTTCATGATGCTTTTGGACATACATTCTTCCCCTCCCCACAGATTTGACGGGTACACTATTCCTTGCTCTTCTAATTTGCTTCAGTCTATGGTATCTTTTAGCAAGATGTGGTTTCCTTCTTTATATCATTTAATTAGGTATGTTTTATGTTTACTTTGCCTAAGATCAAGATTGCTACCCCTTCTTTTTTTTACTTCACTTGAAGCGTAGTAGATTCTGCTCCAGTTCCTTACCTTTTCACTGTGTATATGTCTCTGCTTCAAGTGTGTTTCTTGTAAGCAACATAGCGTAGGATTCTGGTTTTTGATCCACTCTGCTATTCACTTCCATTTTATGGGACAGTTCATCCTATTCACATTCACAGTTATGATTAATACCTGTCTATTTCCTTCCATCCTATTATTCTTCCTGTTTGTCCTCTCTCTTCTTTCACCCTTTGCTACTTCACTAGTGTTTTGCTTCTGTCTACCACCTTTCCTGATCTGTCCTCCCTTACATCAATTGCCCCTCCCCTTTACTTAATCTTCTTCTCTACTACTTTCCTGTCAGGTAAGATAGATTTCCATATTTAGCTGATTGTGTGTATTATTCCCTCTTTGAGTCAGTACTGATGAGAGTAAGGTTCAAGCAATGCTCATTGCCCACCCTTCCATATTTCCTTCTACTGAAATAGGTCTTTCTTGCCTCTTCTTGTGAGATAATTTACCCAATTCTACCTCTCCCTCTTCCTTCTGCACCCTTTGTACTCCTCTTTCTCATCCCTTAATTTTTTCATATCATTCCTTCAAATCACCTTATACCAGTGTCCTCTGTCTATGTATATTCCTTTTATCTGTACTATTAGTGATACAATTTTTAAAAGTTGCAAGTATCATCTTCCTGTGTAGGGATGTAAATAGTTTGGCTCTCTTGAATCCCTTATGTTTTCTTGTCTCTTTTTACCTGTTTATGCTTCTCTTGGGTTTTGATATTAGAGGTCAAATTTTTGGTCCAGATCTGTGGTCTTCTCCTTATGAAGGCTTGAAATACTTTGATTTTTCCCTTTGATGTATTATGCTTAGTTTTTCTGGGTAAGTGATTCTTGGTTGTAATTCTAGTTCCTTTGTTCTGTGACCTCCAGTCCTTTAATGTTGCAGCTGCCAGTCCTGTGTGATGATTGTGACTCCCTGATATTTGAACTGTTTCTTTTTGCCCACTTCTAGTATTTTTTCTTTGACTTGATAGTTCTGAAATTTAGCTATAATGTTCCTTAAGGCTTTTATTTTGGCACCTCTTTCCTGAGATTATTGGTGGATTCTTTCAATGCCCATTTTGCGCTCTGGTTCCAGAACATCAAGACAGTTTTGCTTGATAATTTCTTGAAAGAGGCTGTCCAAGTCCTCCTTCTGATTATGACTTTTTCAGGTAATCCAACGATTCTGATATTGTCTCTCCTGGTTCTATTTTCCAAGTCAGTTTTTTTCCCACGATGTATTTTGCATTTTCTTCCACTTTTCATTCTTTTGAATTTGTATGATTGATTCACGATGTCTCATAGAGTCATTAGCTTCCACTTGCTCAATTTTAGCTTCTAAGGTATTGGTTTTCCTTGGTTAGCTTTTTTACATTCTTTATAGTTGGTACTTTTTTAAGGAGTTGTTTCTTCAATGAGTTCTTGTATCTCCTTTTCTATTTGGCAAATTCTAATTTTTAAGCGGTTTTCCAGACTTGACTCTTTTTTCATAATTCTCTTGCATCACTCTAATTTCTTTTCCAAATTTTCTTTTATCTCTCAGTGGCTGGCACTAATAGAAGCTGTAGGGACGTGGCAGCTTACCTAGTGCTGAGCTGAAGTCCTAGTGGTGGTGTCTGGCATGTGTTGAGGTTCAATGGGGTGTTTCTACATTTCTCAGTGAAGCATGTGGGTCAGACTTCTGGAGGCTGCTTGTTTGCCCAGGACTATGCTGAAACTGGTGGGGCCAATGTTGACTGGTGGCTGCTTGTTTGTTTAGACACCTATAAGGTTTATGTCTACTTGTTTGACCTGATTGCACTGAGGCACGTGGAGGCCTGGCCTTTGGAGGCTGCCTGTTTGTCTGGAACTATGCTGAAAGTGTGCCATGATACCCAGCTTCCCTAGTACCATAGAGACAAGATGGAACCTTATAAGCAGCTGCAGAAGAAAATTAGTAGAGATTTAGGATACACTCCAAAACACTATGTGACAAAGATAACGATACCAAGATGATGGGCAGAGTATTTCTTATTTTTTTGAAGAAAGAGCCAGCATAGAAGTAACTTAAAAATACACTCTGAGAAGGTACAGATGAATCTTCCTT
This sequence comes from Potorous gilbertii, assembly GCA_028658325.1. NCBI lineage: Eukaryota > Metazoa > Chordata > Mammalia > Diprotodontia > Potoroidae > Potorous > Potorous gilbertii. The sequence goes on from CM053771.1 coordinate 61,388,482, forward strand.
AAGGAGTTAAGAGAAAAGAACAGATCTGACTTAAAAGGGAAAATTTATCTTTCCCTATGGAAATAGAGAAGTTGAGAAAATGTAAGAATTGCAGGGATAGAAATATAGGTGAGCAAGATAAAGATACTAGACACCTGGCCAGAGGACTACAGACTTTTATAAAGTCAAGGTCACTGGAACATGAGTTTAAAACTAAACTCTTCAATAACATTGAAAATTTTCTACTTAAAAAATTAGAAGGGATAAGTAGACCTGATTTCACAGAAGTGAGTGAGTGACTCACTCATGACTTATGGAAATAGAAAATAGGTTATAAAAAATGCTAAAAACAATGAGCAGATGATCTAGAAGGCAATATGCCAAGCAGCCTTCAGATATAGGACAGTAAAAGCACCAAGTAAAACAGATTTTGTCCTGAGACTTTAGGATGATGAAAATAATAAAGCAATTTTTTTGTTTTAATATATTTAATATTTATTTTTCCCAAATTACATGTAAAAATAATTTTAACTTTATTTTTTAAAACTTTGAGTTCCAAGTCCTCTTCATCACTCTCTTCCCTTCCCCTAGTTGAGAAGGCAAACAATTTGATATTTGATACATATTTTCATATTTGTCATATTATGAAAGAAAACAAGGATCAAACCCCCCCCCCCAACAAAAATAAAGTTTAAAAAGTATGCTCCAATCTTTGGAATTGTCTTGTTGTATTGTATTGTTAAGAATAGCTAAGTCTTTCATAGTTGATCATCTGCATAATATTGCTATTACTCTGTACAATGGTTCTGCTCATTTCAAGTAGATCTTTCCAGGTTTTTTCTGAGAGCATACGGTTCATCACTTCTTATAGCACAATAGTGTCTCATCACATATACCACAATTTTGTCGGCCATTCCCCAACTGATGGGCATTCCCTCAATTTCCAATGCTTTGCCACAGCTAAAAGAGCTGCTATGAATACTTTTGTACAGATAGGTCCTTTTCCTTTTTGTTTTTGATCTCTTTGGGATACAGATCTAGCAGTGGTATTGCTGGATCAAAGGGTGGTTTTATAGTCCTTTAGACGTAGCTAAAATTGTTCTCCAGACAATGCATTAGTGTCTTAATTTTTCCACATCCCCTTTGTTTTTCTGTGTCATTTTTCTTCTCTGTCATATTAACCAATCTGATACATATGGGGTGGTACCTCAGAATTATTTGAATATGAATTTATCTAATCAGTAGTGATTTAGAACATTTTTTCATGTGACTATAGATAGTTTTAATTACTTTGTCTGAAAACTGCTTTTTGATCATGTATCAATTGGGGAATGACTTTTATTTTTATTATTTTGACTCCATTCTTAAATATATCTGAGAAATGAGGCCTTTGTCACAGAAGTTTGTTTCAAATTTTTTTTACAGTTATGATTACTAACTGCTATCTCTCCCCCTTCACCCTGTCCAGACTCAAAAGCATTGTGCTTCTGACTACTGCCTCCCTCAATCTTCCTTTCTTTTTATCAGATACCTCCTTTCACTTACTCCCTTTCCCTCCTACTTTCCTATAGGGCACGTTTACTGGGTGTGTATGTTATTCCTTCTTTGAGCAAAATCCAATGAGAGTAGAATTCAGGTGCTCCTCCCCACCATCACAGCACAACATTCCTCATCTTCTCCACTGGAAAATTAATTTTGTTCCTCTTTTATGTGTGATAATCTACCCCATTATGCCTCTCCCTTTCCCCCTCTCCTGGTGCGTTTCTCTTTCTCAGCCCTTAATTTCATATTTTTAGATAGCATTCAACTCACACCCATGCCCTCTACTTATATATACTCCTCCTAACTGCCATAAACATGGGAAAGTTCTTAGGAGTTACAAGTATAATCTTCCCATGTAGGAATATAAACAGTGTAAACTTATTAAATCCGTTATGATTTCCCTTTCCAATTTACCCTTTTATGCTTCTCTTGAGTCTTGTATTTGCAAGTCAAATTTTCTATTCAGCGGTGGTCTTTCCATCAGGAATGCTTGAAAGTCCTCTATTTCATTGAATATCCATTGTCGCTACCTGCCCGCCCTCCCCCCCCCCCAAGTATTGTACTCAGTTTCACTGAGTAAGTAATTCTTGGTTGTAATTGTAGCTCTTTTGCCCTCTGGAATGTCATATTCCAAGCCCTCTGATCATTTAATACTAATGTAACATATATATATATATATGTTACATTACTAACATATATATGTTACATTACTAAAATATATATACATTACATTATATATGTTACATTTTATATATATACATACATATATACATATATATGTATTCCTGTGCGGAGGAACAATAAGTCAGAAATGTCAACTTAGGGCAGATCCCTGATATTTAACTTAGTCCATGTAAAGTCAGAACTTAGGTTGCTGGTTCTTGGATGATATATGCATAGAGCAAAAAGTTACAGACCGACAGTGAATGAAGCAATAGGATTGTCATTTCTGAACACAACCTTCCTGTGGAAGTAGCATTTTGCACTAAATGCTAAAATTCTAAAATTCTGTAGTAAAAACTGATGAACTGATGAATGCAAATTGAAATATGGTTTTTTCACTTTATTTTTCTTGCTATTTTGCAACATGACTAATATGGAAATGTTTGGCATGTTTTTGCAGGAATAATTGACATTATATTGTTTGCTTTCTCAATGAAGGGAGGGATAGGGCTGGAAGGAAGGCAAGAAATTAGTACTCTAAAATTTTTAAAAACTAATGTTAAAATAAATAATTTTCTTCAAAAACTAAACTTCTGTCCCTATTTTTCTTATTTGATTTTCTTCTGTATAGAATTTTGTTTGTGTATGTGGTGTGTATGTATACACACATATTATTAGCAATATGCATATTACTAATTCAACAATTTGATGGTTCTATAATCTCATGCATGGGAGCATTTCCTACATTGAAGTAGATTGCAGTCCATCAGTGCCCTCTTACTTTGTATGATTCATGTGCAATTTCTCCCATAATCCTCAACAAAGGCCCCCCACAATATCCTGGGGAGTTCACTCTTTATTACTTGACACTGCATGGAGTCCAATGGAGTATAAGGGCTATTCATCCTTGATCTGTTTCTCTCACTCTGACTTCTTTTCTTCCAGTCATCTCCCAATTGATATCCTTCCTAGAGAATCTCCTCTGAAATTCTTCACTGTGACCATGTCACAACCTACATGCGTACTCACCAGGAGCAGCTCTCTTACTCTTTGGGTAATCCTTGACTTGAATTCTTAGAAAATGGTGATATTTCATGGCTCACAGTCATATGGCATCATATGAAGAATGTTGGCTTGGTTTCAAGGAGAAATTTAAAGTTCATAAGCTCTTAGACTTAGAACTGGAGGAGACCTTAGAGGCTATCTGGTCCAGCCTCCTAATTTTATAGATAAGGAAATTAAGAGTCATTAAAAGCCCTTAAAATTTTCTCCAAGATAACTTGTGTTTATGAAACATTTCCACTAATATTATGACATAAATCATTAACATTGAAGAATCCTATAGTTCCTGGAACATTAGTTACAGGTTTTGCATTAAATCTCTTGCAGAATTTCTTATGTTAGATGTGTTTTCTGAGGACAAAGTCTATACATTTCAGCTTGCCTTTTTACTTTAACAAAAATAAAATACTTTTCTAGTTCTTTTTCTCATATCCTACCCATGCTACCTCATGAATTTCCTGATAGATCCTTCCACCTGTAGGATCTCACCCTTCTGAGCCATTTCACCCACGGTTATTTAATGAGGAAAACATGGGATTTGATAGAAAGAGAACTGGACTAAGTTTCTGAACTTCCTCCCCCTTAAGGCCCCTCTTCCTCAATCCCCCACTCTTGGATCTTAACATGTCCCAGAAGTTAGATGACATTGTGTGAGACTCAGAGTCAGGAAAAAAACCTCAATTCAAATCCAACCTCAGATACTATGTGATGCTGGGCAAATCACTTAACCTCTTTTGTTGTTCAGTCATTCCAGCGATGTCCAACTCTTCATGTCCCCATTTGGGTTTTCTTGGCAAAAATACTGGAGTGGTTTGCCATTTCCTTCTCCAGCTTATTTTACAGATGAGAAAACTGAAGCAAGGTTAAGTGACTTGCCCAGGGTCACACAACTACTAAGTGTCTGAGGCTAGATTTGAAATCATGAAAATGCATCTTCTAGACTCAAAGTCTAGTACTCCATCTACTGAACCACCTAGCTGCCCCTTGTGTGTTAGATAAAGGAGAGGAAATACCATAATGAAGTTTGTGATACTTCACCCAGGTTGTGCATCTGTGCTCAGCATGCTCTGTTCAACGTGCTCTGGGTGTGGCCTTCAAGGCCAGGGTGGATTGGCATAGGCATGAAAGCATACAGAGCTACGGGCCCTTTATCCTAATAGGGAGAATATAGGACAATCGTGAGGCTTAGACTCAATCCCAACCCTGCTGTTTAATTGTCTTTGTGAACTTGAGGCAATTCAAAGTCTCTCTTAACTGAAAAACAGAAATTTTAATAATATTCATACTCCTTATCTCACAGAACCATGTTTTCTTTAAATCAGGAAGGTGACATATTGTCCTACAATTGCAATAGGAATGTAAATAATTGCTTCTAATGTATCCAGAGAAATCCTCTAGTCTTTCTTAGCAGTAAGGTTAGTGTATGTCAGTTAGCTCACCTAAATTCTACTCCTGACTCTCCTCCTGACTTGCTATGTTACCTGGGGCAAGCTGGTTAACCTCTTCTGAAGATGATGAACCAAGTCATTCCCCAAAGCCCAGAATCAATCCCTGCCTTGGAACAAAGAAAAGCAGCATCATATCAGTTGACCCTCCAGATGTGGCATTCCACACTCAGTCTGGTGAGCTCTGGTCCAGCAGCTTCACTGGGTCATTTTGGAGCTATGCTTACTTCTACAGCAGGAAGTTCTGGTACAAGGCCTGTGCATTTTCTATAGGCCCTAAGTGGCCTTCCTAAGATTGAACTCATGTCAGACAATTCTTAAGTTCAGCACTTCAAGCTCAATATTCTTTTCATTGAACCACTCTATCCCCTTGGAAGTCCCCTACGTTCAGGAATCTCCTCCCCTTCCATGACTCTCCAATCCATGTGCCCAACCCCAGCCTCCTCCACTGAGTCCCACATGCATATGTTAAACTGAATGTTGGTCCTCCATGCCCAAAGATTCTATTGGCACTGCAAACTCAGTATGTTCAAAAAGAGCTCATTATTTCTCCCTAATTGTGTCTCTTCTCCCAGCTTCCCTATTGTCATCAAGGGAACCATCTTCTTTAGCACCACCCAGGCTCAAAACTTTGGAGGTATCTCTGACTCTTCCCCCTCCCTAATCCTCCTCATACAATCAATTACGAAATATGATGATCCTTCCTTCATGAGTTCTCATTCATCTGGCATGCCCTTTTCTACTTCCACTGCCAACTCAAATATCAGATACTCAAATAGCTCTGTCATCAGTTCAGGAGCTCCCACCAATGATGTTGATTTCAAACATCCAAGTCTATTCATCTTTATATGACTCACCAAAGTTCATGGGGGTTCACCAAAGATGAGAGAAGCCTTTCTCACCTTCTTTGACAGATGGTTAATTGAATCCCTATTGGTATTCATCATTTTAGTATGAGTCCATAGGCATAGTGATTATAAGTTCTGCATATTAGGCCCCAGAGCTGGGAACTGCAGATTGTAAGCTTACTTGCTAAATCATAGGAAGCTAACTACAGAACCTCCACCTCTGTTTTTGTCTTGTTATAGTGACCAAGTCCAGCATGTCAGAGGTGACTTCAAGACATGGAAAGTTCCCCAGCTATTTTTGCTGCCCTCCATTTCTCTTTGTCCTTCTATTGCCCAACATGAAGAGATAGCCATGAGCATTTGGCGAGTAAGTGACCCTATTTGCCAGTCTATGACATGCTTTTCTACTGTCCCATAAGTCCATGTAGATATTTTGACATCTGTTCACCATCCCAACCTGTGCATCTGCTCACCAGCTCAGTAGGACATCCTGAAATGTTAAGATAGGTCTGTGAAGGTGAAGGTCTGCTCGTTGACTCATTTGTCAACCAATGAGACCCTGTATTTTATTTAGATGCTCATGGAGGGTCAAAGTCAAGATCCATCAACAAACGAGAATCTGTGTTTTTAGCTTGCTTCATCTGTACTGTCTGGGTATTAAGCACTATAAAACTAAGACCCTGGAGGAAGGGGACATCTCAGGCCAGGAGGAAGATCTGAGGTCCATTTCATTAGAGGGGTCAATGGACCCTTTAATAAAGTGCTATTGACTCACAGCTCTGCCTCAGTTTCTTTTATTTTAAAGTGGACAATCCTAGATCTCACATTCCTCCCTACAGTGTAAGAGTACCAGTGGAGCATGCTGATGTCTACCTATCATCTCTCACTGTTGTCACATGAGCAGCCCATCTCTCCCTGTCATACAATTCCTTGATGACAACTTTTGCCTGTATTCTTCTTTAGAATTCCTCATTAAGTATATGTTGTAACCTGCTTACACCCTCCATGCACCTCTCCCTTTGTAATGCTCACTTTTAGTTCTTCAGAGGAGGAACTTTGGAGTCTCATACCATTTGTCAACTTCAACGAAATGTCAGTATTAAAAAGATAGGGTTTTGCTCTCATGTGAAGCTTGGGGTCAGTAAGAAACTTTGAAAATTCCCAAAAGCAAGCCAGTCTATTCTTCTCATCTCATGTGAAGTTTGGAGACAATAAGGAGCATTACAATTTTCCAAAAGCATTCCAGCCTCATCTCCCCCTCCCATTCAATTCTGGGCCCAATGAGTTGTTCATATGTACAATCTGACATAGATAGACATCTGGACAAGCTCTATAAAGTATCCATTTCAAATGTATGTCAAAATTTGGACAATAGATAATCATCATCCATTTCTTTCCTGTGTGTGGATGGACAATTCAAACTCATTTCAGGGATTACAGATCTCTTCCAAGAAGACACATAATTGATGCCATATCATTTACAAATAAGAGCATTTAGAGCACTTCATCATCCACGAGGAAGTCCTCTTTGACTAGACTCTGGGTTGGATCCCCTCCATCAAACTGATGAATACCTTTGGTGAGTACACATCTCCCTATTTTATGCCTAATCTGATGTTTATTATCAGAAAGTCATTCAATAAGTTTATTTCTGTTTTTACACCTTCCCAAAAATATGGAATGATTTTGATATATACATGGGAAATATCTTATAAAAGAGCTTGCAAGATAGAATTTTTCCCATGAATTAAATGCTTTTCATATCCAATCAACAATAATCACAATAGAATATTATATTCTCTTTATCTGCCACCATGGTGCTTTAATCTTTCAACTCTTCTGGCCACGGTATTGTAACACACTCCTAAATTGCTGCCCTGTTTCTAATTTCTCTCCTCTCTCTCTACCAATACATATTGCCAAAATTAACCTTCCTAGGGGATAGATCTCACTATGTCATGGTTCCCCTGTGACTTCTGATTTTAATATTGAATATGGATCCTGGTATTCAATGCCCCCCATAATATGGCTTTAACTTACGTCTCCACTCTTAAGTCATACTGCTTTCCTTCATATATTCTTCATTCTAACAAAGCTCATCTACTCTCCATCACCCACTCTATCCCACATCTCATCCTGTTCTTTTTTCTCTATGCTTTCTATGCCTATACTGACCTCATTCCTAGACTGTATAGACATCAGCTGCTGAACCTCTCCCAGTGCGCTGCAGTCCTTCTCTTGATTTAAAGCTCAGATCAGACATACTTTCTCCCCGAAGTTGATGTCCTCACCACCACCACCCTCTTTCCCTGATTCTCTTATTCTCCCTTTATCTTTGCCCTTTTTTCATTATGTTTTATAATTTATTTTATTGTGCTTTTATACATTTTTATCTCTCTACCAATTACAAATCCCCTCAATGAGATTGTAAGCTCCTTATAATGAAAGTGGAAGCTTTGTCTTTATACTTCATATCTCTAGCATTACAATGGGACTTTGTATGTTAGAGGTGCTTAATTACAGAAACACGGAATGTTAGAGCTTTGTACTTCCTTTATGAGCTCAGGTAAGTCAATATAATCTGAGGGTCAGAGCACGAGATATAAATTTAGGAAATCAGAGTTCAAACTCTGTCACTTGTATCCTTTATGAACAAGGGCATATATTTTCCCTCTTTGAGTCACAGCTAACTCACAAATAAAATTGGGAGATTGGATTTGATGATCTCTAGAGTCCCTTGAAATGTCTAACTCTTAATCTGAATAAGAGAGACACCCTGATTCCCCCCACTCCCCGCATATACAGGCTAAAGGAGGGTATGGACAATAAAGAGCTTTGTTCACCACCAACAGTATTTGGTTAGGGTGGGGGGAGTAGTCAATTAGTCAACAAACATTTATTAAGGACCCTGTATGAACCAGGAGCTGTTCTGGGTGCTGGAAATACAGGGAAAATCAAAAGCTAGTCCCCGCAAGTTATTTGCAAGATAAATCAAAGATAATCAACAGAGGGAAGAAGACAGTATTAAGGACAACCAGGAAAGGTTTCCTGTAAAAGATAGGATTTTAGCAGTGATTTGAAGGAAGCCAAGAGTGGAAATGAAGAGATTTTTCAAGCATGAAGCACAGCCAGTGACCATGCCCAGAGTTAGCAGATGGGTTGTCTTGTGCAAGGAAGAACAAGAAGGCCAGAGTTATTGGATCATAAAATATGTGTTCGGGGTGGGAGGTCCTAGATTGAGGCAATGAGGGTTTATGTCAGAGGAGAGGATGGGGAGCAGGAGGGGCTAATCCTTGCTGTCATTTCTGCCCCCAGCCCAACCCTAAGAAATAAAAATACCCAGTTCCAGGATAGCAACAATACATGATATGTCTATGTATTGGTAAATCTGAATTTCAATCTTTGGGGGACATGTGCTTAATATGGACCATACTACAATTCTAGAGCCAGGGAATCACAATTCAGAAAAATCTTTGAAGGTACATGGGACAATTAAACAGAAATCCATGATTTTTCAAGCTTCTAGACTCCTGAGAAGTGCTGAAGTCTGAAGGAAATACTTCACTCAAGAGCTTAAAGAAAGAAGACATTTTGTGTCAGTGCCAAAGATAAGACTGGCATATTTGTTTTTAAATGTTCAGTGAGATTTTGCACAGGATCAGGAGTCAGTGGGAATCTTAGTACTAGGGAGAGCCTTCAGAGTGAAGGTACCTTGGTTTGGTTACAACTACATTTGGGCTGAAGCTGACTTTAGGTCTTATCCTTACCCCGGCCTTAACTGGCAAGGTCCTACATACAGTAGGAGGGTTTTCCCTATATAAAATGGTATAGCCAGGGCTTTTAAGGACCTCAGAGACCTTGTAGTCCAATACTCTCACTATACTGATGGGGAAAGTGAATCCCAAGGTCACCCAGGTGACAATCCCTTGGGTGGGATTTGAACACAGCTCCTCTGACTCTAGATTCACTTTACCATTCTGCCCCACCCCCCGCTTTTCTTCTGGGAAAAAGACTAGTGACACCAGCTATTGGGGCTGCAAATAGAGCCATGTTGAAGAACTTGAGGATAACAGCACAAGCACTAAACCATTATACTGTTTTCTGCAGAAGTTATAGATTCCATATACTGGGAGCTGGGAAAACTGAAAGAGATACAAAACCTATATTGGGGAACTTTGAAGGAGGGATATTGTGGGGGGAATGCTCCACCTGGATGATATTATAGAACACTAAAGGAGAAATGACATGCCAGTTCTAAGTTGTTGGCAGAAAGCTATAAGTTAGCTCCGTACACTGAGGATCTATAGAAGGTATCACCTACTTGGAACCCTTCATACTGAATAACTATAAGTGATGGTAGCTATTCAGGTCTTTGAGGAAAGGAAGGACTGCTTATTAGTGGGTGCCAGAATTATCCTTGAGCTTTGTATAAACTTTAGCTTCCTTCAGCTTTGGGAAATGTGTGCTCCTAAGGAGAATGAGTGATTGTACACTGGGTCATGTAATATAATCAAATTCCTAAATTTTCTAGATGGGAGCAATGGCTGGAAATGTGAGAAATTTGCCCCAAATATGCCTATGCTCTATGTACTTAAGATTTTCTGGTGCAAGAGTTCCCCACCACCCCACAAAGAAATAATGTAAAGAAGATTGAGGAAAGGAGTGCAAGCTTGAAAGTTTGTTTCATGAGAGTTAACCTGTTCTTAATGCATGAGGAATTATATCTGATTCCACCCTATGTGTCTGAGAAGGAAGCCAACTTGAATATGAGAATAGTTAGGGAACCATATGTTATATATGAGACAAAGGGAAAAGGTGGAACTCTGGTATGTGAGAAACTGTAAGGAAGAATTGGTCTATATATGTGTTAGGGTTGGGGGAAAAAATCTTCCTCTGTGTTGAAAGGAAATAAATAGTAGTTTGTCCTGTGTGTTAGAAGGGTTAGAAAAGAGCCTACCCAGTTTGGTAGGAGACTATGGGAAGGCTTCCCTATCTGTGAAGGGAAGCTGCTACGTATGTAAAGAAAAAGGGAAGAATCTACCCTCTCCTATGAACATTGAGTTTGAGAGAATAATCTCTTGCCAGATTAATGTTCCTTTTGCATTGTAGATCAGCTCACATCCCTCCTCCACTCAGAATCCTACAATGACTCCCCTGTTTTTTCTCAAGTAATGTTAAAAATTCTCCATCTGATATTCAAAACTTTCTACAATCTGGGATTTCTGTATCTTTCTGGATTCCCTTATATAACTCTCCTCCACATAATTTTCATTCCAGGCAAATTAGATGATTCTACCCTATCCACTCACTCAGCCACACACACATACTCTGTCCTTCAGCACCCCTACTCCTTTGTTTTCTTTTAAACTATTTTTATTTTATTTAATATTTCCCAATTATGAGTGAAAATTTTTAACAATCATTTTAAAAAAATTGAGTTCCACATTTCTCTCTCCTTCCCAAGTAATTCTCTATGGCACTCTCAAGGAGTGGGGAAGTATGGGTCTAAGTGGGTGTAACTGATGACCTTTGACAGTGAATTACTTGATTCCATCCTGCTGCTAGGTGATGATGGAAGGCAGGTCCTAGGGATGGGGGGAATGCCATTATCAGCACCACAATTTGGTGGATAGTAGTATGGAATAGATGGGGATAACCTGGACCTAGAGTCCCAAGAGACCCAAAGGTCAGAGCACAGATGATGAAGAAGAAATAGTGAGAAGTTCACATGTCCAATACATGATATCTTGGACACAAAGAGGTCTCACTCAACCTATAGCCAAATTAGAGTCCCAATCATTGAAACTACTCCTCAATGGTAGATATTAATAGGAAGTCCCAGTTCATAGGCAGAACACAGTGACAGGGAGGCCATTGCTAATTGTCAAGCAGAGATCCCAGACCCAAAGCAATGAGTCCAAAAACAAGATTCACGTGAGAAATGATAAGACAATGACTCAGATTCTGGGGCATAAAGTGTGTGTGTGTGTGTGTGAAATTTAGTACTAGGGGAAGAAATCAGTCTTTATTTTTTGGAAGCTGGGGACAAAGTTATGACAGAAAACAAGGCTGAAAAGATTGTCTAGGAGAAGGGCAAAGGGGAAGCTGGAATTCTAGGAGGAGTTCTCAGAGTCCCAGGGCTCCCTTTGGTAGTGGTTTACCATCCCAGTAGGATAGGAAGTAGAAAGAGCTCCAACCTCAGGGTCAGAACTGAATCCAAGTTTTGTCACTGACACTTACTAGTCATATGACTTTAGGCAAGTCATTTGACTCCTATGTATCTCAATATCCTAATGTGCAAAGAAGAAGCAATAACCTCATGGGGATTGTGAGGAAAGCAGTAGAGAAAGTAGCCTGTTATTCCCTGACAGGCAGATCCTTAGGCTCTGGGCTCAGGCCAGTGAGAGCCTGTTTCCCTTGAATGCTAAGTCTGGACTAAGTAGGGCTGGATGGCCAACTTGACCATTACCAGGGACATGGCAGTCGCTAGAGTTGCAGCCTGGTGTCTCTGATCTCACCTTCTTCTTCCTGGTTCTGTAAGGGAAAGAGATTAGGGCTAGGAGCCAAATGTGAGTTCAAGTTCTAGGTGACCTTGAGCAAGCTTTCTACTCTGCTAGTAAACAAGGATAACCATCTCTGTCCTGCTCTTCTCCCAGAAGTGTGGTGAGGATTGGGTGAAAAAAGGTTGGAAAGATGCTTTGCAAACTGCAAAAGGGCTTTGTAAACTATAAAGTCCTTTACAAGCTATTAAGCTTTTTGTCAAATCCTGTGTGGTACCTAATGTCCTATAACATTATGCATATCTGTGTGATTAGGTGTGTATCTCCATCTACTTGTATGTCTGCTTTTGTGTGAGTCTGTCTACCTATACCAGATTATGCCTATCCATTTATGTGTCTTCATGTCTGTATGTTTTCTCCACACTGAAAGTTTCCTTGGACCTGCTCAGTTTTCACATAGCTTCTAGTTGCTAGATGCTCAGGAGATTTGCCCATGACATTACAGATGCCTGGAGAAGGTTGGGCTCCAAATGAGATGGCTCTCTAGGTTGGGCTGTAAACTTGTTTCCTCTTTTGTAAAGTTGGGAGTAGTATTTGCACAGTGTTCTTTTCATAGTAGGTGATTAATAATTGTTCAATTGAATCAAATGTCAGTGTTGGTGGGAGGAAGTTAGAGATCAGATCTGTCCTGGAAATCTAAAATGAAACAATTGGGCAGTCCCTCTATCTCTCCGACTTTGATCCTAAAGCACTGGAAAAAGGATTAAAAGGTCATATACAGAAAGCCTCATACAAGGGCAGTTAGCTCCCCTTGCTGTAAGGCAGGGGTGTCACAGGAGAATTCATTGCTGAAGGAGAACTCCAAGGCAGTAACTCCTGCTCACCCCTCAGGAGCCAGGATCTCTCTTTTCTTTGGATGACTTTCACCTTTGAAGCACTCTCTCTTGGTTTATCCCTATATCCCTTGTCTCCCATGCTCCACAAAGGATGAGCAATGACAGTCCCCAGAAAGCCTTCAAAGGCTTAAGGGAGGGGAGGGATAAGGAAAGGCTACAGAATGAGTTTCCATGCTAGGTTGGGTCATAGAAGGCTAATCCAAGAAACCTAGAAAGAACATTTATCCAACCCTTCCCTCATCAGGATTCCCCTCTGAAACCTACCTGCCAAGTGTTTATATAGCCTTCACTAGAAGACCTCCAGTGATGAGGAACTCAATTACTTGTTGAGATAGTTCCTTGCTCTTTAGGACAGGTTTAACTGTTAGAAAGTTTTTTCTTTATGTTGAGCCCAAAGCTTCCTCTTGGTAATTTCTATCCATTGCTTTTATGGCTTTCCTCTGGGTACAAGGAGAATATCTGTTTCCTCTTTCACATGTCAGGACTTCAGATATTTTAAGACAGTGATTATCTGCCACCTACAAGTCTTTTCTTCTTCTGGTGAAAAGTTCATTCATGTCAATCAATCGATCAACAAGCATTTATTAAATGTGGGCTTGATGTATGCCAGGCCCTATACTAGGTGCTAGGAATACAAAGAGGAATGTTAAATACACCCTGACTTAAAGGAGCCTACATTCCATCAGAGAAGACAAGAGGAATGCATGTATGTTTATAAAAGTTATATGCAAAATAGATAGCAAGGTGATTTCAGGACACTAATATCTGGGGGTTCAATTAGCACTTGAATTGGGTCTTGAAAGAATCTCAGGGTTCCAACAGGAGGAGGATAAGACAAAGGGGCATTCCAGGCATGGGGGACATCCAGTGCCAGCTGAGGAAAATCATACCTGTGGTTCTGGTCACATGCCTTGATGTGAGCTATTTAGATTGGGTACCTTATTTTAAACCAGGAATTTTTAAAATTTCTTATGCCTTAGACCCCTTCGGCAGTTTGATGAAGCCTATGACCATTCCTAAAACTATGTTTTTAAAAGCATGCAATAAATGCATAGAATTAAAAGGGAAGAAAATAACATTGAAATTAAGTTATCAAAATATTTTTAAATTAGTTCACAGACCACAGGTTAAGAATCTCCTTGCCTTAATGGGAAGAGGTTGGATATGTAGCCAGAAATAGTTAGAATAGCTAAAGAATTCATAAATATAGGCCCTGACATCCAAGGAATTCTACCAACCTTAGATGATCTATTCAAGGTTGGCATATTCAGAAGGATCTGGGGTCTACTTACCATGAATCCTAGGACACTGGTGCCCTGAAATCACCTTGTTACCTAGTTTACATTTGTTAAAGTTTCCACCTCCCTTTGTGGACCTTAGTATAAAATCACACAGCTCCTAACAACCTTGGACCACTCCAAATGTGAGTACAATCTAGACATGATTGTTTGGGTTGTAGTTCCATGTGTCATTGGATTTCCTAGAAGATCAAATCTGAAGGCCAGAGCTGGTAATACCATAAGTCTTTGTATACTTTTTACATAAATTTTTGTCAAATTGAATCAAATTCTATCTAACCATGGTTCTCCCATCAACCACTGTGAAGTCAATTTTATAGTATATGTGTAAGTTTCTTCAAAGTATCTATACCTATTAAATTTCATCTTACTCAAATCTAAGGCATTTTTCTAGTCTATTAATATATTTGTCCTAAGTCCATCATCTAGGGTTTTAGTATTCCCTCCCCGCCTGATGTCCTTTGCAGGTTTAGTAAGTATACCACTTATGTCTTTGTCTAATAAGTCATTTATAATATCATGGAACAAAACATAGATTCTTTGGGCACTCCAATGGAGACCTACCAAATTGACATCTCTTTGGGTCTATCAGTGACCACTCTTTGACCATATAATCAGTTCCAAATTCACCTAGTTGTGTAGTCATCTAGTCTACAAATCTCCATATCTGCTACAAAAATAGCATGAGATTATATCAAATGCTATGCTAAAATCTAAACAAATGGAATTCACTTGACCTACCAGTCTAGTAACCTCCTAAAAAAATGAGGTTGGTCTGGTATAACCTATTGTTGATTAAATCATATTGCCTCCCTGTGGCCACAGCTTTCTTTTCTAGATGTTGACTCACCCTCATGATAGCACTTTCCATAATTTGGTCAGGAATCAAAGTCAAACTTGCTGATTTTTATTTTGCTGCCTCGATTCTCTTCCTTTTTTTGAGAACTGGACCATTTGCCCTTCTTCAACTGTATAGTGCCCCTCTAATTCTTCACAATCTTCCTGAGATTCCCTGACAATGCAGTGATCTCATGGACCAATCTTGAAAGTATTCCAGGATATAGTTCATCTGGACCAAATAATTTGGACTTATTCAGAACAGCTGGATGTTCTTTTACCCTCCTATTTATCTAGGATTTTAACTTCCAATGGACCATTTGTGTGTTCAGTCAGTCAATAAGAATTTGTTAAGTGCCTGCTATATACCAGGCACTATGCTTAGTGCTGGGAATATGAAGGAAGAGACTTACCAAGTTGACATCTCTTTGGGTCCATTAATGACTGTAAGATTCCCTGCTCCCAAGGAGCTCATAGTCTAATGAGGAAGATAACATGAGAAGAACTACATATAATCAAACTATATACAGGATAAGTCAGAAATAATCAGTGAAAGCTAGGCACTAGTATTAAGAGGGATTGGGAAGGGCTTCCTGTAGAAGGTGGAATTTGAACTGGGATTTGGAGGAAGCTATGGAAGACCAAGAGGAGGAGATGAGGAGGGAGAGTGTTCCAGGGAGAGAGGACATAGAGTATGTGGGTGGTGTAAGGTGTAAGAAGATTGGAAAGGTAGGGGTGCAGTGAACTCCAAAGAGGATTTTACATACGCTCTTGGCAAATATAGCACTGAAAGTAGGGCCATTCTGAGTTCTCACCCATAATTTTTTGTTGTTATTATTGGTCAACTGTCCAACTTTTGTTAACCATGGACCATAGCATTCCAGGTCCTTCTATCCTCCACCATCTCTTGAAGTCCATCTGAGTTCATGTTCATTGTTTCTATGACACTGTCTTTCCATTTCATCCTCTGTCATTCCCTTTTCCTTTTGTCTTCAGTCTTTCCCAACATCAGGGTCTTTTCCAATGAGTCCTGTCTTGTCATTATGTGGCCAAAATGTTTAAATATTCAGCTTCAGTATTTGACCTTCAAGTGAATAGCCTGAATTAAATATTGACTGATTTGACTTCATTGCTGTCCAAGGTACTGAGAAGTCTTCTCCAGTACCCATAACTCAAAAGTGCTGATTTTATAGCACCCAGCTTTCTTTACAATCCAACTCTCACAGACATAAATTGCTACTAGAAAAACCATAGGTTTTTTCCTATATGAACTTGTCAGTGAGGTGTTATCTCTGCTTTTCAGATACTGTCTAGATTTGCCATAGCTTTCCTTCCAAGCGTCTTTTCATTTCATATTTGTAATTGCCATCAGTAGTGATCTTTGAGCCCAAGAATATAAAATCTGACTCTGCTTCCATTTCTTTCCCTCTGTTTGCCAGAAAATGATGGGAAATATTCCCTTGATATCTTTAATTTTCTTGAAGAGATTTCTTGTCTTTCCCATTTTGTTTTCTTCTATATCTTTGCATTGCCCATTTAATAAAAAACCTTTCATCTCTCCTTGCTATTTTCTGGAATTCAGCATTCAGTTGGACATATCTTTCCCTTTCTCCTTCCTCTTTCCCTTTCCTTGGCTATGTGTAAAGTCTTATCAGACAACCATTTCGCTTCCTTGTTCTTCTCTTTCTTTGGAATGGTTTTTTGTGGCTGCCTCCTACACAATGTTGCAAACCTCTGTCATTGTTCTTCAGGCATTCTATCTACCAAATCTAATCCCTTAAATCTATTCATCATCTCTGCTTCATATTCATGAGGGATGTTATTTAGGTTATATCTATATTATCTGAGAGTTTTTCTTAGTTTTTTTCATTTAAGTCTGTATTATGCAATAAGAAGCTCGTGATCTGAGCCATGTTCAGTTCCAGGTCTTCTTTAACTGACTAGACAGCTTCTCCACCTTTGGTTGCAAAGTATGTAATCAATCTCAATTCTGTATTGATCATCATGCAATGTCCATGTGTAGAGTTGCCTTTTGGGTTGTTGAAAAAGAGTGTTGGTTGTGACCAGAGAGTTATCTCTATTAGTCTCTGCCCTATAAGGCCAAACTTGCCTGATATTCCAATTACCTTTTTACTTTCTGCTTCAGCATTCCAATGATGAATGTGACATCTTTTTCAGGTGTTATTTCTAACAGATGTTGTAGGACTTCATAGAAATGAACAACTTTGACCTCAGCATCAGTGATTGAAGCATAGACTTACATGACTGTGATGTCAAACAGTTTGCTTTAGATTTAAACAGATATTCTATAATTTTTGATATTACATCTAAGTACTCATCCTTTTATTGACTATGAGGGCTACTGCAGTATACATAGAGATCATCTTAATTAAATTCACTCATTCCCATGTATTTAACCAATACCCAAGATGTTGGTGTTTAATTTTCCCATCTCCTGTTTGACCATATGCAGTTTACTTTGGTTCATAGGTTCCTATGATCTTTACAGCATCAGATTTTCCTTTGGTCACTAGATGCATCTGCAACTGACCTTCCTTTAACTTTGATCTATCCATTTCATTAGTGCTGAAGTTACTTTCCTCTACTCTTCTCCAGTAGCATATTTGATACTTTCTGACCTGAGAAGGTCATTTTCTGATGCCATCTCTTTTATCATTTTAATACTGTCCATGGAATTTTCTTGGCAAAGATACTAGAGTGGTTTACCATTTCCTTTTCCAGTAGATCATCTTTTGTCAGAATTCTCTACCATGACCTGTTCTTAGTGCTCAGAGTTTCCTCTGCCATGATAAGGCAAGTGATCCAGGAGGTCTCTCACTTTCATACAGTGTCATCATTTCCTTCACTTGCAGCCATAGTTCTATCCCTTACTCAGTCTCTTTTTTTCAGTATTGCTACTCTTAGCCTCACTTTTTTCAGCCCACTATGAGCTTTAATATCAGCCCTATTGACAGTTTTCTTACAGTAGTGTGAGATGCTTCTGTGTTAATCCCCTAACTGCTATATTTGCTTCCATCATCAGTTGATATTTTTAAAATCAGCTAATTGGTGAATTCCCTGATGATCCACATGGTTCTCTTCATGCTACTCCTTTTTTTCTGCCTTCTAGTTTGATATGCGTATGATTCTTATGATCCTATATCACTAGCACTTTTCTTTCTGTTTCCATTAATATTCACCCAGATGCTCTCTACCATGTCTCCTAACCATTGCTTCCTAGATTTCCTCATGTATGTCACCATTCAACTAAAAGATCTCTCTTCAAATTTATCCATGATCTCTTAATTTCAAAATCCAATGGCCTTTTCTTTATTACCATCCTTCTGAACCACTTTGAAATGCTGGTATTGGTGCCCTCTTCCAGGACACTGTCACATCTGTAGATTTTCATGAAACAATTCTTTCTGACTGCTTCTTCTTAGCTTACATTGTTATACTGCCAATCATATCTAGGGCTTCTTTTCTTCATTCTCTAAACTTTATGATCTTATCAGCTCCTAAGGCTCCAATTATCATCTTTATACATATGATTAAGAAATTATATAAATCCAGGACTCTCTTTCCTCAGCTCCCATTCCAGATCACTAATTTTTTATTTCCAGTTAGATATTCTGTAGGTATCTCAAACTCAATGTAGCCAAAACAGAACTCTATCTTTCCCTTAAACCCGCCCCTCTTCCTGAAACTTGGTGATATGTGACCTCTGACTAGAATGTGGCTCTGGAAAGGGTATGCTTTGTTCAAATGAAACAAGAAAGGTTAAAGTGAGGTTTTTGAAGCAATCAATCATGTACTTAATTAGATGTCCATTCTGTTCCAGTTGCCCCTTCTTAATGTCCCTGTATCTAACGAGATACCCACCATTCTTCCAGCTACCTACACTCACAAATTCAGGCGTGCTCAACTCTTCATTCTCCTTCATTCCCATATTTAAACAGTTATCAAGCCTTATTAATTCTGTCTTTAGAGCATCATACACCCATACTCACACCCACATGGTCACCATTCTAGTTCAGGCCATCATCACTTCTCACTTGAATTATTAATTGGATGAATTAAATGAATAACTTCTTATCTGTTCCTGCTCTAATCCAATCTCCATAGTTGCCAAAGTATTATTTCCAAAGCTCAAGTTTAACCCTTTTATTGTTCTACTCAAGAAACTCCAGTGACTTATTCTTGTCTCTAGGATCAAATATAAATTTCTGTTTAGCACTTAAAGTCTGTCAAAGTCTGGCTCCAACCTACTGTCCCAAACTTACTACACATTGCATTCCTTTATATACTCAGCGTTCTAAGCAATTGCCCTTTTTGCTCTCTCTCCCTTACAATATTCCTTCCCATCACTGTACCTTTGCATGGGCTGTCCTTTACACCTGGAATGCACTCCCTCCTCACCTCTGCCTCTTGAAATTCCTAATCTCCTTCATCTGCAGCACCTCCTGCTACATAAGGTCTTTCCTGGTCCCCCTCCCTTTTTTCTGGGTCATCACCCCCCTGAAATTACTTCATATTTACCTTCTATACTTATTACATCTACTTACATGTACACATGTTCTTTCCCCTGGTGACATAAGCTCCTTAAGGACATAAACTATTTTCGTTTTTGTCTTTGTATCACATCCCCTTATTTAATCATAAAGTGGAAGTTAACTCAGGAATTTTTCTCTACCTCTACAAAGTGTGAATAAATATTTAATGAATTTCAGAGGAGTATAGGGCTTCCATCATTGGATGAAAGGCAGCTGACACCACAGAAGAAGCATCTTATGATTGGTTGGAAAAATCAGACATACTCGTGGTTCTATGTATAAAAACAACAAATAAACTTGGAAGTTCATCAGTCCATCACAGGAAAATTTTCAGTTTGAAGTTCAGGGTCTGGAGTCAGAAGTAGAAGAACATATCCCTGAGGAGGAATTACTCTTTGAGAGAAGGAAGGGACTTTTAGACTTTGTCATCTCTGCTCTTCCTCACCACATTATCCATGTCACTGGAGAGACCGTTTATGTAGGGATGGACTTTTAAAAAATTGGGGGCTGCAAGAGAAATTTAAATAACAGAGCAACAAAACTTTATAATAAAGGCTAATGACAGCACGGTCTAAAGGAAAGGAGTGGTTAACAACTTCTGTTATTTGAAGAATTATATAAACTGGGAGAGTTTAGAGATAATTTAATTAATGCTCTTGAAAACTAAATGAAAAAATTGGAAAAGTCAGATGAGGAGCCCACTTTATCCCTTATCAGGTGGATGAAGTGGAGAATCTTACACACTTGGTCCCATAAAGATAATTTCTCTCCATAACACAGTTCCTTTATGATGGACAGTAAAGGAGGGTGTGAATTTGTTTAGAGAGATGGGTTTGATGGATAAATCTATTATGCTACTTCTATATGACATGCCATTCCTTATGGCCAGCCTACTTTCAGTTACAATTAAATCATGCCTTCTGACTGGTGTGCCCCATGTGAAATAGACAGTACAAGTACATCCTCCATTTTATAGATGAGAAAACTGAGAGGGGGAGTGACTGGATTTGAGGTCACATAGCAAATTAGTGGCAGATCCCAAACTAGAGTCCAGAACTCCAAACACGTAGTCATAAGCACCTTGTACTACATAACACTATCTCTCCAAGCATCTCCTCAAAGAAAGCCTTGTATTTTTTCCAGTATGAGAAGGGCTACTGATCCTTCGTCTATATCCTAAAAGTTATGCAGTTCCTCCCCCTCAGCCCCTGGACCCCCCCTCTTCTCATAACCTAAGCACTGTTTGATCTCTGTTAGCCTCTGGAAGTCCTGGGTTCACCCAGTTCTCTACTACCAGGCATAGCCATCACCACCCAACCTATTGGCTTTCATTCTTTTGAAGCAGCTCTGATGACCTCTTTAGATAGGGCCAAGGAAGTTACTAAGGGGGCTAGAGACAAATTCTTTGGGGAAGGAAGAAATGACAGAAAAACGGTGTTTCCCAAAGGTGAAAAATGGCTAGAACAGAATCAGTAAGGACTCGGACTGCAATCCCACCCTAAAGGAAGCATCTCTGGCTTCCTTTAAGTCTTAGAGTAAAGGGTCACACAGCTAGTAAATGTCTGATGTCAAATTTGAACTGAGGAAGATGCATGTTCCTGACTACAGACCTGATACTTTATCCACTGTGCCACTGACCTGCCCTATTCATCATGTATATAGCTTGTTTATGTGCTGTACTTCCCCATTAGATATGAGTTCCTTGAGGGCAGGGACTGTCTGCCTTTTATCTTTTTTTATAATCCCAGCACAGTGCTTTCCACATAATAGCTGACTGTCTCAGTGTTCTTCTGTGAAGAAAGCAAATGAGTTATACCATAGGATCACTAAAATCTTTTCCACCTCTGACATTTTATATTCGATGTTCTGCCATCCCTGATTGTCTATGAACACAGTTGAAAAGTCTCTCCCAATTTTAACATTCCACATTATAAGGTCCCTTCTTGCTCTGACATATTTTAAAAGTCCTAAGATCCCTTTCTATTCTGACAGTCTTCCAAGGCATCTTCTGGCTGTGGCATTTTATGCTCTAAGATGCTTCCTAGTTCTAAGATTTTATGTTCAAAGGTCCTTTCCAGTTTTAACATTTTACATCGTAGCTTCCAAGACATTTAACATTGTAGCTGTCCCTCTTAGCTCTAATAGTCTGTTTTCCAAGGTTGCTTCAAGCGCTAACTTTCTTTATTCTATATTCTAGTCACTTCCTACTCTGACATTCTATATTCTATAATGGGGTGCATGAGGTGTTTAAGGAGGACTAGCACCTCTGGTATGAGGGTTTGCTGAGCCCCTTTCAGGGCTACTCATCCACCTTTGATGTCCACCTGCCAACCAACTCTCATCTGTGACTCCAAGAAGTGGTAGCATGTACAGCATCCACTCCCTAGTAAGACCATGTGGGCAGACATGTAAACCAGGTTGAGGGTAACCAATAGACCTCAAAGCCATCAATGAGTTAAGAGGATGCTTACCCCAGGCATGTGAAGATTTCCCCCAATGGAATGGGCAGATGAGAACAATTTGTTCCAATAGCCAAGAAGGCGTTTAAAGCAGGTGCTATGGAGCACTTCGTATTTGATCAGATATCAAAGATACCGAGATCATCCACTACATCCCTGTCATCATTACTCATCTTGACTTTGTCTTGTCACTGAACTTTGATGACTCAAGACATCACCCCATGATGTCATTGGCCCTATTCTAGACAAAAGACAAACAACAATATTGTATGGTCCCTTTCTACTCAGACATACTATGTCCCACAGTCCCTTTCTTGTCTAGTAGACAAGTTCTAAAGTTCCTTTCAATTCTAACATTCTAAGTTCTAAGATCCTTTCTGTGTTCTAAGTCCCTTCTTACTCTGAAATTACATATGTGTTCTAAGGTCTCTTCCAATCCCAACAATCTGTGTTCTAAGGTCCATTCCAGCTTTGATATTTTATGTTCTAAAATTTCCCTCCAGTTCTGAATCCTATGTTTCCAATACTCCCAATTATTTCCTTCCAGCATGGCACTTGTCCATGACTAATGTCTGGCATCTTCTATGAAGCTGATGGAATCCTTCTGAGGGTGATCAGAAAGCTCTGCAGTAACCTTTCTACCCCTTCAAGGTCATGGTATTGGTAGGGTGTGGGGGATGGGATGGGGGAAGAGGCACCAGTGTATAGGAGCATAGAGCAGGAAGGCGATCATATCCTAATAAAAAGGTGGCAAAGTAAAGTGCAAAGAATGCTGGATGGCCTTGGGCAAATCATGTAACTACTCTGAGTCTTAGTTTTCTCTTCTATAAAATGGACATGATAACAATACTTGTACCACCTACTTAATAATTTTGTCCTCAGAGTGGGAAAAACTATATGCACCTAAAAGGAATATAAATTATGATGTCCCTAGAGAAGTCCCCAAGCCTTCTGAACAACCTGTTGTGTGATCCCAAGGTTATTTTATAGGAGAAAGAGCCCCAAACTTGTAGTTTGAACTGACCTATGGAACCTTGAGCCACCTCTTTCAACTTAACTGTTCTTTTCTGAAGAGACTGGACCAGATGGTCTCTTCCAGCTCTGACTTTCTAGGATTCTATGAAGTGAAAGATTTGAAGCTGCTGAAAATTATTCTCCTCCTTTGATTTCAATGACACTTCAGTCTCATGTTTCCCCTCCTACCTCTCTGACTCTTCTTTCATTGCCTCTCTTACTGGCTCTTTATCCTCCTTACTTTAGAATGTGTATCACCAATGCAATATTCACAGTACCAACAGCAACTATGAATATGTCAGTATAGTTACGAATTGCCAAGTATAACACTCTCCATAAAGAAGGCAGAAAAAAAACATTTATTCAAATACCAGAAAGCCAAATCCATCATAGAAACCAAGAAGTCTATACACATTAGTAGGCTTTCCCAAAAAAAAAAAAAGAAAGAAATTCACAATCCTAGCACCCTGCTTCCTCTGTCCTTCCCAGCTCTGACTAGTCTGACCAATTTCCTCTCAGCTCTGCTCCATCTCCACCTCTTCCCATTGGACCCAAGACATGTGACTTAGGCTTCCAAGTGATTTAAGAAATCACATGGGCCTATTAATGGATGGGAAAGATTTTCAAATTAAACAAAAAAACCCCACACTAACAATACATTTGACGCAAGATCTTTCTTATCCATTACATAGGTCAATGGGGCAACAGGTATCCACAGAACTTTACAACAATATAACAGGGATCACATAAAATAAGCACATAAAACAATATCTTAGGGTAGAACTTGAGAACAAGCACTCCATCATTTCCCCCTCGAATGAATGAGGTCTAAAATCTTAGCAGTAAAGTTCTCCTCCCTATAGCTACGTCCTGTTGAAACTGGACATAGAGCTGTCCCTGCCCCAAGAGATACCATCAAGAGGTCAGTTCTTTAGCTGGCATTCAGAACTTGGTCAATGCCAGGTCCAGGGGTGACACATCACAGTCATGGATAGGGGGTGACATCCAGCTTAAGCAATCAGGAATCTACACGTAGAGGGTATTAAACCCACAGAAAACAAAACTGACAAACAAGGAGAACAGACAAAAAGTCAAAAAGAAACAAGGAGACAATAACCAGAAGCAAGATAGATATAGGGTCAGCCATATTTCTGGAGTCCATGAACCCACTATCATAGTTATTTACTGTTTCCTAATTTACAGTTTTGGAGTTATCATTCTAGCTAGAGGTATACTTTCTTTAATCTGAGTCGGGGCATGGCCAATTTCCTATTCTCCTTGAAGGTGTGACAAACTTGGATACAAAAGTTTAGGAGGAACTGTAGGAGTGGTTCTTACTTCTCTATTTTGCCTAGTACAAAGCCTCTTTTCTCAGTACATTTTGTATAGTTCATTAGTTGGAATACCATTTATACTTCCAAAATCTAACCCTGCTCTCAATAGAGCAGTAAAAAATTCTTTTCTTGTCAATCTATTCTGACTTTGAATCCACTGACTATTTACTCTTATCTCTCAAGAAAATTTATCTTTTCCCCAGTCCTCTAAGTCACTTAACTGTGAAATCTTGTCCAGCCCCTCTGAAAGAAGGTACCCTATTTCCCCAATTAGTAGAGTTAGAACTTGTGGCTTAT
This sequence comes from Potorous gilbertii, assembly GCA_028658325.1. Taxonomy (NCBI): domain Eukaryota; kingdom Metazoa; phylum Chordata; class Mammalia; order Diprotodontia; family Potoroidae; genus Potorous; species Potorous gilbertii. The sequence goes on from CM053771.1 coordinate 61,413,209, forward strand.
AAGCAGAAGGAGCCATCTTCACTATTATATTCTTTGGGAAAGCTGCTAAGGGGCATCATAGTACTCATCTGTGTTTCCAGTCATTATGGTAGCCTTCGTTAATTCCTCCTTTAACTTTCTCAGACACTCCCTAAGTGAAAATAATACCAGTCTCTCTCTACTAGGTCACATAGAATCAGTAGGATCCTGCTTACTGCATCCTTCTATAGCCAAAGCTAACAGATTAGTCATGTTACCTCCTTGCATATTATAATCTTACAAAAGGATTCTAATACCTAGGAATTCCAAGCACTTCACACCATCTACAGATACTCCTCTGGCCCTTTCTTCACTGACTCTCACCATCCAAGATATCATCCTTTGGGTGAACTGAGTCAAAGTAACTCTGACCTCCTACTAAGTAAAATCTTTGATTATCTCCCTAAACAATGTGTTGCTCCCCTGGTTCTCCTGTCTCCACCTTAGTATTGGGTGTGCTTCTGCCTGAGAAGCTTCTCCCTCTAACACTGTTTCAGTTTCCTACTCTGACTTTGTTACATTTTCCTCCCATGCACTTTCCTGGCAGTTGTCACCATGGCAACTAGGCTGGGTCTGTACAAAGGCTGCATGCAAACTTCTGCCGGCTTTTCTCTTCTTTTAGCTAAATGAATAGTTTTTTCTTCTACCACCTGAGACTCTTTAGCTTGCTCTTTTAAGGAGAGCTCAAATGCTGAGAATTCCCATGCAAACTAGCTCTTTTTTCCATCTGAATTTTTTCCTTTAGCAGCTCATCTCTGCTTTTACACATAATACAGTAACCTGTTAATAAAATCCAACCTCTCCTATACACCCCCTGCCAGTTCTTCCCCTGGTTTTATTGATATTCCTTGCAAACACCTTTCCAAATCTCTAGGTTTCCCCTCCTATAACCTTGGTTTCCCAGTTTTCACAGAATCCAGTGATTTTAGCCCGTTCCCTTTCTAGGGAGGAATAAGGTAAATTCTCCCATCCTGGGATATCCATTTCTTCTTCTGAGACCTTTCTGCCTCCAAATAGAGATTTTATACCCTGCTATCTTGTTCATAACACCAAATGTGTCACCAAGGCAATATTCACAGCACCAACAACAACTATGAATATGCCAGTGTAGTTCTGAATTGCAAAGTACAACAGACTCTCCACATAGAAAACAAAAGAAAAACATTATTCAAACACCAAAAAGCCAAATCCCAACACCAGGAAGCCAAACCCATCATAGTAACAAAAAAATCCATTGCAGAAACCAAGAAGTCTATACACATTAGTAGGCCTTCCCACAAACAAACACTCGCAATCCTAGTTGCCTGTTTCCTCCGTCCTTCCCAGCTCTGACCAACTTCCCCTCAGCTCTGCTCCAGCTCTGCCTCTTGCTATTTTACCCATTCAGCAAGCTTCTCCCATCACATGTGACTTAGGCTTCCATGTGATTCAAGTAGGTAACATGGGCCTATTAATGGATGGGTAAGAGCTTAAAAAAAATACATTAACAATACAGAATGCGAATCGAGGATGGATTGGAGTAGGGAGAGACCAGGAAGCCCAATTAGGGAGCAATCATAATAGCCCAAGTGAAAGGTGATGAGACTCTGAACTGGGGGATAGTTGTATAATTAGAGAGGAAGAGACATATGTGGGAGACCTTGGGAAGGCAGAAATGGCAAGATTCAACAAAAGATTAGAAGGGTGGGGCAAATGACAATGTCATTCTCTCCATGACACTATTTGGGGTTTTCTTGGCAAAAATACTGAAGTTGTTTGTCATTTCCTTCTCCAGCTCATTTTACAAAAGAAGAAACTGAGGCAACTGAATTAAATGATTTGCTCAGGATCACCCAGCGTCTGAAGCTGTATTTGAACTCAGGAAGATGAATCTGACTCTAGGACCAACGCTCTATTCACTCTGCCACCTAATTGTCCTGTTTCATTCATACCTTTGTTTATATAATATGTTTATTTCCCAAAATATCCCCTCCTTTTTTCCCACCCAGAAAGCTATAATTGTAACAAAGATTAAAAAGAAAAAGGCAGTTTAGCAAAAACATCCAACATAGCAATCAAATCTGACAATACAATGTTCCTCTCCCAAAATTCTCCCACCTCTATGACTGAGAGTGTATTTTCCCAACTTTTCCCCAGGGTCCGTCTCCATCATTATATAGCATTCAATTTGGTTGTATTGTTTTTTGCATTTACATTTAAGTGCTTAGGACAGGACCTCGAACATAGTAGAAACTTGATAAATGTTTGTTCACTTGGCATTGTTGTATTCATGATGGTTATTTTTCCCTGGTTCTCCTAACTTTATTCCACATTGTTTTATAACAAATATTCCCATGTTTCTCAGAATTCTTCATATTTGTCATTCTTCACAGTTAAGTAAGACTTCACATTCATATACTACCATTTTCAGCCAGTTCCCAATTAATGAGCCCCTACTTCTACCCTCCCCCCCCACAGATCTTAGCTATCACAAAAATATAGTGCTATTTAAATAATTTTAATAAGAAAGAAAACATTGGTAGTTTACCAGAAACATACCAGACATACCTGAAACCCAACATAGCACAGTGTGGAAATTCATGTCTGTTTGTTTGGGGGACTGCATTCCTGCCCAGAGTCTACTGCTGGCTATTACCACAGATGCCTCCCAAGACCCTTCAACAGTCCTACTGCTAAAGTGGCTTTCACAAGTGGAAACCTCCTCTTGACAAGGGTAGCCCCACCTAGAATCACAAAATTTGAGAAATGGAAGGAACCTCAATGGCCATTTAGCCCTACTCAAGACATGAAAGGAATCCTCACATGAAAGAAATGAGCATGCAGCCTCTTCTGCCTCTTCCATAGTACAGAGGAATAAGCATTTGCTTTAGAGTCAGGGAACCGGGGTTCAAATCCCACCTCTCATGTTTAGTACTTTTATGACCTTGAATCATCCCTTTCCTGAGCATCAGTTTCCCCATCTGTAAAATGAGAAGTTGAACTAGATGACCTCTGAAATGTCTTCCACCTCTAACTCTATTATACTATTGCCTACCACTTCTCAAAGCATGCCATCACACTTTTGCACAATTCTAATTGTGAGGAAGCTTTTCTTGATACCAAACGTAACTTGCATCTTTGTACCCTATACTCTAGGGTCAAAAAACAACAAATATATAATTCCTTCTGCCCATGACAGCCATTCAAAGACTTGATGTTCCCTGCTATGTTTTTTTCAGGCTAAACATCCCCAGTTCCTTTTACCTTTGATATCAAAATGCCTGGGGAGTTATCACCCAACCAATATTCCACGAACACACCTTTGGAAATACCAGGCACAGAAGAGTGGGTGGGACAGTTGAGATTTTAGCCCCTCATTAGAAGTAATGTTGTCAGGTATTTAAGAGCTATAAAACCATTATTTATTTCATTTTTGTTTTATTAGCAAACATACATTTAATCTAGATGTGAAAGAGCAATCATTTCAGGTCACACATTATTTAAGGTGTTGGTTTGGGAGTGTGAGCCAATCTAGTCATAATTCATGAATTACTGCTGGATATTTTCATATCTCATATCCTAGACCAAATGAGACTGAATCTTGGCCAAAGCAATAAAAGAACAGTCTGGAAACCAAGGTTGTCCATACATGTGCAAAGAACCTCAGGATCTAGACTGAGACAAAGCCCAATAGATACCTGCACAAAAGGTCTATGGCAGGTAACTCAGAGTTTGGAACACCATCTAGTGGCTAATGGAGACATTACACCTTGAAAATCAGCACTGAGGACAAAGCCCCACAAAGTTATACTTTGCTTAACTGCTTTTCTGTCCCTAATACCATTATAAAGTAGGTACTTCTGTGGAGAGGAACAGCCTTCCTCAATACTAATAAGGAGAAGCAACTTCCCTATTACTATAGGCTACAGCCTGACCACAAAGACTTAACTCTGTGAGTTTTTGCTGACCAGTGCAGGAATATGAGCCACCCTAATCTTAGGATGACGTAGTCCCACCATGAGATTTTCCAAGGGATGTGAGTCAACTCTGTGAAATTTTTCCTGTTGTCCTAGGTTATGGAAATCCCTCCCTCTGAATCAAGACAAATATAAGCCCATCCTCTATCTTCATGTTAGACCATCACAGTTCTTAATTTTGTTGGCATCATTGGACTACATTTTGTGCCTCATGAAACCAACCACATAAAAGAGTTGTTCTGCCTGTCAAAGGGATCCCTGGTCACTGAGGAGGCTTGGATTTCATTTATTGGCAATCATTAGTCTTGCTAACAAATTGATGCATGCTCACTATGCTGGTGTCCCCCATGTCCCACAATCAAATCCAAAGTTCTTGAGAGAGACCTTGGGAATGTCCTTGTATCTCTTCTTCTGACCTGCTCCATGTGAGTTCTCCATAAAATAGTCTTTTTGGGCAAGCGTACATTTTGATTTTGAACAACATGGCCAGTCCATCAGAGTTGTGCTCTCTGAAGCATAATTTGAATGCTTGGCCGTTCAGCTCAAGCAAGAACTTCAGTGTTTGGTACCTTATCCTGCCAGGTGATCCTCAGAATCTTCCTAAGACAGTTCAAATGGAAGTGATTCCATTTCTTGGCATGGCGCTGGTAGGCTGTCCATGTTTCACAGGGATGTAACAATGAAGTCAGCACAATGGCTCTGTAGACCTTCAGTTTGGTAGTCAAATACCTCTTCTCTCCCAAACTTTTCTTCAGAGCCTCCGAAACACTAAACTAGCTCTGGTAATGCAAGCACCAACCTCACTGTCAATGTGTACATCCCTGGAAAATACACTACCAAGGTAAGTGAGCGCATTCAAAACTTCTCCATTTGTTGTAACTGATGGTTCCATATATGGGTGGTGTGGTGATGGCTGGAGAACTTATTAGGTGTTAATTATTAGGCCAACAACTTCAGAGGCTGAATTGAGTGCACAATCATTTGCAGATAATGTTTGTTCAACCCAAAGATCCAAGATTTGGGGATAAGAACTCACCATTTGACAAAAATTGCTGAAAAAACTAGAAAGCAGTTTGACAGAAAGTAGGCATAGACCAACACCTCCCACCATCTAGTAAAGTCAAAATAAATAAATGATTTAAACACAAAAGGTAATGTAATGAGTAAATTAGGAGAGTATGAAAAAATGTACCTGTCAAGTTGATGAATAAGGAAAGAGTTTATGACCAAACAAGAGAGAGAGAGAAACAGAGAAAGAGATGAATTAAAATAGGTAATTTAGATTACATAAAGTTAAAAATGATTTGCTCAAACAAAACTAATGCAGTCAAAGTTAGAAGCAAAACAAGAAACTGGGGGAGGGGAATTTTTGCAGTAAATTTCTCTGATAAAAGCCTCCTTTCTGAAATATATAGGGAATGGAACCAAATTTATAAAAGTAAGAGCCATTCCCCCAGTTGATAATAGGCAACTAAAATGAACAGGAAGTTTTCAAAAGAAAAAATCAAAGCTATCAATAACCACATGAAAAAGTGCTCTAGAACACTCCTGATTAGAAAAATGCAAATTAAAACAACTCTGAGATACCACCCCACACCTATCAGATTGGATAGTATGACATAAAAGGAAAATGACGAATGTAGGAGGGGATGTGGAAAAATTCACTGTTAGTAGTTGTGAATTACTCACACTATTCTGGAGAACCGTTTGGGACAGGGCTATAAAACTATGACCCTGAAATACCACTACTAGGTCTGTATCCCAAAGAGATCAAAGAAAAGGGAAAAGGATCTATTGGCACAAAAATATTTTTAGCAGCTCTTTTGTGGCGGCAAAGAATTGGAAATCAAGGGGATGCCCATCAGTTGGGAAATGTCTAAACAAATTGTGGTGTATGGTTGTGATGGAATATTATTGTGCTATAAGAAATGAGGAGCAGGATGATTTCAAAAACACCTGGGAAGCTTTCTATGAACTCATCTAAAGTGGAATGAGCAGAACCAGGAGAACATTGTGTACGGTAACAACAATATTGTCAGGATGATCAACTGTGAAAGACTTGGCTACTCTGATGAAGACAATGATCCAAGACAATTCTGAAGGACCCATGATGAGAGTATTTACTATAGAGTGAAACGTACTTTTTTACATTTATTCTGTTGTTTTAGTGTATGTTCTCTTATGTAGCATGACTGATATGGAAATGTTTTGCATGACTTCATATGTATAATCAATATCAAATTGCCTTCTCAAAGAGGGGAGAGGAACCAAAGGGAGGGAGAAAATGTGGAACTCAAAATTTTTAGAAGTGTTAAAAATAATTTTACATGTAATTTGGGAATATCTAATGAAATAAAAATATTTTAAAAGACCATATAGGTTTAATTTATTTTTTTACAGAGACTTGAGAGTCTGACAGGAAGTTTAGGGTACTGAGCTACCCTGGGACAAGGCTGCTTTGGACAAGGATGAACTGAGGTTAAGCTAGATTTGGCTAGTCTTGGGTCAGAATGAGTCAGCAGGGTGCGGGTAAGGATCACCAGGAAATAGACATAGATACAAGAAGCGGAAACTTGATACATTGAATCAAATCTCAAAGCCATAAAGGACCTTGGGGACATCTAGTCCAACCCATATCTGACTAGACATGCATTCCACAACATCCCTGACGAGTGAGCATCCAGCAGTGACTTGAGAACAGCCCAGTTCACTCTGGGACAGCTCTTCTTGTTAGGGAGCTTTCTGAACATCCAGCCTAAATCAATCCACTTCTTGAAGTTTCCACCCACTGTGTCTAGTTCTGCCTTCTGGAACCAAGCATAACTGTCTAACAAAACTTCCAAGTGAAAGCCCTTTGAATACTAGAAAATGAAGCTCATGTTCCCCACTCCCAAATTTTTTTTTCTGAAACCTGTTGTTAAGCCATTTTTCAGTCATGTCCAACTCTCCATGATCCCATTTGGGGTTTTCTTGGCAGAGATGCTGGAGGGTTTTGCCATTTCCTACTCCAGCTCATTTTACTGAAGAAGAAACTGAGGCAAACAGGATTAAGTGATTTGTCCAGGGCCACGTAGCCAGTAAGTGCCCAAGGCCAGATGTGAATTCATGAAGATGAGTCTTCTTGAGTTCAGGCCCAGAACTCTCTCCACTGTGCCACCTATCTGCCCATCTTGTGGAACTAACCACCCCAATTTCCTTCAGTCACCATATAGCACAGCCTCTAGGTCCCTCTCCACCCTAATTGCCTTCCACTGGATACACCAATTTCTCATTCTTCTTCCTATAATGTGGCATCTAGATATGGACACAACATCCCAGATGTGGTATAACCAGGGCAGAGGACAATGAGACCATCATCTCCCTGAGATTCATAACCATTTTTGTGTCATTGATCCCTGTGGTTGTCTGGTGAAGTGTACTAAAGTCTTCCTCCTCAGAAGAGTGCTTTTGAATGAATAAAACCCAATGTTACAAAGGAAATCAGAGTGAAAATAAAGATGTAATTGTTCACAAGCTCCCTAAAATCTACCCATGATCATCTTGGATAGATTAAGAACCTCTAAGAATATTTTATCTATTAATAATCTATTAATGCAGAATATTACATCAGCTCTGAGGATCAAATAGGATATTTGTCAAACATAGCACTGTGCCTGGAACGCAGGAGGTGCTTCATAAATGTCTGCTTTCCTCTCTCTCTCTCTGCTGAGTCATGTTCTTGACTTGGATTACTCTTCACAAAAATACTTTATGTCTTTTCTCAGAACAAAATGCCATGTAGCCACATCTCCTCCATCATGTACTTATGGCTGTTAACATTTTTGAAAACTCAGATTAACAGCATTTTATCCAGAGTTACCTAACTCTATGACAAACTTACAGGGTTGATGCTTGGAACTTTGTCTAGGACTTCGAATCACATTTCTTGGTATATTCATATCTAGCAACTCAAAGTGGGTTTTCCTTCAAGGGGGAATCCACACCATAGAATGGCACCACGAGGGATGGGATGGGGAGGCAAAGATGCCAGGAAATTTGCATGCATCCTTTGTTCAGAAAAAAGGAGGTGCAACTTGGCAACTGCTTTTGGAGATGCTCCAGTCATGGTTCCTGAAGAGCCAGAAAAGGAAGTTCTCACTGCCAAATGGCACAGTTCAGCGTCTGTATGACAGGAGGAGAGGGGGAAGACAGAGAACCTCCCTTGCATGAGTGACCACCAAGGGATGCTGTAGACAATGACCTGGTCATGCTGTTGTTCAGCCATTTTCAGTTGTGTCAAACTCTTTGTGACACTGTTTGAAGTTTTCCTGGGAATGATATTGGAGTGGTTCACCATTTCCAGCTCATTTTACAGATGAGGAAACTAGGGCAAACAGGGTTAAGTGACTTGCCTAGGATCACACAGTTAAGTGTCTGAGTCCAGATTTAAACTCAGGTCTTTCTGCCTCCAGTTTCGGCACTCTATTCACTACACCTGATCATACTCAGCAGTAAAAACTAGGTGCTGTCAACCCAGTATACAACCCAGTATAACTTCCTAGCTAAGACATGTCACTTGACATCAGAGGGGATGCTGAGAAGCTGCGGATCTCTCTTAGGCTCTCAGGGAGCTGGCTGCCTTTCATCCCTTAGCTCTGCTTTTCTGTGGGTTGTAAGGCTAAAGATTTGGTATGTGGATTTGTCCACTAAGAGCCCATGTCAGACAGAAAAACCCCATCCCTCATCCCAGGCCTGTTCTAGTTCAATTGAGGTCATTTACAAAGGCATAATTGCATATAATTCTTTAATCATAAGAAGAGATTTTTTTAAAAAATCAATGTCCCTTGTGAAATCATGTACAGAAGAGGATATAGGAAAGAGATATTCATTTAGCCTAATACTCATATTTTATAGATGAGAAAACTGAGATCAGGGAAGGAAAATAATCTGTCCAAGGTCACACATGCAGCAGGTCCCTCTTACTCCAAAGCTTTCCATTCTACCACCCCAGCAGTGTCTGCTTTGAACTAGAATGAAGACAGGGTACAGAGGAGACAGAGCTCCCTCATCAGCCTTAGATCTTGGCCCACCTTGGCCCAAGGCCATGCAGGAACTAGCCCACCCCTCCCAGAGAGTGGTAGACACAACTTTACTGAAGATATTAAAACCTAAATATTTATTAGTATGTATTTACACAGAAGAGGATAAGTGGGAGCTAGAAGCATAAGACAGAGGGAAGGGAGGGATAGGACAGACAGACCAGAAAGGCAGACAGATCTGACTGGCGCTGGAGAGGACACAGACATCATTGGAAGGGACAAGATTTATGTTGCATACTTTAACTACAGCGATTGTAAGACTGGGTCTACTTACAGGGCAGAAACACTAGAGGCGGGGTTCGGGGGACAGGGCCCAGAGGTCACAAGAGTCCTTGCCTCCTCAGAGAGGTTCCCCACCTCCTCCCCCCACCTCCCTGGAAAGCATTCATCTGCCTCAGCCCGCCACCCCCCTCCCCACCAACCCGTTCTCAGGTAGGGGAGCAGGGCCAAGAAGAGATAGAGGGAAGACTAGAGGGCAGCTCAGATGATGCTGGTGGGAGCAAAGACAGGGCCCACACACAGAGTGTCTGCGATCTCCCAGCCACAGGACAGGGGTTTACACATGTCCTCTGCGTCTTCTTCTGAAGGTAAAAGCCTGCCTCGGATCGCTTCCCTGTGGGGGAGAGAGGCCCAGTATCACAACAATAACATTTGTAGATCTCCTCAAGGTTTACAGAACACTTTCAACACTGAATATATTCAGTTCAGTTATTTTTCAGTTATGTCTGACTCTTCATGACCCCATTTGGGATTTTCTTGGCAAAGATAATGGAGAGATTTTCCATTTCCTTCTCTGGCTCATTTGACAGATAAGGAAACTGAAGCAAACACAGTTAAGCAAATTGCCCAAGGTCACACTGCTAGTCAGTGTCTGAGGCCAGATTTGAACTCATAAGGCACTGCCTCAGTCAAACTGAGACCTCAAAAAAGATCTTAGTTTAAAAAGATCACTGCATCTGGGGCCATCTCCGGTCATCCTTATCTACATTGGGCCACTGGACCCAGATGGTTCCAGAGGAGAAAGTAAGGCTGGTTATTTTGCACAGTCCTGCTTCACTTAAATCCAATTCACTTGTTTATCATGGCATCACCTTCCTGATGTCATGATCCTCTTTAAGAATGGATAATTAATAACATCAGGACAGAACACTTTACAAATATTATCACAGTTGGATCCCCATAATTCTGTGAGGTAAGTACTCTTATTGTCTAGATTTTACAGATGAGGAAATTGAGTCGGAGAGAGGTCAAGTAACTTGCCCTAAGGCAAGATTTGAATTCAAGTCTTCCTCACACTAGTTCCAGTACCCTCTCCACTGTGACACCTCCCTGTCTAAGTCATTAAGAGCAGGAAGGAACTATAGACATCACTGGAGCAGCCCAGATTCAGATATGGAAGGGCTTATAAGAGTCCATCTGTCCTCAGCCTTTCATTCCAGCAGTGATGTAACTGAGTCCCAGAGGGAAAGTGACTTTCCCAAGGTCACACAAATAGTAAGCAAGCAGAGTCTGGATTCTAAGCCAGTTCCTCTGACTCCAAATCCAGCCCCTTTCCACTATACCACATCCCACAGACTATGTTATACAGGAAAAACTCAATAAATGTTCATTGATTGACTGCCATTCTCCACTTTGGTGTGGTCAGTACCAGGCTAGGACATTTTACTCAGAGCCCCATACCCAGTCAGTTAATAACATGCATTAAGCTCCAGGTGTGTACATTGTGCTGAGTGCTGAAGATACAAAGAAAGGTAAAAGACAGGCCTTGCTCTTCAGTACCTTCTTTTGGGCTGGCTCTGCTGTTAGTGTAACCTTGGGCAAGTCACTTCCTCCCTTCTCTGAGTCCCGTGTCCTCAGGTCTAGATTTAGGGGATTGGGAATAGATGAACTCTAAGGATGCTTTCAGCTCTGAGATCTGGAATCCTTTGATCCTAAGCACATTATGGTCACAGATAAGTAATTTGAGAAGCAAGACATCATTACATACTGGGGGAGGGGGTTCAGAGAAGGCTTCACAGAGAGATTTCTCATCTGAGCTGAGCCTTAGAACAGCGGGGTCAAACTTCAATAGAAAGACTTGGAAAATCACATATCAACATTATCTCTGTTCTGTTGTATCTTTATTTTGTTAACTCTTTCTCAATTACATTTTAATCTGGTTCAGCCCACTGTTTGACACCTGTGCCTTAAAGACTCTAACAGGCAGTGATGAGGTGGAAGCATATTCCAGAAATGGAAGAGAGCTAGTGAGAAGGCACAGAGGAGAAAAGAGAATACAGATAAGTAATCCAAGGGAACGGGAAGACAGATTGAGTGGTTTGACATTTCCTTCTTCAGCTCATTTTACAAACAAAGGAACTAAGGCAAACAGGCTTAAGTGAGTTGCCCAGAGTCACACAGCCCAGTATCTGAAGCAAGATTTGAACTCAGGAAGATGAGTCTTCCTATCTTCATGCCTTCTGCGTTATCCTAGATGGCCCAATAGTATTAAGAGAGGTATCCCAAAAGAGAGAATGAGACTCTGCCCTGGTCAGATGACATTTGGGGTGGTCTTTGGGAATAGTGTTTTAGGAAGGATATGACAAATGGGAGTAGCATGGGATCTGAGAATACTTCTCCTAGAGAAGAGAGAACTTTGCAGGAACTAATATTTAGAGAGTTGTAACAGGAAAAAGGGATAACTCCCTTCAGGAAGCTGTCCAAATGCTGAATAGGCTCCCACTCACTGGAGGTCTTCAATCCTTGGTGAAGGATGTTATAAAGGTGCTTCCTGGTACAGGTTGGACTAGATGCCCTCTAAAGTCTCTTTGAATGCTGAGATATGATTCTGCCTAGAGCCACTGGTCCAAGGACAACAATGAATTAGTTTTTCATAGAGCCAGGAAGGCTGCTCCCTAGTAATGGCAAGTATTTTGCACCAGCTACCTCTCCACCCCAAGCCCAAACTCCTTACCAGGTGACTCTAGACATAGCGTAAGTAGTCTGGCAAGTTTGGCGCCCACTGCAGGAAGCTGTTGTGCCTACAGTGTAGGCTCCCATGTTCTCAAAGATGAGCCAATCGCCCAGCTGCAGCTCTGGCAGCCAGAGGCCCTCAGCCACACGATCCAAGTCATCAGAGGTTGGGCCCCAGAGGCTGCTGCTGTACACACGCTGATCTAGAGATGGTTTCTATAGACATAGGACAGGGAAAGGCAGCAGTCACTAGAGAGGCCCACCATATCACAACCAAGTCACCCCACAGAAGCCCAGAGAACTTAGACAGGAGAGTGGACTGGAAAGACCTGTGAACTAGGAGTCAGGATCACAGACCTAAAGCTAGGAGGGACTTCAGAGGGCTCCTCATTTTACAGAGGAAGAAAACAGAAAAGAGGCAAAGAATTTATCAAGTTTTCACTATATATAAGGATTGTACTAAGAACTGAAAAGGCAGCTAGGTGGAGCAATGGATACAGTGCCAGGTCTGGGGTCAGGAAGATTCATCTTTGTGGGTTCAAATCTAGCCTCAGATACTTACTAGCTGTGTGATCCTGGGCAAGTCACTTAACTCCATTTGCCTCAGCTTCCTCATCGGTAAAATGAGCTGGAGAAGGAAATGTCAAACCACTCCAGTATCTTTGTGGAAAAAAACCCAAATGGGGTCATAAAGAGACAGATACAGCTGAACAAGGAGGGCTAAAAATACAAACAGAAAACCAGACAAGATAATCTGACTGACCTCAATGAGCTTATATTCTAACTGGGGGAGATATGTGTAGGACAGATCAGTTGTAGAAAAGGTGTAATGGCTCAAGGGTCCTTAGGGCACATAACTAAGAAAGGAGGATCTTGGTGAGATGTAGGTAGGAAGAAAAAAACTGGGACTGCTGGAGGACACCCATTAGGGTCCAACAGCAGTGTGGTGAGTTCCACCTCCTGTGGGCAAACACAATTCAGGCTGGGGCTAAGGCTTAATGACCTGCCCAGATCACACAATTTTATAAGATCAATAGAACCAGGACAGCCGCTTCCTAGTAATGACCTCTCATTCCAAACTTGGTGATCTTTTCACCTTATCATCCTAAGCACACCTGCCTCACAACTCTCCCCACCACCACTCTACACGCATGCTTAGATATCAGCTCTTAACACTCACTAGCATCATGACTGTGGACAATTATTTCTCCAGGCACCCTGCTCCTCATGTGTAAAAGAGACAGATATAGCAACTGATCACTAACGTCCTTTCTAGTTTACAGTCCTATGTCCGGCTCCACCTATGTACCCGGCCCATCTTATTTCCATTTCTTCCCAACATAAGAGCCAGTTTATGTAACAAAATCACAGAATTTCAGTGTAGGAAAGGGACCTCAGTGACCCTGTAACCCCAATCCAGACCCCCCCCCATAAAAAGAATCCTTATTATCGTATAGCCAACAAATGGTCATTCAGCCTTTGCTTAAACAGCTCTGGCAAGGAGGAATCCGCCATCTTCTTCAGGCATCCTATTCCACTTACAAGTAGCTCTAATTTTTAGGGATTGTTTCCATGTCAATAAGCCTAAATTTATTGCTCCAGGTTCCAATCTCTGGATCAAGAACTGGGGTGCAGGAGAAGAAGAAAGCACTCATTAAGTACCTACTGTGTGCCAGATACTACGCGTAAACACTTTACAAATATTTCGTTGGATTCTCACAACCCCGGGAGGTAGGTGCTTTTCTTATTGTCATTCTATAGCTGGAGAAACTGAGGCAGCCACAGGTTAGATGACTTGCTCAAGATCACATAGATGGCAAGTGTCTGAAGCCAGATCTGAATTCAGGGCTTCCTGAATCCAGATCCAACATTCTATCCATTGCCCTACCTGGATGCCTAGATCAAGTCTAATCCACCTTCCAAATGGCAGACCTTCAAATATCTGAACATGACTCATGCTCCACCCTGAAATCTTCTCTTCTCCAGGCTAACCATCCACAGTTCCATCATGATTCTCATGGGTCAGGATCTGAAGGTTCCGTGATAGCCTGGGGGCCCTCCTTTCTCCAGTTTATTGGCATTCTTCCCAAAATGCATGTCTGCCTTCCATCTTTCATTCTTTTTTTTTTTTTTTTGCATACATCAGATATATTCCCACCTCACCTCAGATTTTCCCCTGCCAGGGTTACCCTACTCACCATCAGCCTGATCCAAATCCTATTCACTAATATAACTGAGTCCTTGGGTACACCCTTGGAGTAAAAGATGAAGTCACAGATTAAGCACCGCTATCCAGAGCTCTGATGATAAATGTTTAACCACCAGCTTTCAGTGATGGTGGGAAGGGAAATGTATACATGATAAATTTCTAACATTAACCTGCTTTACTAACTTTTTCCATCACTTTCTTAAGCCTATACAACCAACAGAACAATAACTTAAGCCTTGATTTGTTATATTTGCTAATTTGGGAAGTGAAAATGTTCACAATGAAAATTTAACAATCAGCTCTCTGAAGCCATTTGAGCTGGTTCTAGCACATCCCCTGACCCTATCAGAATTATATTTTAGATTGTCTTTTAGAAGACTTCCTCATCAGACTCAGAATGTATCTGAACATTAATCCCTTGACAAGCAGGGACGGCACCAAGCCCTACTAGAAGATAGCCAGACATCCACAGAAAGACATGAAGACAAATACCATCTCCTCAGGCTGCCTCCCTGTGAGGATAATCTGTTCTCCCTACACATTGCTGGCAAAAGTGTGCCTACTAAGATTTTACAATTATTTAATCTCAGTTGTTTCACCTGTAATCTGTAGTCGAGCTCCTCCGACTCTAAACTGTTGTGGACTGTGTCCAATCTGGAGAACTCTCTAAAAGTCTCCTAGCTCGTACTTCAATATGGCCAGCCCATCTTACGTTTCCAATCTCTGTCTTTTATGCCTCTTCTGTATCATTTTTTAATAAGTTATATTATTTTATGCATTATTTTTAAATCTCAGCCATCTGAGTGTATTCTGTCCTGCTGCTTCCACTATTCTGAACCTTCTTGTAACAAAGAAAAACAGTTAATCAAAAACTATTAATAACATTGATCTCATCTCACAATAAATGTAACAGCTTTTCTCCACAAACTAGCTTCTTCCTACCTCTCTAGTCTTATACTTAACACCTTTTCATACACTCTTTAGTTTGGTGATACTGAATTACTTGCTCTTCTCCTCTGTCCTCCATTCTGACCACTGACCTCCCTG
Organism: Potorous gilbertii; assembly: GCA_028658325.1. Taxonomy (NCBI): domain Eukaryota; kingdom Metazoa; phylum Chordata; class Mammalia; order Diprotodontia; family Potoroidae; genus Potorous; species Potorous gilbertii. Next base: position 61,428,469 of record CM053771.1, read on the forward strand.
GTGTCCTTTAAGACCCAACTACAATCTCACTTTTGAGAAGTACCTTTCCCTAAGCCCTCTGAATTCCAGCACTTTCCCTCTTAATTATTTCCTATATTTGGCTTGCTTTGTAAATATCTGTTTGCATGATATCTCCCTCATTAGATTATAAGCTCCTTGAGGGCAGGAACTCTCTTTTTGTCTCTTCTTGTATCCTCAGCACTTAGCACAGGGCCTGGCGGAAGAGTATGTGCTTAACAAATATTTATTGAATTGAATTTTCCATCTCTGTGCCTTCATACAGGCTGTCCTCTATTCCTGCAACATTCTACCTCTTAACATCCATCTCTTAGAATCCTTGGCTTCCTTTTAAGACTTAGCTAAATACCACCTCCCTACAAAAGTCTTTCTCCATCAGCTAGAACACTCCTTATTGTGGTCAGAGGGTTATATACACAGAGTTCATCATCTCCAAGGTAGACTGGGCTAGTTCTTTCCCTTAAAAGGTATTGAAAACATCCTTCTGACTTAATTGACTCAGGAGTCTGAAGGCTTGGGACATGGATATCAATGCCAGAGCGCCAAAAGCCATACAGAGAGAGTGAAGAGGCCCCATCTGATTTTTTTTTCCTGTAAGTGATTTCTTTGATCCCAGAGTCAATTAAGATTTGAGTCTATCTATTCTGACCTGTGACCCTATATAACACTCCCTCAAACCTTTGCCTTACCCCTGAGTCTTATTCTATTGACATTTCACTTTTCCACTTCTCCCACTAGGCCAGGCAACTATAGCCCCCATACCAAAAGGATTTGCCCTACTAAACCTGATGTGGTCTTAACCTTGGGAGACTAAGATGTCTGGTTTGCATCTCCTTGTCCCGTTTTATAGCTCTCCTGCCTTTATAAAGGTCACCTCTCATCCCCTTACTATTCTGGACTCATTGGCACAGCCCGAGTTAATGATTAGGGGCTCCACATGGTCTTGGTGAACCTAACCTTTCTACCTCTTAAAGCACTACACTTTCACAAGCCTTAACACTGGGCCTCATCACAGTGTAGTGATGACTTTGATGTCTTGAAGGGTATACCAGCAGAAACAAACTCTGATAAGCTCTAGGTACATACAGGCTATGTCTATGACCCTTGAAAGGGCCAGCCTTCAGCAACCAAATAAAATTATTCACTACTGGAGGAAGTGAGTTAATTGACACAAAACAGAACATAGGAGGAAACTACTAGGAGGAAAGATAGTTCATAGGCTTTGCTTGAAGGAGCAAAAATAAAGGTGCTAGCAGAACTATCCATCACATATGTTCCCAAAGTCAAGGAGAAGTTCATTCATGGGACATTTGCTTTTCTTCTCTTGAAGGGCTCACAAAGGCAATACAAGCAAAGGGAAGCCAAGGAGATGACTGTGGCAGCTTACTGTGCGTACCTTTGATACTAATAGCTAGTATTTCTATAGCACCTACAATATGCTAGGCTCTGAGCTAAATGTTTTTTACAAATATTATATCATTTGATCTTTGCAGCAGCCCTAGGAGGTAGGTAGGTATTGTTATCCCCACTTTATAGTTAAAGACACTAAGGCACATTGAGGTAAAGTGACTTGCCCAGGGTCACATAACTAGTAAGTGACTGAGGCAATATTTGAACTCAGGTCTCTTTGAATTCAGGTCCAGCATTCTATCTACTACCACCCACTGCCTCTACTTCAGTGGTGAAGAGGTGGAGAAATTCTAGGAGGAACTCAGCAACATCTCCAGACCAAATTAACATGTACTGGTGATATGAATATGAGCAAAAGGGAAGATAGTGGGGGGAAAATACGGTAGAAAATGTCATTCTTCAACAAGAGAGGCCCAAGACCTATGGACTGATCCAAAATCTCCTACTTGTGTGTCATGAGTATTTGCTTCCAGAAGAGAATGACAAGGTACTAGTTATAGCAAGGATCAAACAATATCACGGAACATAAAACTGGCTATTTGAAGGCAGAAGAAATGGATTCAGATGTGGTAGCATATGCCTGCAATATCTAGAGACTGAGGCTGGAGTGGAGAGGTGCATTAGGCTAATGCTGAACAAGTGACCAGAGGGAAGGGAAGGAAGGAAGGAAGGAAGGAAGGAAGGAATAAAGAAAGAAAGAGAAGGAGGGAAAGAAGGAGAGAAGGGAGAAAGGGAGAGGGAGAGGAGGAAGAAAGACTAGCTAGCAGTGTGGGAGTTATGTCTAAATCAACTGGGTACGGTTCAACCTCACAGAATGAACTGTGTAGTTCATTCCCATAACGATTATATAGTGGTGAGAACTGCCCCCATTCACTGAAGGCACTCAAGGTACAAACAAGCAATCGCAAAAAGTTTTCCTCAGCATTACCCACAACCGTGTACCAAGTGAGAGATCACACTGTACTTAGTGTATATTGTTTTTATTTTACTCAGTGGTCAAAAAAAGTTCCCATTTCACATACACCAAAATATTAATAGCAGCCCTTTTTATAGTAGCAAAGAATAGTAATAGCTCAGACTTATATAGACCTTTAAGGTCTGCAAAGCACCTGCCATCTCATCTAGTTCTCACAACCACCCAGGGAGGTAGGTACCATTGTTATTTCCATTTTACAGATAAGGGAAGTGAGGGTGAGAGAGTAAGTTAGTTGCAGAGTCACTAAGTTGCTGAGTCAAGACTCAAAGAACCGGAAACTGGGGAATGGCTAAAACAAAATAAACTGGTTAGACAAATCCTGAGGCAATGGATGTAATATAATAGCTCTGCATTGTAAGAAATGATGCCTACAAAGACTAAAGCATGGAAAGACTTCTATTTACAGATGCAGAGTGAAGCAAGCAGAATCAGAAAGTCTACTGAATGACTACCACAGTGCAAATGTAAAGGCAAAACACAATTGAACACTGTGATTACAATGACTAAGCTTGGTCAAGAGAAGAAAGGAGGAAGTACTTCCTCTAGAAGTAAGGAACTACGGGTGTAGAACCTTGCATATATCATCAGACTTGGTGAATGTACTGGTTAGCTTTCTTGAATTGCCTCTTATTTTTAAAATTCTTTGTTACAAAGGGATGGTTCTCTGCAAGGGGGGAGAGAAAGGTAAAAACAAAAGCTACCAATATTTATTTTTGTCTTGGCAGAAGAAAACTGAGGTTCTCCTCCAAGATGATGTCTCCTGCATACATGATGCAAGTTTCTTTGATAGAAGCAACCAGAGATAATTTTTTCAATGATCCCCTAAACAGGAAGGTCACACAGCATGCATAGAGACCACTGATGGTTATTTGGAATACAAAGGATCTGAATTCAATTCCTAATTCGACTATGTGACCTTGGGCAAGTCACTCAGTCTCACTAGATTTCATCTTCTTCATCTTTAAATGGAAGGGTTGGAACAGATACTCTCCAAGGTCTCTTCCAATCCTATGATAAATTTTGTAGTGAAGAGATTAAAGGCCAGTTCTCTGCTGGCAGAAGTCTTTCACATGTGTCTCCAGAAACCTCTGGAAACAGCAAGAAGGATCAATGTCGCAGGGAAAAGTTTGCTCACTCTTTTCTTGGTTTGAGGAGGAAGAGCCAAGAAATAGAATGGAGATTGGAGAGACAGGCTAAGAAAAAGAGAGGGAGGCAGCAAGTTCATTGATTTTGGAAAGCTAGAACCAAGGGTGTATATAGGTAAATATTTAACAGCAGGTTCCCAAGAAGAAGAAAAAAGTACAAAGGATATACCTTTAAGTTTAATCTACATTATTAACCCTTTCTGAAATCTAGACACTCAACAAAACGATAAATCAAACCCTGATTTGTTAGGGACATCAATTTCAAAGATGTAAAAGCTCACCCTTAAAATTTAGCAACAGGCTCTCTAGAACCCAGTTGAGTCCAGTTTGTGCCCAGCACACCCCTTGGCTACAACTGTGATTGCCACCTCTGCTGCAGATATTGAGCATAGCTTAAAAGAGGAAGATATGTGTTGGCTAAAAGTGCTCACCTCTTTTGGACAGTGTCCAAATGGAAGACATATTCCTGATAGTGAGTTCTTTCAAGATGCTTCCATCTACGGATGACCTCACGCTGATTGCATCAAGCCCCAGAATATCCCCACAGTACTTCTTTAATGAGATTCACAACCACTATTGTCTAGACTATGACATGCGTCTGGCTAGACAGCTCATTGAGTTAATCCATCAGTACATATGCTGTGGTCAGACATTGAAGATGGATAATAAGAGAGGCCAAGGATGAAAACTGTGAGTTGTACTATGCTTAAGAAATTGAATCACACTTCTGATAATTCAATCTTTTTTAACACTAATATTTAACTCTACTAACAGAAGCAGTGGGTGGCACCATAGATGAAGCAGTGAGCCTGGAGGCAAGTTCAAATCCTGCTTCAGATACTTAATACTGTGCAAATGAGCAAGTCTCCTAACCTTTGTCTCCCTCAGTTTCCTCATCTGTAAAGATGGAGATAATGACAAAACCTACACTGCCCGGATTATTACAAGGATAAAATGAGATAACATCTGCAAAGTGCTTTTCAGAATTTAAAGCACTATGTAAATGCTACTTCATATTAATGTTGTTTTGGTGATGTTGCCTGAGTCATACATGAACATCACAATTTCTGACAAATCATCATTGAAGCAGAAGGACCACTGGATTTTGAATCAGGAGACCTGAATTTGACTTCTGGCTCTGCTTTTTACAAACTGTGGGACTTTGGACAAATCATATAACTTTCTGGGGTTCAATCTCCTCGTTTATAAAATAAGGCTAGACAAAATGACCTCTAATATCCCTTTAACTTCTAGTTCAGTGACCCTATCAAATTCCTTCCCATTTCTGGGTCTCAGTTTCTTCATGTGTCAAATGAAGGTGTTAGACTAGATTGCCTCTGAGCTCCCCCTTCTATCTCAAAGTCCTGGAGTCCTCACAATAGTTATGTTCCTGAGCAGGCGAGGATCAGACATCATCCAGTTAGAGTCGCTCAGCAACGCCAGATTGGAGACAGTTGCTCAGGTAGCTAATTCGATCTAAGCTTCAACAGTACTATCAGGACCACTGAAACATTTATAATGCTGACATTTAGCTGAGGGCTTGAGGACTTTCAGTTAAGAAATCTTGGTTGGATAATCAGCTAAGATTGAAAAACCAAAATTACTTCAAGTGTCACATGTTGAATTTGTCTCTCACCTTCCACCCAATGCAGGAACCCCACCTCCAAGACAACTGGGTGAAATGATCACCCAGCCTCCATTTCTATGACAGAAGGCCAATACCTCCCAAAGTCACCCATTCCATCTGTGCACAGCTCTGGCTATTAGTTTACTTCTACTAAGCCAGTATTAGCACACTGTAACAGAGAAAGTGCTGGCCCTGGAATCAGAAGAAGGCAGAGTTTACATGCCATCTTGCCTACTCATTAATTATATAGCCACACACATGTCACTTAACCCTCCTCTGTAAAATGAGGAAAATAGTAAGGTTATATCCTCTCTCATGGGAGTGTTTTTTGGATCAAATAAGCTAATATCATAAAACTCTTTGTAAAACTAGTTTTTAAAGTTAGAATAAGTATTATTAATTAATTATTGCTATCAGTTTATTAATATTTTATTGATTGTCATAAATATTATAATTGTAATAACATTGTCATTTATTTTTATTATTAGATTGTGATCAGTTTTTGAACAGTCTATTTTTTCTTTCCCTCCTCATCATTCCAACCCTGAAGGCTCCAAAAGAATAAACAACATAAAACTGAATTGCTTGGAAAGTTTTTATGTAAAGAGAGTCAATCATTCTGTCTCCCCAAAGTGGGGACATATGACCTGCTTTAAAGGAAATGTGCCAAATACCTCCAGAGAGAGAAGCAGCAGAGACGATGAAGTTCACAGCGTGAATTCACCAGATGGTTACTCAGTCCACTTATTAGGAGCCCCCCAGGCCCAAGAGATGACTTTTCCTGAACACTGAACCTCCATTGAATGACCTCAAATCCTGCTAAATCACTAGCCTCCCTCCTGGTTTTGCCTGGGGACAATCCAGGAAGCAACTGCTAGCACTCCAGGAGTCAGAATGTGTAACAGTCTTAGTGAGACACTTGCATTTGGGGAACCAATCATTCCACTCCTCCTCCCTTTGACCTCTGAGTGGATGGAAGAGTTGAGGGCTCACCACAGGTGAAAGGCTGTTAAGAAACTCAGGAACTTTAAAGCCAAAGTTGTTCATTTCCAATGTCCACTTTAGTTCCACGTGCTGTCTCTACATCATATGTGAGTAATTCTTTCAAGCCACACAGTTGGGAAGGAGACTAGGATCTTAATGGCAATGGGAACATGAGCCAATCACAAGTCATTGTTGGATTATTTCATATCTCAAACTAGAGGAGAGCAAACCTGACCCAAGGTGATCTGCATATTTGCAAAAGCACTCAGGATAACTGAAGGAGAGTGGAAGGCTACTTTGCAAAGCTCTGCTTCAGTCAAATACAATCATTCACAAGTCAAGACATCACCCTCGTGATCGCCTGGGTCCCTTCAAGAAAGAAGGTCAACCAACAAAGAGACTCAACCTAGACAAGATCCTATAGACTTGCGCTGGCAATTTATGGCTTGGAGTGCCACCTGGTGGCTTGTGCAGAGATTTTACTATGCTTAGCCACTCCAGAGAATCTATGTTTTGCCTGCTCTTAGCGTTAGCCAAAAGTAAATGAAACCAAGGAAAGGAACATCCCTGTTCTACACTCACTATTGAGAGGAGACAGCTTGGAGGCTTGTAGTAAGAAGACTTGGGTTCATATCCTGGCTCTTACAGGCCTTGGCACTGTCCAATGGCTCAGCATCAGAAATGGATAAGATTTTATCAGTAGAAATGATATTCAAGGAGAGGCATTAATGTCTAATTTATGACTATCCACTAAGGATCAGAAGCCCTTCCCATCTGGCTTGCAGCTGAAACCTTCTCTATGCCATAGCTGCCCCATTAGAATGTGAGCTCCTTAAGAGTAGAGACTATGTGATTTTTTGGAGCTTAAAGTAGTGCTTTGCACATGGCAAGGGCTTACTTAATTCATGCTTTATCCATTCATTCAGGAAAAAATTAATAGTTCACATTTCTACAACACTTTAAGGGACTGAGTTAAAATAAAAAGAAACAATGGACTTGGATTCAGGAGATCTGGGTTTGAATCCTGGCTCTCTCATTGACTTGGGCAAGTCACTACCGTTCTTCTGTAGGTGGGCCTCAGTTTCCTCATCTATAAAAGGACTAAATACCCTGAAGTCCCTTCCAGCTCTGAATCTATAATTCTATAGCCCTGTGACCTGAGAGGAGGGGAATCAGAGGAGTATTAAGGGGAATAAAGATGATCTCCAAATTCTTTTCCTAAGCATCCTTCACCTCCAAAACTCTGTGATTTGAAAGGTACTTTCTTTATGTCAACCCTGGAAAGGAGCTAGTCTAGGTATCATTATTTGCATTTTACACATGAGGAAACTGAGGCTCAGAGCTCCAGTGATTTGCCCAGTCACACAACTAGCCAGTCATAGTACCAAGACTCTTCCACATGTCTCCAGACTCCAACTCCAATCATGTTTCCAGTATATATGCTGCCTCTAAAGTTTATCTTGCATACATACCCCTAGCCCTCCCCGCAAAAGGCTCTGCTATGAAATAAACAGAGATAGAGGGACCTCTTCCTAGAGACTATAGTGATTAGATGTCCCATGGTGATATCTCTATCAAGGAACCTGGCTGCAATATTTTGTTTCTCTTATAATTTCTGCCTACATGAAAAAGATTTTTACAAGTAAACTCTTTTTAATGGAAAAAATTGCCTCCCAGCCTATCCCATTTACCTTCTGCAAGATGGGCATGGGACAAGCGTTGTCAAAGAAGACACAGTTGAAGGCTCCATAGACACCCTCAGAAATATGGTACACGATACTCTTGGGAGAAGCCCCGTCTTCCTCTGTGAAGGGGAAGGGCAGAGGATCAGGGAGAGCAGTCAGAACCCTGGCCAGAGAAATTCCCTGGACCTTTTAGGGCAAGGATGGATTCCCCTCCCAGGAGGCTGTCCCTATAAACTGACTAGGTTCTCCTCTCCCCAAGAGGCCAGGCTATTGCTAGTCACCCTCAAAGGGAGAGACAGTATGGCATAGGAGAAAGGTCAATGGATCTTGAGTTCTGGATTCCAATCTCAGCTTTTCAATGAACTACCTGAGTCACATTGGGCAAGTTGTTTTATGTCCCTGAGCCTCAGTTTCCTCATCTGTAAAATGGAGAGGTTGGACTAGAACTAGATGGTCTCTAAGGTCCTTTTCCTGAGAGATTATGGAAGTATCATAAAGTCACAGAAAAAACTGTTAAATTTGGAGGCAAAGGACCAGGGTTGGAATACCAGCTCTTCTTATTACCTCTATGACTAAGGGAAAGTCACTTCAGCCTCTCAGGGACTTAGTTTCCTCTTTCTGTAAAATGAAAATTGTTGGACTAGATGTTCTCTGAGGTTCCTTCCATGTCTAACTCTATGATCCTATAATATTTCTAGATTTAAATCCAGTGATGCTATGGGTCGAGAGTAGGCAAAGAGGAAAGCACATCCTCCTCTATTCCAGGCATATGCTCTACATATTCAAATACTCTTTGGTATCTATTATCTTGACCTTCACAATATGCTTGGGAGGTGGGGGAAGAAGAGGATTAAAATCCCAAAATGACAGAAGTAGGAAGAGTCTCCCACTTCCTCTATCCAGATTGGGTTCCCATGATCAGAATGTTTCTTCCCATCTCTGCCATGCCTGGTTCCCACAAATCCTTCAAAACCCTGCCCAACAGCTACCTCTCCTCCAGGCAAGTCTTCCCAAATTAATCATGGCCAGTTCCAAGCACTGTTGTCATCTTATATCCCTTTGCAAGTGGTTGATGTATTTCTGTTCACACTGTGAAATCGTGCCTACACACAAGCCCAACTGAGCCTCTCAAGAGCAGGGACACCAAGCTTCCCTGGCCATCTCCCCACCACCTGAGCCCACATCCAACGTACCATCCATGCCAGCCTGATCGGATGGAATTTCCTTCTTGGCGACAATCCTGATGGCCAAGGTAAAAGCAGAGGCCACATAATAACGTCCAGGCTCAGCTAGAATGTCCACGCCACAGCCTTCGGGAAAGTACATGTCCAAGGCTGCGTTGATCACAGAAGCCATCTGGAGCCAGGAAAGGAAGAAAAGGGAAATGGTAAGTGAGCTATCAGATCCCTTCAGAAGGGAAATCCCAGCTCAGAAATCATTCCATGTAGAAATCAAATTCTACTTTTAGAGCTAGAAGAAAGATTTCTTAATCCAATCCTTTCCAGAATAGGGATCCCTTTAACCCACCCCTCCCTCACCCCATGGCTGATAATTCTGGGACCTGGGGCCAAGTAGAACTTGCAAAAGAGGGATTAAACTTGCCCAGTTTGGCCCCAATGCTTATGGAAATTTCAAAGAGGCAAATTTAGGCTTGATATCAAGGGAAAACAAATATCTTAACAATCAGAGCTGTCCCCAAGTGGAATGAGCTGCCTTGGGAAATCTTTGGAAGTCTACAAGCAAAGAGCCTGAAGGGCTGACTATGTGTCAGGTATGCCTGTGATGGTGAAAACCCCTTTCAGGTATGGGTTGGGCTGAGAAGTCCTTGAGATCTTCTCCAAGTCAAGATCCTGTGATTTTGCAGAACCTAATCAATCACTCCTCTCTATGACAAAATACTTAAAAGACATCTTCAAATACTTGAAGACGTCTATCATGTCTTCCTTCGGTCTAAACCTCCAGGCTAAACCTCACCCAGTGCCCTCAATAATTACTCTTATGGCATTGGTCTCCAGGCCCCTTGTTTCTCTGCATCTAAGAGAGAGTCCATTATCTCCCATGGCAACTCATTCTGCTTTTCGACAGCTCTGATTGATAGGCAGGGGTAGTTAAGTGGAGAATTGGATGGTCAGGAAGACCTGAGTTCAAATCCTCCCTCAGATACTTCCTACCTGTACACTGGGGCAAGTTACTTAACCCTACTTGCCTCAGTTTCCTCATCTGTAAAATGAACTGGGGAAGGAAATGGCAAACCACTCTAGTGTCTTTACAAGAAAACCCCAAATGGGATGACAAAGAATCAAATAGGACTGAAATGGAACAATTGTTAGGAAATCTTTCCTGATATCAAATCTCCTCTGAATGGGCTCCAGACTATTGCTACCTTTCCTAAAATATTGTGTTCCAGGTAAGAGCTAAGCAGACCAGGGAAGAACAGGGTCTCCCTTGTTCTAGACACTGTGCCTCTAGTAGCTGTCTTGACTGCCATACTGACCCGTTGGGCATCAATTCAATCTAGACAAAGTCTCCCCATCCTATACTTGTTTGGTTAATTACTTGATTCTGGGCATAGATGTTCTGAAGTCCCAATTCTGTTATCCAGTGTGTTCATTATCGCCGCCCCCCCTCCAGTTTGGAGTAACCTGAAAGTCTGATGAGCCTACTAACTATGCCTATTAGCCAAATTGATAAAAAAAAAATGTTAATTTGAAGAGGACAGGACCATACTGCATTGCTGTAATCCAACAGCACCCCTTTTCTAGGCAGTTCTCATCTCATTTCTCAACTTAAAAATTAAAAGGGCTCTTAGAGACCCCTGACTCCAACCCCCATCTTTGGGGGGATAAGGAAACTAAAATCCAGAGAGGTTACTAGCTAAAGAGGCAATGTGGCACCAGTGGAAAGAACTGGATTTGCAGTCAAAGAACCTAGGTTGAAATGGGGCAAGCCTCTTGGAAGCTCAGAGTTTCCTCATGCAGTAAATGAAGGTGCTGGAAGGAGAAATCCCTAGTATTCCTTCCAGCTCTAGATCAATAGAAGGGAATAGGAAAGCTTAACCAAACTCCCCTAGGGAGCAAGTGACAGAGTTAAGATACAAGTTCAGATCCTCTGACTGCAAAATGCAGAGTTTCTACCAATAGATCATTTTGGCTCAAAAGGGACAATTTACATCTAGGATGAGAGGGAAGGACTGTGATGGGCAAACATCCAAACTGATGGGATTAGGGACCCAATCAAGTATTTCTTTTTGTTTGTTTTTGGAGGTAATAGGATTAAGCACCTTGTCCAGGATCACACAGCAAGTAAATGTCTGACTTCAAACTCAGATCCTCCTGACTCCAATCTATCGATTGTGCCACTTCATTGCCCCTGAAGTACTTCCTTTTCAAGTGGCACCCTTGTAGCCACAAGATTTCAAGGGACAGAAGGAACAGGCAGCTGCTGTAGTTCCAGGTCCCACCACTGATGGGACAGCTTTTCTAAGGATCAAGAGGTCAGGGGGGAACTACACCCTCCAGGAGCCTCTCTCCAGCAAAGGTGGCAAAGAAACAGAGACAAGGAAGGGGAATCAATCATCTGAGCAGAGCAAAGTGTTAGGCTGACTTTGCTTCTCCCCTATTATAGTGAGTGTAAAAACAGCATCTTTTAACTCTTTGTGTGCCTGTCAGAGACAACATATGCTTTTTGTCCTAGGCTATGAGTTCCTTAAGAAAAAGGACCACAGGGTATTTCGCCACTTGCAAGTACAGTGTTCAAAAGCACCCAGTAGGCACTTAACAAATGTTGAATTAAATTTGTTGGGTTTTGAGTCATTGCTGTTTCTTCATGACCCCAGTTGGGGTTTTCTTGGTAAAAATACTGGAGTAGTTTGCCCTTTCTTCCTTCAGCTTATTTTACAGGTGAGGAAACTGAGGTAAATGGGGTTCAATGACTTGCCCAGGGTCACACAACTAGTAAATGACTGAGGCTGGATTTGAGATGAGCTTCCTAACTCTAGTACTTCCTGGCACTCTAACCACTGTTCCATCTAGCTGGTTAGAGAAATAAGCAGCATTGGAAATTCAGGTGCCTCCTCAAAATCCAAAGAGAAATAGTAGGGAGTGATGACTGAGGGGGAAAATACCATGATCTTTATTCAAGAATTGGGCAAGTGACTTCAGCTCAAAGGGCCCCAGGTAAAATTCTAAGACTAATTTTCAGAGAAGACTATCAGTCTACATTGGTGGGGCTATTTTCCTCATAGGGAGTTCCCTATGCCAATCAGGTCATAGGTCCAATTCCACTGTACCACCCCAAGAGTCATGAATGCTCACTGCCACTCTTTCTTCTTCTTGGAGGACTGGAAAGAGCCCCAGATTTGGAGTCCATGGAGGTGAGTTTAATTAAATCCCAGCTCTCCACCTTACTAATAATACCATGGGATCTTAGGGGCAAATTCTTTCTCCCTTTTCAGGCCTGCATTTCCTCTTCTGTAAGATGAATAAATTGGAACAGATGATGTCTAGAGCTTCCTTTTAGCTTAAAATTCTGACTGTTGATTTCATTATTTTTCCAATACTAAAGGGCCTCACCAGGGTTTGGATGAGACTGCTGGGTTCTCAAAGGCTGGAGCAGCAGGGAATGAGCTCTAAGAACTAAGTTTGGGCCGGTGATGTGCCTGTTTGGGATCAGCCCAGCTAAGTGCAGAGAAATTTACCAAGAGACAGAGAGAGCTAGGCACTAGGAGATTAAGCTGTGGGGTCCTAACCATTCATAAAGACCACTAGGCAGAGAGGGGCTGCTATCTATATAAGTGGAGGAAATCACAAGTCCCTGAAATGCCAAAACCTTATTATCATCAATATCATTGATAGTTACTGTGGATGATGTCCATCCATAGAGCCCTCTCACATACAGCTCTTTTGATCCTTAGCAAGACGACTGTGAGGCAGGCAGGTTAGACAAGTTTTAGCCTTTCTATTTTACAAGGGGGGGAAACAGAGGCTCAGAGAGATTAAGTGACTTGCCAATGGTCACATAGCCTGCCAAGTAGCAGAGCAGTGTTGAAATCAGCTCTCCTGACATGTCCAGGAGTCTGACCAAACTGGGGGAACAGGAAGGGGAAGGGAAAGCTACAATATAAATAACCACATCTAGACCACTTAATCTTCCTCCTATTGTTCTTCCCTCCCCAACTCCTCTCTTGGCACCATTTATACCAGCAGTAGGGAAGCAGCCACTGTGTTTCTTGGGACCTCACTCAGGTTCAGGGCCTTTCCTGACTCCCCCCTTCCTCAAGCTGTGCTTTCAAACTCTTAAAATTACTTCCTATAAATAATGCATTTATTTATCTACACATGTTTAATCAAACAGTATTATCAAGTATTTATTAAATGCCTACCATGTGCCAGGCTCTAGGGATACAAAGGAAAAATGAAAGCAGTCCCTGCCCTTAAGGAACTTATATTATATTGGAAAGGTAAATAAAAGTAGATTCAAGGTAATTGGGGGGAGGGGAAGGAGGAAGTCAGAAGCAGAGATCTGAAAGGAGCAAGAAAGTCCTCATCTAAAAGGTGGTACCTGAGCTGCATCCCTCCCCACAACCAGTGGAATGTAAGCTCCTGACCATAGTTTCCTTTGTCTTTGTATCCAGCACTGGGCCAGTAAAATGGGACCATGGGAGTACATGACTGGGGTCACAGATCTGAATCAATCCTTTTAGATGTTGACTGAATTGAAATGATGGCTGGGCTGGCTGGACTAGGGTGCAACCACCCCTTCTTGGGTGGCCTCTGTGCATCCTCCCAAGCAGGACCCTCTGAGAGGGCAGGAGGGGGCCCACAGATCCCTGGGCTTGTACCTCTTCAAACCTGACTTTGGAGTCTTCATTACCAGGAAAGCCACCTCCAAGATCCAAGATGTGCATCCGGTAGCCCAGCTCAGTTCCCATTTCAAACACCAGGCGAGCATCTGCGATGGATTGAGTAAAGGCCTGCGGGTCGGAGGAACAGCTACTTCCAACATGGAAACTAAAGAGAAAGAATCCTGCTCTAAGTCAATGGACTTACAAGAGTAGGGAGGGAGAGGGGAGGAGGAGAGGAGGGGGAGAAAGGGAGAAGGAGAGGAGGGGAAGGAGAGGGAAGAGAGGGAGTAGGAGGAGATAAAGAAGCCCTTCCCCAACCCAGCCAGTCACAGAATTGTAGGTCTTGGAGTTAAAAGAAACAATGTACCCATTCTACAGAGGGGGCAACTGAGAGAAAAAGGACTTTGCCAAGGATCATAGAGCCAGAAAATAGAAAAAGGGTCACCACTTATTCAACATAATGGATTGTACTCTGAGAAGGAAGAAGAACAAGTTTACAAGGGAAAAATTAGGCAGTGTAAAAACAAAAGCATCCGTAAAGATGTCCTGGTGGTGCAGTTCTTTTAAATCTGGGTCAAGGTCTGGTCTGACCTGTAGAATGTTAGAACTCTAAAGGCTCTTTAAGGCCCCCGACTTCAGCTCCCTTGGTTACTGAGGAGCTGGGGGAGGTGGTAACACACAGCCACTAAGCACAGGATCATGGCGCCATCACTACCAGGTGGGTTTTGTAGTCTCTCCCAGGCCCTTTCCAATCTCAGACCTGAAGAGGTCAGCTGGCTCCACAGGTTACCAAATCAGTGATCCTTGCAAGGCCTTCTGGGATGCCTCCATCCAGAGTGATCCCTCAAAGTACCTCCTAATAACACTGATGAATAATTATAAGAGAAATCCGCCTCAATCAAGGAAGAGAGGTTAGGCAGCTGGAAACTGATTGCTAGGTGATTTAGTTTTGCCTAAGAACCCATTTTACAATTTCCAGAGTACTCTCACTTCCATGATTCCATCCTGTCTTGATATCGTCTCTGTAACATAGGCAGGGCAGATAGTAACATCCCCATTTTGGAGACAGAACAGACCCACATAAGAATCTATAGTTTGATGGGTTCCCACCCACTCAGAGAAGCCCTCGGGAGCCAGGTCACTCACCTAACACCCACCACCTCCATGTTCATCTTCTTGGCAGTTTCTAGCAGGTGTCTACAGGACTTCAGAGTAGCACCGAGCTTCATGCTCAGGCAGGCAGGAGAGCAGGAGTCATCTGTGGCAATGCGTAAAACCATCCTGTGGGGAGACACGCACACCCCGCCCTCCCCGCTGGGTGGAGATCCACCCCCCTCCACAGGGTCTTCTTACTTGCTGCTCTCCAAGACATCTTTGCTGGGTCAACAGGCTGCAGGCCCATCTGGCTTAGAACCATTCAACCACCAAGTATCACCAGGAGGTGAGCCAGGGTGGGCATATCCCCCCCCCCCAAATCCCTAGTCTGAGGGGGTCAAAGCCATGGTGAGCTTGGGTTAATATGTCTTCTACTTTCCTACCAGGGGCCACCATCCTCCAGTTTTTAGGCATCTTTCTTCATTACCCACCTCTCCCTTCCTTTTCTCTTCCCTCTCTACCCTCAATCTAGATAACAGATACTACAATCAGATCATAGACAGGGAATTCTATGCCAAAGACATGAAGGCCACCCTGGCCAGATAGCCTCAGGTAGGCTGGACTGGAGAGTATGAATGATGCCATATGGCCTAGACAACCTCCTACTAATGACAGGGACATGTCCCCCACAGGGACCACTACAGACAAGTAATAATGCAGTTTTTCCCATTGGCCATCTTCATCTCATCACTCTCTTGCTCAAAAACGTTCTGTGATTCCCCACTGACCTTCAAAACCATTCCACACCCTTCCCTCTCCCCTGGCATTTTCAGGCCCTCCACCATCTGGCCCTAAGCTTCTAGGCACAAAACAAACCCTCTATTCTAGATTGAGTACATAGAAGAAAACCAGTATTTATTGTTCAAATTATTCCTGTAGGTATTTATTGCCTTTAAGGAACACTGGTTAAGGCTCTCATGAATCTGTAGGGTCCCTAGGACAGGGCAAATTGTACTGGGATCTGGAGTTAGAGGACCACATCTGTAAAATGGGCAGCATTGGACTCAGTAACCAGTGTACTGTCACTCTCCATGTGACCTGAGACCATGCGGCCTCAGGTGTGTCACCTCCACAGGCCTCTGGCTCCTCCTCTGTAAGATGACACCCTTTCCTACTCTGGAAGTCAGGTCCCCTGACTGACCCAAGTTCAAATCTGAATTCAAAGTCTATGCTCCTATCTCTACAGCTGGGGGACTGTAAAAACCCAGATTTGACAAAGCCACCCACAACCCCATCCTTGCTCTCAGCATGCCCCAACAACAGTTCACATTTCCATCACACTTTTTAAAGGTTTTCAACCCCAAGTATGCTACCCAGTTTGAGAGAGAGTCAGTTGTTAAATGTTCATTTCAGAAACCAGCAAATACTACAAATCAGGGCACATAATTTGTTGCTTTGTGGATTTCCAGATCTTTTAAAAGTGATGGAGAAGATGTTAATAATGTTTAAAAGTATGGCATAGATACAGTTTGTCCCCCAGAGAGTCTATCGTTAAACATTAACCAGCATACCCCTTTCTCCAATGGTAAGTGCCATGGGAGTGTAATTATCCCCACTTAATAGAGGAAGAAATTGAGATTCTGGCAAGTGAAATGACTGCACATCAAAGGATCACTAATGTAAAACTGGAATGGGCAATCTAGCCCAAATCTTTCATTTTACAGGTAATAATTTATAGCGTAATTTTATATAATATATATTAGTATATTATAGATAATGCACTTGTGTATAATATATACTTATAATATATAATGTAAAATATACTTATATACTATATATAATAATTCATAAATATTATTTCATTTTATGTTCACAACAACCTGGGAGGCTGGGGCTACAGATGAGGAGAAGTGAGACCCAGAGAATTTAAGTAGTTTCCCCAGGATCACACAAATCAGTCTCTTGGCTCCACATAACTATACTGCCTCTTAATAAAACTCATAATCTCATTACAGAATCATGAAGGCTTACTAATTACATTAAAGACTCTTCAAAAAAATCTTCATTTTCTGTCTGAGGAACTAAGGCTCAGACAGAGGAAATTACTATACCAAGGTCACACAAAGCTATTTGTATGAAGAGCCAAGTTTCAGAACCTCAAAATTTTGGGAGGTATAGATGAGGGGAGTTAGATTAGATGACCTTTAAAAAGGTCCCTTTCCAATTTTAAATCTGTGATTTGGGGAAATGGCCACTGACGTTTATCCCAATTCTATATCCCAGCTGTCTGTAATACTCTGGACTTTCATCGTGAATGAACATCCAGTCTTCTCTTGAAAATTTTCAATTCTAGGAAATCCCCTTCTCCTCCCAAGGGAGCAAGCCTCTTTGGGAAAGTATGCCTTACAATCAGCCTACCTGGCAGTAGGGTGGGACCTCGCCACCTTAGCCAGCTCCACCTCGTTGTCAAAGCTGAGCACTCGAATGCCAAGTCTGGCAGCCTGCTTCACCTGGGCAGCCTGCTTGCATGGACTGGTATAGATGATCTTGTGGGGAGGGACCCCAATGTGCCTCAGCAGCTCCATCTCTGCCTACAAGGACAGTAAGGGACTGAGCTCTGGCCTTGCTCCCCTTGGGCCCCATTCAGCAAGACTCAAACAAGCTGGCCCATTACTATCCCACGGACTCATCAGGCTCTTAGGCTTCCTGCAGGAGTGTGCTACAATTTTAAATGATGGATAGGAATTCAATGAAAGGCAGCCTGGCCCACTGGATAGACAGTCAGTCTCAGAGTCATGAAGACCCAGCTAGATGCAAGTTCTATCTCTGGCACAATACTGGCTGGGTAGCTAACCCTAGACAAGTCACTTAAATCTCGATGCCCTGTCAGCTCTCTAAGACTAGAAGGTGAAGAGAAAGTGTCTCTGTATGGAAATAGAGAGTTTCCACATCAGGAATTCCTTATAGGAAAGAAAGGAAAGGAGGGGAAGAAAGGAAGGGAACAAAGGAGGAGGGAGGAGAGGTGGGAGGGAGGAAGGAAGAAAAGAAGAAAGGAAGGGAGGGAGGAAAAAAGGAAGGAAGGAAGGAAGGGAGGGAGGGGGGGAGGGAAGAGGGAACAGAAGGAGAGAGAGAGGGAGGGAGGATTACAGATATATGGAACCAGAATAAGAAAAGGGTAGAGAAAGGAAAGTAAAGAGTGTTTATTGGGGCTAAAGAGTCCAGGTCAGATATAGCCCAAAATAGAGTAGCATGAGATGAGACTAAAAAGAAAGGGGTACAGGCAATAGTAGTGAAGGGCTTTGAATGCTGGGCAAAGAAGAGTTTGAGCAGAAGAGAAATCTGGATAACTCAGGCAATGATCCGTGATAATACTCTGCTCCCTGGTACACTTAGATAGTAAATATTATTAGTTGACATTCGTTCAGTGCCTACTTGACTCGGTGGGACAGGACACAGAAGTAGATGCAAGGTCTTGACTTAGAACAGCAGTTGAGACTGCAAAAGGTCACAGAATCCCAGAAACTCCAAGGCTTTAAGAGGGGAAGAAACAACTTCTCAACAACAACAGTTCTGACAAGTGGTCCCCCGACATTGCCCATGAACTACTCCAATGACAAGGAGACCAAGTCAAACTCGATGTTGTTGAAGGCAGCCCTCCCAAATCTTCCAATAACCTAGGCTCACAACCTCATAGCCACCCTCAGCTCTTACTTCTCCCTCACCTCACCTGCTTTTGTCAATTATGCCTCTACATAATCTTTCCCATCACTTCCCTTCTCTGCACTCTACAAGACAATCTATCTTTGGTTCAGAACCTCAGGGAGAGAGTCAGGGGGAAAGCTTATGATACAAAGAGATGGAATGGGGCCAGGTGCTTCCTAAGAGTTCGTAAGACCTCAGAAATCCCCTTCCAGCTCTGACAGTATCTATGAGCCATATAAAAGTATTTGGATAATGAGATTAATAGGGGTCATATTTTACACCCCCATCAGTTATTCCATATCCTTTCTCCTTTTTGTGACTGAAATCCTTGAGAAGGACCTCAATGCTTCCATTTACTTTCTGCTCATTCTTTTTAAGTCTCTACAGTCTGCTTCTGACCTCATCATTTAACCAGAATTGCTCTCTCCAGTGATCTCTTAATTGCCAAATCTGATGGTCTTTTTTCAAGCCTTATCCTTCTTAACTCCTCTGCATCTTTTGAAACTTTTGATCATTTATCTTCCCCTTGATACCCTCTTCTGTCTAGGTTTTCATGACACTACTTTGTCCTGGATGTCCTCCTGATGGTCTGAGACTCTTTCTAAGTCTCCTTTGCTGGATATGTGGATGCCCACCTAGGACTCTGTCCTAGGCCCTCTTATCCCCTTCTATATTATTTCACTTGGTGGTCTCTTATCAGGTCCCATGAAATATTTCCATTATTGTATTTATGCTGGTGATTCTCAGTTATACTTTATCTAGCCATCCTAATCTCTAGTTCTCTCCTAATCTCCATTTTCCAACTACCTATTAGATATCTCAAACTAAATGTCCTATAAGATATATCTTAAGCTCAACATGTCCAAAGCTGAACCTATTCTCTTTCCCCACAAACCCTCCCAAATCTCCTTATTATGGCCAAAGATATCACCCTCCTCCCAGTCACCAAGGCTCAAAACTAGGTTCATCATTCTCAACTCCTCACTCTCTCATATCCAATCAATGTGTTGCCAAGTCCTATTGATTTCACCTTTATAACATCTGTCTTATGTACCCCCTTTCTCCCCTCTGAAACCACCAGCATCCTACTGGATGCCCTCATCATCTCCTACCTGAAACAACTGCAAATAGCCTGCTAGTTTGTCTCCCTGCCTCAAGTCTCTCTTCATTTCAGTCCCCTCCACTCAGCTGTCCAATTAATCTTTCTAATGTGCAGGTCTGACCATGTCACACACACACACACACACCCACCACCACCACCACCACCACCACCACCACCACCACCACTACCACTACCACCACCACCATCAATCACTTCCCTATCATTAGTGGTGGTCTAGTGGTCCCGTCACTTCCAGGATCAAATATACAATCCTCTGCTGTCATCCAAAGCCCTTCTACACCTCTCTCACTTCTACAGCCTTATTGGACATTTATCACTCCCACCCCCATCGCCACCATCCTTGCTGTTCCTTAAATAAACAGGAAATTTTCACCAGCTGTCCACTATGCCTAGAATGCTCTCCCTCCTCACCTCCACCTCCTGGCTTCCTTCAAGTTCTAATTAATAAGATCCTGTCTTCTACAAGAAATCTTTCCTGATTCCCTCTCTGGTACTTTTCCCCTATTGATTATCTCCAATTTACCAATTATATATCTTGTTTTATAGTTATTTGTATGTTTCTGCCCCCTTCAATTGTACTGAATGCAGAGACTGTCTTTTGTATTTCTTTGTATCCCCAGAACATACAGTGAGAGCTTAATAAGTGCTTATTGACTTACTCCTAGAAACACAAGTCTATCAGTTGTCTTTAATGAGTACTAATGCTCCACCAGGAATAGCCACAAGGGGGAATCCTCCACTGTCTACACCAGGAGTCCCCAAAATGAGCTTCTAAACTGGATAATGTCACAGAATTTCCTGTAATTGAGCTCATAGCATCACCTCTACCTAAAACTGACTAGAAAGTGGAGGTTTAGGTGGAGACACATCTGTAAAGAGAGTAGAAAAAAGGGTCAACCTATCTATTAGCCTATATAACCTCTAGTTATACCTATTAGCATGGGACTCCCTGCCCTGGCCCTCATTTTCTCCCCACCTTCCCCCAAATCCCCAAAAAGATAAAGCCACTGACCCGGTGGGTCAAGCCCAGGGCCTACAAGTTCCCATTCCACCACCACCCCAGCCATGAAATGGGTCCTGGGGGAGTCCAAGCATCTAAAATCCCCAGGAGGGTTTTCTTTAGTCAGCCTTGGGAGAGGAAGGAGGTAATAAACAAGTGAAAATTAAGTCAACTCTGTGCTGAGTAACAACACTCATAAAATGCTCTACAAGGGAGAAGGTTTATTACAATAGTTCAAATCAGGACAGATTTCACCCCTGGGCTCATTCTTTCAGTCCCATCCAAGTCTTATCTCTTTCAATGCAACCCACAACCCAGGTTCATCTTTCTTCCTCTCTGGTTGGTCCAGAGCCTATCCACTCTTCAACATTCTCTATCAAGTCTTCCCTGACAACCCTGGCCCAAAGAGATAAGAATGAATATTATTACTACCCAAGAAATGATGAGGCAGATGGTTTCAAATAAAACCTGGGGAAACTTATATGAACTGATGCAAAAGTGAAGTGAGAAGAACCAGAACATTGTACGCAGTAACAACAATATTATAATGCTAATCAACTGTGAAAGACTTAGCCACTCGGTCAAGATGATGATCCACAATTCCAAAGGACTCATGATGAAAAATGTTATCCACCCCCAGAAAAAGAACCGATGAATTCTGAGTACAGTGTTTTTCACTTTACTTTTCTTGTTTTTTTTCAACACAGCTAATATTGAAATTGTTTTGAACAATTTCATATATAAAATGGGTATTATATTGCTTGGCTTTTCTGGCCCCTCAGTGGCAGAGGGGCTAGCAGGAGAGGACAATCTGGAATTTGAAACTTCTAAAAATGAATGTTATAAATAAATAAAATTGAAAATAAAAAAATTATTATATCCCTTTACATTTTGCAAAATGCAGTAAGGAAACTTAAGAAGTCATCTAATCCAACTCCTTTACTTTACAGATGAGTAAACTGAGACCTAGAGAAGTAAAGCAAGTCTTGCCCTAGAATACAGCTATTGATTGATAAACCAAACTCAAATACAGTTTTCCTGACTCCAAATGTCTGTCCACTATACTCCAGCTGTTTTCTCTAAAATCTCATGACCGGGTTCTTCACGTATTTATTGTTCCCATGATAACAGTTGTTTCATACACAGGTGTCTTTTCACACTTTAGTACTCATTCTATGATCTTTTTAAAGTTTGGAAGCACTTTTCTTACAACAGTCCTGTAAAGTTAATATTTAGAAAGTTAATGCCCATTTAACAGGTAAGAAAAGTGAGGCTTGGAGAGGTAATCCCAGCTAGGAAATGACAGAACTTTAAAACTTGAATCCCAAGTTTTCTGATTCTGAGCACTGTGATTTTCCCTTTTTTGCTGGGTTTGGCAGAGGTGAGTGATGTTTCTTCCACTTTACATCATTTAAGGGCAGTCGGGGGGCACTATAGCGCATAGCGTGCCAAGTCTGAAGTCACGAAGACTCATCTTCCCAAGTTCAAACCTGGCCTTGGACACTTAGTAGCTGTGTGACCTTAGGCAAGCCACTTAACCCTGTTTGCCTCAGTTTCCTCATCTGTAAAATGAGCTGGAGAAGGAAACACCAAAAGCTACTCCAGGAGCTTTGCCAAGAAAACCCTAAATGGGGTCACAAAGAGTCAGATACAACTGAAATGACTGAACAACATCAAAAATACTTCAATTCAATAATCTCTTGGTTCCCTTTACTGCTTAATGAACAGCAATAGACTCAAAAAAATGACTGAATAATTGGAAGATATATTTTAGTGAGGATAAAAAGCCTTGGATGTGGGCAAGTCCCTACTGACATTGTAGATAACTTTGGCCATCACTAACCTCCTCCTCCCTAAACCTCCCCCAACTGCGTGTAACAGGAGAAGAAAGATGGACTACATCATTATGTCTCCTCGTCTTTCCTTTGACAGTTAATGCCTGTCAGTTTCACCTTTGCAACATCTCTTGAATATGCCCCGCCTCCTCTGCCACTCTAGTGCACATCTTCATCACCACATGCCTGGCTGGACTATTGCACTAACTAGTGGTGGGTCAGCCTGCCTCTGGTCTCTTTCCACTCTAAAACCCTCACTCAGTCATCAAAGTGGGTTTCCCTAAAGCATAGGTCTGACCATGCCCTCTCCTACTCAAAATAAACTCTAGTGACTCCCCATTGCTTCCAGGATCAAATCTGGCTTTCATGTAATCTAGCCCTCACCTGCCTTTCCAGTATTCTTATACCTTATGACCCCCTCCTACCAAAGTGCTCTTCAATCCAGTCCATGCTGTTACTAGCATAAGACCTTCCATCTCCCAGATTACATGCATTTTCATTGGTTGTCTCCCCTGCTAGGAATACTCCTTCATTATTTTTCCCCTTAGCTTCCTTTAAGTCCCAGTTAAAATTCCACCTTCAGCAACAAGTAATTCTTATTTCTAGTACCTCCCTCTATTGATTATTTTCTATGTATCCTGTATATGTTTCTGCATAATTGTTTGCATTCTCACAAAACTATGGATCCTGTATATGTTTGCATTCTCACAAAACCCCTTGAGTTTTTGTTGGTATTGTTCAGTTGTTTCAGTTATGTCCAACTCTTTGTGGGTGGAATAGTTTGCCTTTTCCATCTCCAAGTCATTTTCCAAATGAAGAAATTGAAGCAAACAGACTTAAGTGACTTGCCCAGGGACATGCAGCTAGTAAGTGTCCAAGATTTGAACTCAGGAAGGGTGAGTCTTCCTGACTTCAGGCCCAGCCCTCTGTGCACCCTGACACCTAACTGTCGCAGGAGGGCAGAGACTGTCTTTCACCATTCTTTGTATCTCTAGCACTTAACACAGTGTCTGGTGCTTTAAATTTTTACTGACTGAATGGTTTTAAGTTTCATCCTACAAGATAACATTGTCAGATCAGCAGCTAGGTGGTGCAGTGGATAGAACACTAAGCCTGGAATCAGGAAGACCTCAGTTCAGATCTGACCTTAGATACTTACTCTAAGTAAGTCACTTAATGCTTTCTGTCCCAGGTTCCTCATCTGGAAAATGAGTTGCAGAAGGAAATGGCAAAAGCCATTTCAGTATCTTGGCCAAGAAAACCCCAAGTGGCATCATAAAGAATTGGACATGGCTGAAACAACTCAGCAGCAGCAAAGGTGATCCTCCACTGCTAGCGGTCTACATGCTAAGATTCCTATTACTGCCTTTTCCAGCTGGATAGCCTAGGTTCTAAGGTTCACCTCTCAGCTTTGACAATGTATGCTCCAAGTTCTTGAAATGAACTAAGACTCTTGAGGTAGGCAAGAGAAGAGAAAAGGGGGGTATCTTCTTACCTTATTAGTACAACTGAACCCCAACCCCAGCTCCGCCAGGGCCCTCAGCACCCCAGGGCTGCTGTTGCACTTGACGA
Organism: Potorous gilbertii; assembly: GCA_028658325.1. Taxonomy (NCBI): domain Eukaryota; kingdom Metazoa; phylum Chordata; class Mammalia; order Diprotodontia; family Potoroidae; genus Potorous; species Potorous gilbertii. The sequence goes on from CM053771.1 coordinate 61,452,483, forward strand.
CATAGAAGGGTCTGACACGGGGCAGGTTCTTCAGAAAACGAAGGTGCTTCTTCACCACATCTCCCAGGTCAGCCACAAAGAAGGATGCACCTTTATCCTACACAGAGAGCAGAAGCGAACCAGCATTGAGGCCCTGGGGTCCCTCGCCTTCCCCATGCCCTTTCCCCATCCAAACAGGAAACTTCCAAACACTGCATCACCTCAGCCAGGAAGGCAATCACTACTAAATCGCCAGGTCACCTATTTAATTATTGCCCCAATATTTTCTGGGCTAATAGTTGTACAAGGTCAGAATTCTTGCACTTGCCCTCCCTGGGATTCATTTCTACCTAAAAATGGGAAAAAAAGGGATCATGAGCTGGAAAAAAAAATTAAAGATCATCAAGCCCAATCCCCTTTGTCAGGTAAGGAAAGTGAAGCCCTAGATTCATGGAGTTAATTGTCCAACATCACCAATAACGGACAGGATGTCTCTTCTTCACATTCCTGGATTTGCCTGTGTACATCTGCCAAATGAGGGTCCCTTGCTTTAGAGTCTCTAAGGATCCTTTCCATCTCCAGAGCCCATCAGCCTGCAATTTTTCCCATCTTCCACTCTAGCTTATTTATCTTCTGCCTATACACATCTTGAAAGGGATCTGCATTTTGTGGCTGCTGTTATTTTTTCACTTCAGTCATGTCAACTCTCTGTGACCCCCATTTGGGGTTTTCTTGAACAAGATACTAGAGTCATTTGCATTTCCTTCTCCAGCTCATGTTATAGAAGAGGAAACTGAGGCAAACAGGATTACAGGCCCAGTACTCTATCCACTGCACCACCTAGCTGCTCAAGCACAGGATCATAAAATATTATAATGAATTTAGAGCTAGAAGATGCCTCTCAGAGTTCTAGTCTGACCCCTTCCCTTATTTGATCGATAAGAAAAGTTAAGATTGATTTAGTGACTTGCCCAAGGACATTCAGGCAGGAATGGAAGACCTATGATACTAACCTACGTCCCAAGTGACTCCAAATCCAGGGCTTAACCCACCATACTCCAAGCCCATTTTCCTAGCTAGCCTCTGGATCTTCCCCTCCCTGCAGGATATCCAATATGTTCAATTATTCTTCTCTTTTTCCTACCTGTGAACCCACCAAGGTCAGCTCCTCCAGCAGGTCTCTGGTGGTGAAGCCCTCCTCCACCATCACAAAGTCTGATTCACTCAGGTAGCCAGCCATGCTTGGGAGCCACGGGGAATGCTAGGTGGACTGGCTCCCACCGCCGTAGAAAGTATGCAACACACTGCCAGGTTTGGAAGAAAGACAGGAAGGGAGGGCCCCACGAAGAGGCCCAGGAACAGTAAGCTTACCCAGGGCCCTCAGTATCCCTAGGCCCCAGTCTGTTCAACGGAACACACCAGCATAGAAGGGATGGTGGGAGAGTAGTAAAAAACCTTTCCTTGCAGGCAAGTCGAGTCTCCAGAAAAGGCCTCAGGTGCCTGATCTAAGAAGGCTGGATAGTGTTAGTACAGGAGGGATGATGAGTTGCAGAAAAATACCCACTGGGATTAAGAAGAGCAGGTGACCTGAACTTTAATAGCCATTCTGCCGACACTTTCTCTCTGGGCCTCAGGTTCCAAGACCCTTATTATCTGGCTCATCCCTCCCAGGGTCACCAGGCTGGAGCCCTTCCTTTCCTCCCCTCCTCCCCTTAAGGCTTCCTTCCCCTTGGTAAGGGCCCCACTTACCGAGCCCCGTCCTCCTTGGGGGGGGCAGAGCCGGGTGTGATGCTAGGGGGGCTCGCAGGTGAGCTCAGAACTTGTGCAACACCCCGAGGAGTAGCTGCTGCTGGGGAGCTGAGGCCCCTGCTTCCCAAGAAAGGAGGAAGGGAATGGAGGGGGCAGCTAATCAGAATACGGTGAAGGGAAGAGGAAAGAAGAAGGAGGGGGAAGGCTCTACAGCAGGAAAGGAATTTAGTGACCGTCTGGTCCAAATTTCCCCCATTTTGCAGATGGCAAAACTGAGGCCCCAAAAAGTGTAACGGACTTGTCCAAGATTGGGGGGAAGGAGAAGACCTGGCCTAGGGGGAGAGGGGAGATGGCCCATTCTATCACCACCCCTTTGGGAACATCCCCTTCCTCCTCCCTTCCACTCACCTTAAAACGCATTTACACGGCTTCTGCCCATAGGTCTCCCCAGAGAGTGAATCGGATCCCGGCGCCTCCGCTCCCCCCGCGGCTCCGGCCCGGCCCTGCGGCCTGCGCCCCGCCCGCCCGCAGCAGCGACTGATTCCACACCCCACCTCCCGCCAGCCTCTCCCCTTATATACTCCCACTCCCCCACGACCCCTCTCGCCCCGCCTCCTCTGACTTTCCGTAGCCCTGGCAACCGGGCATCGCCAGTCCATTGGTCGATTCCGACACAAAGCATTCGTCTCCGGCCGCACCCTAACCCGCGACACACATCTTAGCATCGTCCCCTATCACCGCCCCTGTCTCCTGGACCTCACCCTCCACACTCCTCCGTTCACGTCCACCGCATTATGGACCCCACAGTGCAATCTGATCCCAAAGGCAAGGTAGCTGCCCCGCAGCGCCAAAGCTCAAGGATGACCCCGACGTCTTGAATGATAGGTGATGTGGGAGGAGGAAGGCTTCCCAGCAAAATAACCCTTCCAGTTCTAAATTCCAGATCCAGGGTGGATAGTCCTTCAGGGCCCAGACCCAATCCACCTCCTCTGCACTGCTTTTTCCACTCATCCCGGGAGAGAGACCTCTCTCTTCTCTGAGATGCTGTATCTTGTCGAATGAGAAGGTTAGATAGGAGTTGTGGCATTTCCTAGTTGAAAGGGACCCATAATCATAGTTTGATCATTTATTTGATACTTGAGGAAACTGAGGTCCAGGAGAGAAGTGACTTTCCCAAGGTCACCCAGCAGGCAGCAAAATCAGAATTGAAATCCAGGTTCATAGATCCAGTCATGTTTCCAGTATTCTATGCTAGATGAATGTCTTACAGCCCTAAGACCCAAGTTTCCATTGTCCCCCTTGGCTCTTGCCATTTAGACACACGGTCTGAGGCTCATACTGTCAGTGCTCTTTCCTGGCCTTCTGCCAGCCCCAGCACTGACTCTGGGCACATTGCTTCCTTTCATTCCCTTTATGTAAAAGGACCAAGGAAAGGTTGGACTTGGGGGTCTTCCTTTCTAGATCCAAGATTCTTCAAGGCAGGAAAGCATAAGCCCTTTGAGGGCAGAGATGAAGCCTACAGTGTGAGCTAGAAGAGATGGTAGAGGGCATCTAGCCCAAGTCCCTCATTTTATAGATGAGGAACCTGAGACCCAGAAAAGGATAATGACTTGGCCAAGGTCATGGAGGTGGTAAGTGACAGACAGTTGTGAGCCAGTGTTCTCTGATTCCAAAGTTGATGTTCTTTTCACTGTATCACAGATTCAGTCACAAAACTTAAACATATAGATTTAAATATATAGATTTCTTTGTAACCCCAGTGGCCGACACAGAGCTGGATAAATAGAGAGCACTGCCCCTTTGTGGGAGAGGAGACAGTAAAGGATTCAACCCTGAACCCTAAACTTTGATGATACATATCAGCTTCCCAGAAATTGATGGTACAGCAGAAGGAATGCTGGGTTTGAATTCTGGCTCTGCCACTTACTCTTTGTGCAGCATCGAGCAAGATGCCCAACCTCTCTGGTTTTCAATTTTCAAATCTATAAAAAAAGAGGAGTTGAATATGATGATCAATGAGGTCATTTTTAGCTTGGAATTTCTCATGAATTTCACCTCCTTCTCCAAGCCAATGGCACTGTATTCAACCCCCAGGAGGTTCCCCTTTCATTATTAATCCACATTCAATTATTATGTGCTGGGAAACATACTAAGCAATGGAGCTGCAAATCTAAGAGTGAAGCAGTCCCTGCCCTCAAGAAGCTTATATTCCACTGGGGGAGAAAGAGAATAGAAACTTGTAAGTATACACAAAGCACATACAAGGTAATTTGGGGAGGGAGAGCACTAGGAGCTTTGGAGGGAAAGTCTCCTGCAGAAGGTGGGGTGGGTGCAGGATTTTCAATGAAAACCAGGGATTCCCAAAGGCAGAGTTGGGGAGGGAGTGCATTCCAGTAATGAGTTACAATGAAGGGAGATGGCACACTGCATGGACAAAACACTGAGGAGGCCAGTATGGGAGGAATAAAAGATACCAGGAAGGTGGTAAAGTGTAAGAAGCCTGGAAAGTCAGGAAGGTGGCACGTTGAAAAGAGCCATAATAATCAAATATTTGATCCCAGAGGCAACAAAGAGCCACTGAAGGTTTTAAGTAGGGGGTAATATGATCAGACTTTCACTTCAGGAAAATCACTTTAGCAGTAATATTGAGAATGGATTGAAATGGAGAGGCATAAGGCAAGGAGGTCAGATAGGCCAGGTGAGGGATATTGAGGGCCTGAATTATGGTAGTGGCTGTATGAGTGGAGAGGAAGCGATGTATAGGAGAGTAGGTGCAGAGTCAGAAATGAGATTTGGCAAATGATTAGATCTGTCAGGATCCTCATGCCAAGATCACTCCTCTCTTTTTACTCTTAGGAGGTACCCTGTTTTCCAGAGCTAAGGCCCAGCAAGCAAGCTGTGCCCTGAATGTAGCCTAACCACAATCGTTTGTGCTCACCCTTTGAATGAACTCAGCCACAGCAAAATCCCAAAATTGTTTCATACCAGCACCAGGTGGTCCCTGAGCTCAGACAAGTCCCTGAAGAAACCAAGTTCCATTCATGAAGCCCTGCTATGAGTCAAACTTGTCTCATGGTTGCCGTTACCTTTCATTGTCAGGGATACAGTTAACTTCATAGCCCCTAGTTTATGTATTGAGATTAGTTCACACTAAATCAGGTCAGCTCAGTATCAGAGGATGCCCTGACACATGTGTCTAGTTTCCCTCCTCCAAGGGAATAAAGATTTTTCCCTATGACCAAAATTAGCTCTTTGGTTTTATGTTATTTTGTTTTTCAGAGTTAACTGTGGTTGTGATTATCTGTGTGAATTCTGGTATTTTCAGAGTTAACAGCAGTTGTATAATCTCTGTGACTCTTTGGTCATTTGTTTTCAGAGTGAACTGATCTATGGGTAGGTAAAAGTGAGCATTCAAGGACAATCTGGAGGTTTTCTATTTGGATAACTAGAAAGATGATCATGTCCAATAATTTAGAAGAGGGATAGGTTGGAGTTTGGAGATATAATGAGATCTATTTTAGATATGTTGTGTTTGAAATACCCCTTAGACTTTGTTGGAAATATCCAAAAGGCAGTTGGTGCTACAGAACTACAACTCACAAGAGATAAGGGTGGGATCTATAGATTTGGGAGTAATCTACATAGAGATGATAATTGAATGCACAGGAGCTTATGAGATCACTGAGAGAGTACAGCAATAAAAGAGAAAAGGGCCCAGCACCGAGCCTTGGGATATCCATATGGTTAGTGGTCATGACACGGATGAAGAGTCAGCAAAGGAGGAGAAGGAGCAGTCAGAATCAAGAGAGCAGTGTCATGAAAACTCAGGTAAAGAGAGCAGTCAGCTGTGTCAAATGAAGCAGAGAGGTAAAGGATAAAGATTGAAAATGGCTGTTGAACTTAATGGCTAGGAGATCATCGGTAACTTTGGAAAAAGTAGTTTCAGTTGAGTAGTAAGAGCAGGTCAGATTATAAGGGGTTAAAAGAGAGTTAGTGGAAAAGAAAAGGAGACACCAACTGTGGATGGCTTTTTCAAAGAGTTTGACTGAAAAAGGGAGAAGAGATAAAGGATGACAGTGGGAGATGGTCAGATCCGGGAAGGTTTTTGTTTTGTTTTGTTTTTTTGAGGATAGGGTAGACTTGGGTGTATTTGGAAACAGCAAGAAAAGAACCAGCAGATAAAGACATGAGAGGAGATCTGCTTAAGAAGATGAAAAGGGATCAGATCAAAGGTGCATGTAGAGGGTCTGTTCTTAGTGAGGAGAAGGGCCATCTCTTTACTGGAGACAAGAGAGGGTGGGGAATAGTGTCAGTAGGTTATGAGAAGAGGTAAGTTGTCAGCTGAGGAGGAAGGGAGAAAATGGAGTGGAAAGTCTTAATTATTTTTTGTAAAGTACTTCCCAAATCATCCCTGAATTCCCCAAATAAGACCCATAGTAACCTGATCTCAGTCCCTCTATGCATTGTTTTCTGAGCCTTCCTCCTTCTCCTGTAATTTCCATCACACCTAAGTTTGTCCTCTCATTCTATTTTCTTTTCTCCTTTCTGTCTTTCCAAACCACAAGAGTCCTAGTCCTCCTTTATCATTTGTTCTTTCATTTCCCCTCTCCCAATGGAAGGAAAAACATGGAAGTACAGATTAGTGTCACCACTACTTCATACATAGAATATATCATCACACAAAGACAAGCCTGTCCATCACAGAGGCAGACACTTAAATGATTGGTAAACACCAAAAGGAACCCTCTAATGGAGTACCACAGGACTCTATCTGTGGCTATTTAAGTTTTTTATTAAATTTTATAATTTTTACTAATTGATTTTTATTACTCAAAATTGGCATTTTTATTAATAACTTGGATGAAGGCATTAATGGCAAGTTTATCAGATTTGTAAGTGATTCAGGGCTGGGAGGAATATGCTAGATGATGAAAGCAGCATCCGGAGCTATCTCAATGGGCTGAAACATGAGCCATGACCTAAAAGTAATTAGATGAAATCACACTTTGTCACTTCAGTGATTTGTGACTTGTAGTGGGTACTCCCTATTACAATACTAATGGAGCCCCTCTAGGTCTTGGAATCGGCTTCATGACCATCGCCTGGGGGCTAACTTTCTAGTGATAAAATGCTCTGAAATTAGTTAGACTGCTCCTTGGAGGACAGATTTAGTCCATTTCTAGACAGGAAGTTGAAGCATTTTTAGCTTAATGAGATCTTTCTGAATTTGTGGTTTCTTGGCAGAGGATCCCTTTTTGTCAAGGGAGCAGAAAAGGAATGGGGGATGGTCCTTTGAAACAATCCATCCATCAAAGGAACTCCCAGCATGGACTTTCTTTCTGCTGATTTGGTTTACCAATACTGTAATTTATCATCTTAGACAATTGCCTAAGGTGCTGAGAGGTTATACCCATGACCCTATCTAGAATATTTCAGAGGTAGGATTTGAATCCAGGATTTCCCTGACTGCAAAACCAGTCCTGTATTCTTTATGCTCTTCAGCCCCTCACAGTAAAGCATCACATATTTAGAGCTAAAGCAATCAGAGAAAACATCTGTAGGAAAGCATCTCTACCTATTCCAGCAGTTAAGAAAATTAAGCAGAGGCAGAATTAGGAAAAAGAAAATAAGAAAGGGCACTTTCCAGGAACAGAAAAGAGCCTGTTCAAACGCATGGTAGTTGTGAGGGAAGGAATAACCATTTACTATATGCCAGGCACTACGTCAAGGGCTTTACAAATATTGTTTCATTTGATCCTCACAACAATTCTGGGAGGTAGGTGCTATTACAATCCTTATTTACAGTTGGGAAAACTGAGATTAAGTGACTTATCCAGGGTTACACAGCTAATAAGTGTCTCTGGATGAATTTAAAATCAGGTCTTCCTGGCTCTAGGATTGCTAATTTATCCACTGGGCTCCCTAGCTGGTCCCTATTCCCTCTCTATTTGGAGATATCTTGACAAGTTCAATAAATAACTAGTAATTCAATTTGGCCTTTAAGTTGAGTGAATAAAGGGGAAAATGTAAAAAAAGTCATTGATTTAAAACACTAAACAACACAGGACCAAAAAGATCTCTGGGGCATTCCTCTGGAAATGAACTTCCAAGCTAGCATTGATCCATTAATCACCATTCTTTGAGCCTAGTCATTCAACCAGTTTCAAATCCACTCAATTGTACTGTCATAGATATAATCTAGCTCACAGCTTGCCATCTTATCTGTATGGATAGTATGAGGGTCTTGGTCAAATATTTGCAAAAATCTATATAGATTATATATCTACAGTCTTTCCCTGATCTATCAGCCTAGTAACTCTATCAGACAATAAAAGAAAGTTAGACTGGCATCAGTTATTCTTGCTGAAGGTAAATTGGATTTTAAGGTTTGGTTTTCTAGATGCTCATTCACTTCATTCATCTCTTTAATAATATGTTCTAGAAGTGAAATCAAGTTCATCACCCTGTAGTTTACAATCTACTTTTGGAGCAATATTTGCCTTCTCCAATCCTGCAGTTCTTTACAGTATTTCCAAGATTCCTGACAGAGGCTCAACAGCAGAGGTATTCTAGAGTCTGTTGAACCACCTCCAAAACCAATTGTCAAATGCAGCATGATCATTTACACTTCAGAAATGCAAATCAGGGCTTGATTTATTCTTTTGTCTAGACTTTTTAAAGTTATGGAAAAAACGGTTAACAATACAGATTCAACTTAAAAGTGGTCATTGATAAGGAGAGCATTAAACATTAATAGCATAACTGCTCAACAGTCACATCTACTAGGAGAATAATTTCTTCTGAGTCTGGTAACTTAAATTCATCAAGACAGTAGACTCTATCTTACTATCTTCTAACTGATCAAGGGTTTCAACTAACTATAAATTGTTCCTTTTCCTTTCCAGTCAAAGAATCATTCTCCTTGGCAGAGAAATTGAAAGTCAAATAATAATGGATTAGTTACACCCTCTCTCCATCTGATATCATTGTGTCATCCATCCCCAAACAATGATCCTATTCCTTTTTTGATCCTCTTTTTTTTCCCAGTATACTTTTATTTTTTAGAAAACTACCTTCATGTTGTTTAAGATAACAACCTCTTAAACAACCTCAGCTGATCTTCAGGTCTAAGTCTACCAACACTTCTTTACAGGACCATATCATGCCTTTGCCTTTCTTCTACTTCACCCATCTTCACCTCCATCTCCTGTACATGTCTTTTTAAAATAGATTTTTACTGGTATCTTTGACTTTTATCACCTACATTTCCTCTTCATCCTTACTCCTCCCCTTTCCCCAAGATCTATCCCTTAAAGAAACTTTTTTTAAAGGAGATGAGAGAAAAAAAATTATCAAAATCAATCAACACATTGAAAAGTGTTCTTGTCTTTTTAAAGTGTAAGTTGGTCAATGAGTTCCCTAAGTATCTACATTGATCTCTTTCAACATCTCCTTTTCTTCCTCATTTAAATTATTTGTATATGCCCTCAGATTTTCATTCTTGGGTGTTTCCCATCCCTCCTGAGCTGACTTCCTCTATAGTATTTTAAGCCATGGGATTCTATGTAACCTTTCTTTGAACCTTTTGAAATCTGCTTCCCCAAACCATAAAATGCATGTCAGACTATGGGCTGTTTCCACAAGTTCTCAGTATTTAACATTTGATCTCCAAATTTCCCATTATTTCAACTTTAGTTCCTTCTCCTTGTGAGAATAAGATTCAAAATAGTAATTCCCCTTGTCACTTCCTCTGCCTTTTACAGACACAAATTATCATAAAAGTAAGCCAAGAGTTTATTAGCTGCTCTAGTTTGGCAACTTCAACAGATGCAAAGATATCAGAAGCCATACATCACTACTATGTCTTGCCCAAGTCAGACTTGCTAGATTAGTTTCTCAAATTTCTCTTCTATTTCCTCATTCTTTCCAAAATTGATCATGTGACATAAGTCTCATTACAATATTATTTTACCCTCCCTCATTCTTCATCCTTTATCTTTATTTGCTCTGTAAGGTTTTAAAGTTAAGAGAATGAGGGCTGAAATGGTACACTCTGGAAAGGAATGGGTTTAAGGAGATGAATGGTGATGAATTTTGTTTTAGGGAGTCTGAGGAAAGATATCCAGGGAAAGCAGCAACTTGAGGGAGAGATTGAGATTGCCATACAAGAATGCTTTGAAGGAAATGGAATTGTTTCACTTGGAGAAGAGAAGGATTGGGGAGAAATGATAGCTCTCTTCAAATACTGGTAATAACGTCATGTGCTAACATTGTTCTCTTTGGCCATGAAGGGAAGGACTAGAAGCAGTGGATAGGAGCTGCAAAAAAACAGGTTTAATCTTGATGTTAAGGAAACCTTTCTGCCAAGTACAATGGGATGCTTCTAGAGGCAGCAGGTTCCCATTATTGAAACTCTTTAAGTAATTCCGGGATGTCATTATGTCATTTGTTGGGTGTCTCTTACAGGAGATTCATTTGGGGGCAAACAATAAAACCAGATGGCCCCTGAAGTAGCTTCCAACTTTAAAATTCTGTGATTCTGTGACTTGGGGAGCATTTGCAGATAATGTCTTCTATCTAAACTTAGCTGTTGCCATGGAGAACAATGAGGGTGGTGGCAATGGAATGTTCTGCAGCTGAAAGGAATTCTGAGGAAGCTGGTATATAGTGTGGCCTTGAAAAAAGAAAAGGGGAGGGGGGAGAGAGAGAGGAGGAAAGAGAGAGGGGGAGAGAGGAGAGAGAAAGGAAGGGGGGGAGAGAGAGAGACAGAGAGAGAGGAGAGAGAGAGATGCACTCTCCCATAGAGCATTTGAGTGAATGAACATTGATTGAGACAATTTCATATCAAGCTCAACCCTTTGTTGCTTAAGCTAATATTGAACTGCTTGCGGTCTAGTCTCTAAACTCAGTTTTCATTAGCTTCCTTTCAGTTCAAAGCAATTCAGAAACATTTATTAAGTTCCAGTGAAAAACCCTATACTCAACACCAAGGATACAAATGAAAAATTATGCATTTCATATTCTTGAAATTCTCAAGAAAAATTCAGAAGACACAAATAGAAACTATTCAAATGAAGGAGAAAAGGGGTAGTTGTATAAGGAAACCGGTGTCGATGCACAGGAAACTGGTTCATCAATGAAACTGACCTTCTCCAGATGCAGAATAATATATTTTTGACAAGGCCAATACAAGAATGTATTTTGCTTGACTGTGCATATTTTTTATAAGGGCTTTGTTTTACTTTTTCTTTTCCTACAATGGGAAGGGGGAGGGAAAGAATAGAGAGGGGGAAAAAGGAAGGGGAAGAGGGAAAGGAAGGAAGGAGGGAGGGAGGGACGGAAGGAGGGAGGGAAGGGAAGGAGGGAGGGAGAAAGAAAGGAAGGAAAGAGAAGGAAGGAAGGAAGGAAGGGAAGGAGGGAGGGAAGAAGGAAAAAAGAAAAGAGAGGTCATTGAGGCATCATTTTTAATGCAAGAAGAGAGCCGTAGAAGACCAGAAGAAATCACAAGTCAAGCAGGGTAACTTTAAAAGTCATAAATTGAATTTAATATATACTTTAAGAAGAAAAGCAAGCTCTATATAAATCTATAGTTGCATGCCCAATCCTCTTTTTCTATTCTACTGTGTGTATGGAAATACTCATTTTCTTTGGTGCCTGTTCAGAAAAAAACAAACACAAAGAAAGTATAAAGAAAAGAAACAATCCCTGCCTTCAAGGGATTTCAAATCTAAGGGGAGCAGGTGGGAGAAACAGGAGATGGATGAAGGTTGTTCCCTCCCACCAGAGAGCATCAGGCTCAAATTCTGACTCTGACGTATGCTACCCGTGTGACCCTGGCTGAGTCAATGATCTTGGTGCCACAAGCTCCTTTCAAAGGCTATAAAGCACAAAATGCTAGCAATTTTATTTTTGTTTTTACATCACCATTATTTCTCACCCCGCCCCCACCTAAAGAATTTTCCCTTTTAAGAAAGAAAAATAGTTAGTCATGTGGCACAGTGACAGCCTGACTGCTAATGCAACTCTCCACATATATAGTCCTTCACCTCTCCAGGGAAGGGAGGGAGATTCCTATTTACTTTTGAGATTTTCTGTTTCCTCCATCACTTTAAATAAACACATAAGGGAATGACTCAATGAAAAAGCATTTATTGATTACTCTGTGCAAAGTACTATGCTTAATTTTGCGGATACAAATAGAAAAGCAAGACAGTCCTTGCTTTCAAAGATCTCATACTCTAACAGGGAGATAACATATATAGAAAGTTTCAGGTGCAAGTCAGATGGGAGGTTATCAGTGAAGTAGTATCTTCCTTTCCACTCATGAAACCATATTTATTTCTGATATTGAATCATTCGACAGTGCCTAGGACTTGGATGTCAAGAACTCTCTTTTCCATATCTTCAGTAGTTGTGGCTGCCAAAAACCAGGGCTTTTTTCTGTACTTTCTTCTGACCTTCTTCTATTCTCTTCTCTGCATTAAAAAAAGGATGCCTCATTGACCTTTCTTTTCTTTCTCGCTTCCTTTCTTCTTCCCTTTCTATCTTTTTGTAGCACCCGTGAAACAGTTGCCAGGTAGCAACTCCACAAGGATCAATTCCCTAGATGATTGAAAGAACTGAGCCAAAATCAGAGTCAATGATCAGGGAATGGAGGAAGGGATATCATTGCTATTCCAGGGGTTCTTAGACAAACTACCTACCCATTGGTGCTGATCAGTCAGCAATTGCTAGTGGTGGTGGTATGTTGGACCTTGATGATGTCACTTCTGTAATGATGCCTGCTTCTACCAAGCACAATTACAGCAATCCCAACACATCATTCTCTCTCATTTACTGTGAGTTTTCTAGGATTTCTAGGGATTCCTGTCTGTATTTCAAAGTCCTATTCCACTCTAGGCTTTTAAAATTTTTTTTCTGATTTTCATCATTAATTAATTAAGTTAATTCCATCAAAGATCGATTTTTTTCCTCTTAGGATTATGTCCATTTTTTCAGGATAAATCCTTTTTGGTTGTAAGTCTATAACTTTTGTCTTTTGGAATATCATATTCTAAGCTTCTATATTTATAGCAGATGCCACTAGGTCTTTGGTTATCCTAACTGTGTTCCCTTGACACTTGAATTGCATCTTTCTAATTGCTTCCAGTAATTTTTCTTAAACATGGAAGCTCTGAACTTTAGCTGTGATATTCTTGGGGCTTTCCTTCTTTCATGAGTAGAAGATTAATGGATTCTTTCTAGCCTGGTTTCATCTTCCCATCTTAATAGTCTTGGCAGTTTTCATTGATACTTTCTTGATATTTTTAGTCATGGTTTTCAAGGGGGCTGATGATTCTTACTATCTCTCTCCTTGACCTGTTTTCTCAGTCAGTTGTTTTTTATATGAAATATCCTATTTTTTTCAGTCTTTTCATTTTATTCTTTCTAGGTGACACAGTGGACCTGGAATCAAGAAGACCTGAGTTCAAATACAGCTTCACACACTTGTTAGCTGTGAGAACCTGGGCAAGTCATTTGACTTCTGTTTGCCTCAGCTTCCATATTGGTAAATGAAGAGGATAATATCAACAGTCTTCCAGGGTTGTTGTGAGGATAAAAATGAAATCATTTTAGCATGCTTTACAAATCTTAAAGCCCTATATGAATGCTAGTTCTATTATTATTTCTTGCTGTCTCAAAGAGTCATTGATTTCTATTTGGTTTATTCTCCTTCCAACTTATTCTTTTAGAGAATTTATTTCATTTTTATCTTATTCCTCCTCAGTATTCATCTAGTCCTTGTGGAAAATCCATTTTTTTCATTTGAATCTCTATCTGAAGTTTTTACAACATTATGAAAGCAGTCCTTTTAATTTCACAGATTACAATTGCATTTTTAAATTTGTCTTGTTCTTTCCATTTACAGTGTTGCGATCATTGTGTATGTTATTTTCCTGGTTCTCTAACTTTACTCTGCATCAGTAACTGGGCTTACAGTGTCATACTCCCCAATGTAGATGCAACTTTCAATAGGTTAAGTCTAGTATACATCTTATCTCTCAGGAAAGCTCATGAGCCAGGTGGAGACTTGGGGGTAAACAACCATTTAATGAGCTCAGATGCTGACAGCAATATGTAAAACAATGAGAATCGATGCAAAGCTTTATTGCAAGCAATTGGGAAAAAAGGAGATCCAACATACAACTCAAGTAGACACACTAACATAGATTATAGCTCAAGTAAGGACAGAGTTGTTTTGGGGAGCACAGAGACACAGGTTCATTCATCAGGAAAGGGGTGCTGTGGCAGGAACTTGTTCTCCTTCTGGAAGGGATGATGTGCTCTAAAGTTCTGTTGTAAGAGTGGGATTCTTATGCTCTGATTATAAATTACTTCCTTGGAGCTAGCCAATTTGCATGTCAGATCAGGGCAAAACATTGGTTTAGGGATTTGCATGTCAGAGAGAAAAATAAGCTAATGGTAAACAAAATATTATTTAGGAGATACAGCTATACTAACCTTTGAAAAATGTTATTGTCAGTATTTCTCCATGAGTATGTACCATAAGCTCACAGCCTCCCTTAAGGGACTGTCATGATGATCTCAAGACTGTCAGGCTCAATTTCATAACGTCTTCCTATTCATTGTTTCTTACAGCAGAGTAATATCCCATTACTCTCATGTGCCATAGTTTATTTAGTGACTTCCCAATCAATAGGCATCTATTTTGTTCTAAGTTCTGTGCTACCACAAAAGTGCTATTATTAATATTTTGGTGTTTCTTTCTGTCTTTGACCTTTATGGGATATATACCTAGTGGTGTGATCTCTGGATCAAAGAGAATGAACCTTTAAGTCACTTTTCAGGGTAATTCTACATTGCTTTCTAGAATGATTAGAGCAATTCACACCTGGGTAATTTATAAGGTCTCTTCCAGCTCAAATTCATATCATCAGGCTGAACACAATATGAAAAATAATTATCACTAGAGTTGGGAAGTCGCACACCATCTCTAGTGCCAAATCTAAATCACTGTCCCTGAACATGGAGAAATCCACCTAACATTCTCAATTAGATCACAGATCACGAAACATTAATGATCCTAGATATTAATTAGCCAAATTTTATCATTTTATAGATAAAACTAAAGCCCAAAGAGATTGTGACTTCCCCAAGGTCACATATACAACAAACAGCAGAGGCCAAAATTTGAACTTTGGTCCTTGGACACCAGTACCAGAGCTCTTTCTACTAAAACACACAACTATTTTCTGCAAGAACAGAAGGAGAAGAAGAAAATTACTAATTTCATCATATTTTCAGATATATAAAGTGCTTTTGTCACATGCCTATGAAGTAAATAGTACAAGGAATATTCTAATTTTACAAAAGGGGTACCCAAGGGTTAGATAAATAAAATTATTCACTCAGGGTCAGACAACCAGAAAGCATAAGAAGTGAAATTCAAAATCAGGGCTTCAAACTCCAATTCCAGCACTCTTTCTACTACATCACACTGTTGGAAAATCTCCAATTTTCCCACTGCAACAGAGGCCTTGAAATAGAAGACAAGAGTCATCTTCAAGTATATAAATGCTTTTACAAAAGTATTAAATCAGGATTCTCAGGCATGCCCCAACATTGAAGAGGAGAGAGTTTCAGACAATTGTGTCTATAATAAATAAGCAAACTAGGCCATCTCCAGAAAGCCTAATTATCACAGATTTGTCTTTTTTCAAAAAATTGACCAATGGGAATATACAACTCAATCAAGCAATCTGCAAGCATTTATTAAATGCTATTATGCTCCAGGCATTGTGCTAATCCTGGGGATAGGAAAAAAACAATACAAAAATGTAACCAGTCTCTCCTGGCCTCACAAAGCTGCCGCTCAGCTAGGAAATCAGTTTGGAGCTGTCCCCGGCCATAGGTGCTGACTCAGCTCACCATTCTCAGCTTCCTTCCTGTTCTTAGCAGAGGCAGTGATACCTTGAGACTTACTGTAGTCCTCCATTTGTACAGGGTGTCAAACTAGCTGAACAAACACTACCAAATGTACACTTGTATAGCATGGGTAGGGAGGGGTTGAGGGGAGGGTAGTTGACAACAAAAGGCATGAGCTCAATACCACTGCCACCAGCATTGTTTTCTAGGGTGAAGAAATTGGAAATAAGTTCAGATAGTTCTACTGGGACAGTCAGTGCCCATTTGCACCTAAACATAGTTTTCTTCATCATCACTTACTTTCCCAATTCTTTTATACCTTTGGGTCCCTAGCAGCATGAACTAATAAGACCCAGATTGGTACAGACCAGCCCCTTGAAACAGCCTCACTTACTACAAAGAAGATATAAGGGTAGAATTCCCCAAAACAAGTGTCATGGCCATCACTTCTCCCACTGATTCCCAGAATTGATTAATCTCTCCGTTAGGTTCAACTTCATTGACCCACCACATGTTTCCTTACTAAGCTTTCTTTAGAATCATTGTAGTATGGTCTATAGAGTGTGAGACCTGAAGTAAGAAAGACCTAAGATCAAATCCAGCCTCACACACTTAGTAGTTGCAAAACCCTTGGCAAGTCACTTAATCATTGGAAGACTCAGTTTTTTCAACTGTAAAATGGAAATAATAGCACTTACCTCAGATACTGAGAGGATCAAGTGAAAATATATATATTATATATGTATATATATATAATATATATATATATATATATATATTAGGAAAGCAATACATAAATGAAAGCTATTGTTATTACCACCATACTTCCTCATCACTAAGTATACTCCAAACTCCATCACCCCTTTTACCACTCTCTGATCCATCCTAAATAGACCAAGTATTGCACATTCTCAGGGTAGCTAGGTAGTACAGTGGACACAATTCCAGATCTAGAGTCAGGAGGACTCCTCTTCCTGAGTTCAAAACTATCCTCAGAAACTTACTGTGTGACCTTGGGCTCCTTGCCTCAGTTTCCTCATCTATAAAGTGAGCTAAAGGAGGAAATTGCAAACCATTCCAAAATCCTTGCCAAGAAAACCCCAAATTGGGTCATGAAAAGTCAGACACAGCTAAAAAGACTGAACAACAAAAATTGCATATTCTACTTCCTAGCCCCATAGTTTCATATTCTACCTAGGGATAAGTGAACGGATATCACTGGCTAGGTAAAGTGCCATGGGGAAGAACAATTCCTTCCTAGATAAGAGTTGGTGAGAGCTGGATGGGGATTCAAGTAATCATAAGTCAAAATGACCAGCCCAGGCAAGACATTCAAGTTAGTAAGGCCCTGGTGTCCTGGGGGATGGGAGGATGAAGCATGGGTTAGGGCCACTTAGATATAAAGGATTGAGTGGCATAAAAGATACTATCAAGGAAGTGTCTGGACTGAAAAGGAACTGAATAAGTCATATGGAGAAAGGTATCAGTGAAACATTCAAAAAACCAGAGAAATGCTTTCAAAGCACTTGCTGGATCTACATTCTGTGGAGGATTCATGAAAACACACAATTGAACAATTAAAGTTAACAAACATTTATTAAGCACTTATTGTTTGGCATGCACAATCCTGGGCATTGGAAATAAATACAAATACAAAAGGAAAACATCCCCTGCTCTCAAGGACTTTACATGCTACAAAGGGAGAAATGAGTATTAATTAACTTCAGCAGGGTGGGATGGAGCACAAATAAAAAAATGTATGAAATACTTGCTGAATTTATATATCACACAGGATATAAAGGTGCCAATAGGTTGCAGTCTATGCCAATAGAAGGAGACCCCAACACTGATGTGATCATTCATCTGTTAAGGTAGCCAGATACTGAATGACAGCTACTACATGACTAGAAACCACTTTCATGATACCTGGTAGAAGTCAGTCAATAAGTATTTTTTGTTTACCACATGATGAGCACTGAACTAAGTGTTAAGGATGAAAAGGGCAAAAAACAGTTCCTTCCCACAAGAAGCTCACACTCTAAAAGGGGAGACAAGATAGAAATAGCTATGTAGAGGTAAAGGCATTAGCCATAGAACATAAACAATATGTCCTGCCTGGTATCAGCTCATGTGGAGGCTTGGTGAACCTGATTCCAGAAATATATGATAGAATGACCCTCCACTTTTATTAAGGACTCTATAACAATGATCTGAGATTCAACACAACCCCACCTTGAAGGGATATAGAGGAGTTACTAGTAGAGGGGACAACCAAGTTGAGTGATTTGACCGGTGAGAATTGATAATATTTAATATAAATTTTAGACTTTAATAAGGGCCAAAGTTTGAATTAAGAAGAGCTTGGACCTAATAGTCCCCTTTGTTTAACTTAGAGGACACCTTTTGATGTCAAGCAAAAAAATGGGACTTCCTTACCAGACCCTTCTTCTGGCATCTTAGTGATAAGGCTTGGGTTGT
>CM053771.1:61471114-61487380 GCA_028658325.1 Potorous gilbertii
CTGTTAAGATACCACAACTTCAAAGGCCTGTTTAGGACAGGATGTCTGTAATCTAGGTGATGGGACTTTTTCCTTATCTTAAATCACAAAGGCATGCTACAGAAGGAAGATGCCTATAGCCTGGGATCATTAAACCCAATTGATACCGCTTTGTTTACAATGTGGTTATCTAAGAGAACTCCTTCCTCCTGGCAAAATGTACTTAAGACAGTCAATTTCTGTGCTAAGTCAGTCAGTTCTGATCCTGGCTCCATAGCGCTATGTAACTGTTGTCTTTTTGGGGAATTGTTTAATTAATTAAATCATAAAATGTATGCAGCTAGCCTGTTGCCTTTTCTCTAACCAAGTTTTCAGGTTAACAGAATGCACACATAGGACCCTTAGTGCCACCCATGCACGAGGAAGTGCTAAAGTGTGATTGGCAACCAGTTTCTCTGAAATCTTGAAAGGGACAAGTTGGTAGAGATCCCTGTAGGTAACACTCTGTATGTTAACTGAAGAGAGTGTAGCCATGTACCCCACTGCGTATAAATATAAGCCCATAAGTACTTCAAAGGTTCTTGAATTTAGATGGGAAAAAATTACAACATTATTTTCAATAACCTGTAACTAAAATTTTGCATTTCTTTCAAATAACTTTTTTTAAATTCTGAAAAGGGATTCACAGGCTTCAACAGACTGTCAAAGAGGTCCATGATACACATACACACACACACACACACACACACACACAGAAATGGTAAGAGTCCTTGTCTTGCCTGGAAGGAGCAGCTCTTTCATCCTGACCTCTAATGATAAAATAAAAGGCTTTGTCTCCCCATAAAGAAATTTCAGACATCAAGAGCAGGGGAGAGAGGGAAGGAAAAGCAGCCTCCCAGTTCTGGTATGCATTTCAAAAGAAAAGCTTGAATTGAAAAAAGACTTGTGATCTGGGTCAAGTTTGGCAGCTGGGAAGGGAGGGTGCCAGGCAGGGCAGGGCTGACTGATCCTAGATAATGAGAGGAGGAAACCACAGTTTAAAAGACATTCGTTTCCTTCGTCTGAACCAAGCCCACAGCCCTTTCATTTCTGAGTTTGGCAGGGGTGAGAAACCTGCATCCTCAGTCACATGTGGCCCTCTAGGTCCTCAAGTACAGCCCTCTGAATGAATCCAAACTTCACAAAAGTTTTCAAAAATTATAAAAATTTTTAATGATGTATCTTAAATTTAATAATTTATTGAAATTTTGATGATGCAATATTGGATCATGTAACCATACACTATCGTGTTGTAAACAACTCATTACACACACATATTCCTGCTGATGCATGCTAGACTTCCCGACAATGCACAACACACTCTTGCCTGCCAATACTCGCTTGTTAAGACTGTCAGTGGACTTGACCACTGGTGGGTTATAACTTGCATTTTGTGTGTTTATTTGAAAAAATAACGTGATCACTGCAACTGTAACTCTCTTACACAACAGATGAAACGTGTGAAAGGTTTTTCAAAATTTTCTTCTCTCTTTATGTTTCCACTACCTTCTTATTTTTATTCAATGCTCCCCATTGGACCCAAGGCTCTACTGCCCCCCATCATCCCAATACCACCCCGCCAGGGAGAAGTATCACCTATCTTGGGAACCTAAAAGTGACCGGTCTGTGAGGGAAGTACCCTTTCCTATTTTTCAGAAAGGGTTATGATAATATTGATCTGCGGACAAGAAACCTTTCCAGATTTTGAAGGGAGTGGTCTAGAAATGAATTAAGTAATAACTATTGCTCTGGAATACCAAAGCAAAACTATATTTTGATGTATTTTTTCCCTTGTTCAAGATTCCTATATATGTTACTTCAAATTGTCTCAGAGTACAGAGAGATCTGAGAGCATGGGGGACTGTGCCAATTTGGACATTTCTCCAAATTAGAAATGGTTTGGATATTAAATAACGCTAAATTAATTTTTAAAATTGTTTCTGGGCCTAAAATAGACTAAAAAAGACTTGGTCCTAAAATACAGAGTGCAGTATTAATGTTTGGTTTGGCGGGGGGGGGGGGGGGGTTGCTTTCCTACAATACAAAGCATAGAGATTTCATTGTTCCAGTGACTACCCTGATCCATACTGCCAAAAGACCAAGTAGGTTACATTTCGTTCTTTCTCCAGGGTTCTCTGGCACCCTTAAAGGGGTAGGGAGAAATATCTAGTCCCTCTGTCATTGACTCAAGGCCTTACTGATTGTTTTCCATCTATTTTAGGGGGGTCCTCTATAGCCCATTTCATGAGCTACCAGTCAAATTCATTTTTACAAAAGCATATTTACTTAAAAGGTATAGCAAGAACCAAAATACCAACTTCCCCCAAAGAAACATGAAGGCATAATATCCTCCATACCACCCAAGTCTCTGGGGAGGAGATGGGAATTAGGTTCACAGGTTAACTCAGTTCCTATATAACATGATCTCACCAAATTCAAGCCCAGAGCCCCCTGGAGCTCATATCCCAGTAACCCTGGCTTCTCAGGGATTCCCTGCTAAATTGAGAGCAACATCCATCCTGGAAACCTGCCTCCAAAGTCACCATGGCTTGAACTCAAGGTCCAGGGATGCTACTGTCTATATCTAGAACTGAAAAGGACAAGTGAAACAGATGTCCGACCTCAGGGACCAGATCGGTCCCCCAAGCCTACTTTTTGATATCCACAAGATCCAAAGAGGTCAAGGGAGGACAAGGTAGTCCTTCCGTCTACCCAACTCAGTCTGGTCCCCATGCTATGAATAAAGAAAATCTTCATCCCACTTTCACCCCCTTGTATGCTGCAGAAAAAGAGAGATTGTCCCAGTCTGGTAATTTTAAAAATGCATCCAGCTATGCAACCAATAAAAAGAAGCTGCTTCCACTGTCATGATAGGGAAAAGCAAAAAAATCTCCCAGAAGCAGGTCTCTGGTATCTCCTAGATGGGTGCCTCTATGTTAGGTGATCTGGGCATGTGCAAAGTCAAACCTCATTTTACATACTAACAGAGGGGATTCCAGAATCAGGAACCCCCCTCTACCAATTCAGGTTAGCATCTTCTCTGCAACTTAAAAGTCCTGGAGAATTGCCTAGAGCACTGAACTGTTAGGTAACCTGCCTAGGAGCCAAACAACCAATATATGTCAGAGGCAAGACTTGCACCCAGGTCCATCTTGGCTTTGAGGTCAATCCTTTGTTTACTATCGCATAGCTGCCCTCTCTCCAAATCCAAATATTGTAAACAAAATGTTTATCCAAAAAAGGTACAATTTTGTTCCCAATAAAGATTTAACAGCTCACCGAAAATACTTTAAACAATTTCCTTTACACAAGGCAGTATTTGTAAGGATTATTTCAATTCCCCACATATGTTTTTCACATATATGATATTAGTAATATTTGGGTTCTTCTATGAGCAATTTATGAAAAAATTGCCACTCCATAAATTTCTCAAAGGTTAATTGAGGTAATTAAGGTGTATGCTTATCACAGTGCTTGGCACATTGTAGGCACTTAGTAAATGTTTATTGACTGACTGGTAGCTCTGTAGATGCTTATTGACTGACATGAAATGCTGGATAATGGATTGGGTAATGGATTAGAGTAAGCCTGCCCCTTATAATTCAACTCAATTAAACATTTATTGAGTGCTTACTGTGTGCAAGGCAGAAGTGTCAAATCTGCCTCCTGTAATACTCCTAAGAACACTACAATTAAAACGTAGTTGAGAAATATTTAACAAAATAAATAAAAATACAATAGAATATAGATTATGTCAATCTATGGTTTTCTAAGTCAGTATTAGAGGCTGGAGGACTATCCTTATGCAAGATTTAGTGCCCTTATTTCTACTTGAGTCTGACAACACTGATGTAAGTCATAAGAGATACAAAGACAAAAGCAAACCATCTCTAACCTCTAACTCAGGTTCCCAAAGTTGTAATACTGCCCCCTGGGGGAGCACGATCCAGGGAGGGGCTGCAGTAGCCTCAGGTGCAACTGGAGGGCATTGAATAAAAATAAGGGGGTGATAGAAGCATAAAGAAAGATAAGAGAAAAAATTTTTGAAAAACCATTCATACATGTTTCATCTCTTGTATAACAGTTAGTCATACTAGTTACATTATTTTCCAAATAAACACACAAAATGCAAATTATAACCCATCAATGGTTAAGTCTGTTGACAGGTCTTAACAAGTAAGTGTTGGCAGGCAAGCTTGTGTTGTGCATTGTCAGAAATCCAGCATGCATGGTCAGGAATATGTGCATGTAATAACTTGTTTACAATACAATACTATACCATACATATACAATATGTATACAATACTATACTATACATATACAATATACATATACAACACAATACAATACTATAGTATACAATACAATACTACATGGTTACATGACCCAATATTACATCATAAAAAATTTCAAGGCAGGGAAAAAACCCAACATATTTACAATGAATTATTAAATTGAAGATACATCATTTTTTAAAATATATATTACCTTTTAAAAAACCATTAAAGGGTTAAAGAAAGTTGATTTCCAGGGGAATGTTGAATCCTTTTTTTAAAGGGGGCAGTAGGCCAAATAAGTTTGGGAACCTCTGCTCTAGTAGCTTACGTTCAATTGAGATGGGGGCAGATAAAGTATCAGGTGCTCTAAAAGTCTTAGATTAGCTTAAAATACAAATATATACAATGTGTGGGTGTGTGGGTGTGTATATATATATTTATATATACATTTATATGAAGTTTGATAGCAAAAAAAAAGCATATTACAGATGTAGGAGGACAGTCTGATTACATGAATGTGTGTGGAGTGCTGGAGGTTAATGATGGCAGAGGCGGCGGGGACCTGGTAGGTTGAGAGGGAAATGAGATTCCAACATTCCCATGCAGCCTTCTGGTGTAACAAACAAAACCCACAAATGCCTCTTCTTGAGTTCTCTGAACTTAAAACTCAGGTCTTGTCTCTAAGCAGATCCCTTTCAAGTCTCAATATACAGAGTTTTTGCTTTCCACTCTACTTCTCTCTCAAGTGTCCCCTGACTCTGACTCTTTCTCTCTTGCCAACTGGTCTTCTGAGTTCCTGGTATTATTGCACCAGACTCCTAGAGCATCTTCTGTTCTGGGACTCCTCTTCCTCCTTCCTTCTTCCTCTTTCCTCCCACCCCCCCCCCCCCCACACACTCCCAGGCGGGAGAATCCACACATGGGAGGTCTTGGATCAGCTGAAATAGAAGTTTCAGTTCAACACATTTCTTTGCTTTAAAAGTTAGAGAAGTTAGCATATAAGTTGTTCCATCTGGGGATCTTCAGCCCAAGCTATGGGCAATGAGGAGGAGTTTTTGTCTGAGAGCTAACCTAGGCTTTATCTAGATGTCCTCATCACAGACTCTGCCCCTACCCAAACATTAATTCCTCAGCCCCTGGCATACCAGGTATAGCCACAGCACACAAAATGACTATAAGAAAGTTCTACTGCAGTGCTCAATGGCAGCTTTTCTGATGGTCTACAAACTGGAAAAGATACAAAAGGACACACCAATGATAGGAAAACTTCTCAAGAAACCCAGACAATGTAGCCACGTAACAATAAAATATGATTGTTATAAAAACAACTACTATTTATATAGCGCTTTAAGATTTGCAAAATGTTTTATATGTTACCTCATTTGATATTCACAACAACTTTTCAAGGTATTTTATACCTATTTTCCATACGAAGAAACTGATGCTAGCTGAGGTCATGTGACCTGTGCAGAATCACACACAGCTAATAAGTGTCTAAGGCAGGATTTTAGCCCACACCATTCTGACACTCAGTCCTTTGCTCACCATTAGACTACCTACCTGCCTATTCTCCCTGACTTCTGCAGGGTACCTTGTTCTGACCTCACACTTAAAATAACCAAATCATCCTGAAAGGAGTGAAGATTTATTAAGAGCCCATGGTGTACCAGGCACTGTGCTAAACATTTTGTAAAGAGACAACTCTGTGAGACAGGTGCTATTTTGAACTCTACTTAACAGCTGAGGAAACTGAGGCAGACAGGAGTTAAGTAATTTTCCCAAGGTCACACTGCTAGTAAAAGTATCTGAGGCTGGATTTGAACTTATTCCTAACTCCAAGTCCAGCTCTCTATCTGATGTGCCACCTAGCACTAATTTAACAATCTCCTGGTAATGGTAACCTCCCTTCTTTCCCCTTCAATACCATAATCAATGCTTCATCTTCTATTTCGATGGGCTGACAAAATGGTAGCTTGTATACTTCACAGGGCACTCTCCTGGTTCCCACAAATTACTTCTCTAATTAGAGTTCAGACACATATTTTCTGTATTTTGTTTATGAAAAGCTTTTAAAATGTTGCCAGAACCAAGGATCAATGTTCATTAAATTGATAATTGCACATACCCTGGTTTCGGCATCACTAAGAGTATATTTCATTAGTGAAAACTGCTGTCATATTTGTATTTGTTCTATATTCAAGATTTGCTCTTCTAACTAGATTCATGGCTCTTTACATCAACATCAGGGTCTTCATTCTAAGTAAACTCAAATAGTCAGTGCTAGAGAGGACCTGAAAGGATTAGAACTAAGCTTCTCATTTTGCAGATGGAATCTTGATAGGGACCTTAATCAACAAGACAGGATGTTGACATCCTCATCAACTATACCAGAAGTGATCCTTTGCTTGAAACTTTGAAGGACCTCCCTCTGAAGATGGGGATAAGATGAGAGGCAGCGTGGTATAACTGATAGAACACTGAACCTGGGGTCAAAAGAGCAAGGGCTCAAATTCCACCTCAAGACACATTATCTGGATGTCTTCCTCGGCTTCCTTCAAGTCCCAGCTAAAATCCCACCTTTTATAAGAAGACTTTCCCATTTCCCCTCAATGCTAGTATTTCCTCTCTGCTAATTTTCTCCAATTTATGCTGTCTGTAACTTGTTTATACATAGTTGTTTTCAGATTTTCTTCCCAATTTGATTATGAGCTCCTTGAGAGCAGTGAACATGTCTTGTCTTGCTGTGTATCTGCCAACACTTAGCACAGTAGGCACTTTCTAAATTTTTACTGACTGATGACTTCCCTGGGCCTCAGTTTCCTCATTTATAAAATGAGAGTATTGGATTCAGTGACTTTTAAGGTTCCTTCTACCTGTGATCCTTGACCCATTCATGCCTCTTTGAGAGGACTGAGGTTAGTACTTTTTGATCCATTCAAACTTCATGCCAGAGAATCCCTGACACCAGTACCAGAGATGAGAACCTAGCACGTGGTCCCAGAAGTAGAGGAACAATAAGGCATTCAGACAAATATAGAAAAGCAGAGCACTAGACTTTACCCTGCTCCTCTAAGCTATTTGGATTTTGCAGATCCAGTGAGGAAAAGGGTGCCTTTCCAGCAGCCCTAAATCCATTTCCTTTGCAGGGACAATCAGAGGTTATTCACAATAGGCAAAGAGGGCTTCGTGATTCTTATTGGTTCCCATGAGTCTAAGGTTTTTTAACTCATAGATTTAGAACTAGAAAGGACCTTGGAGACCATCTGGTCCAATGGCCTCTTCAGATAAGGGAACTATGGACCAGGAAGTTAAGGTTATTTGCCGAAGGTCATATAGATATTAAGTATAAGAAGCAGGATTTGAATCCAGGTCTTCATGACTCCAAATCCAATACTCATTCTACTCCATTAGAAGTCTTTTACACTTTTCTACATTGATTGAGGGCTACAAGGAATCTTTTATATTGTTTAATATATTCTTTATTGTAAAATAGAAGCTGTTGTACTTCTAATATACGTTCTTACCCAAAATGCATACAGAGGCATTGAGGATCCTGTTGTCCATATTAGTGAGTTGTATACTCTGAAGTTCCCAGAGAAGACTACATAGGGACAAAATAAGCCAAAGAGAACAAATTCTTGGATGAATTCAAACTATGGAACCCAAACCATAGAGCTTGGGGCTCTGGGCCATAGTTTGATGATGAAACTGAGACACAGAGAGGTCAAGTGACTTGTCAAAAATCACATACATACTCAGAAGCAAAGTTTTGAACTTGGGATCCTTTGACTCCAGATTCAAGGGTTTTAACCAATTTTGATCATGGATATTGATACGAAAACAATTTTGATAAGAATAAAATATTCATACATTTGTTTCATTGTTTTTTTCATTATTATTTCATTGATTTAATTGAACCAGCTGTTTCATTGGGTGCATCCAATGTTTCATTTTAGATCAATAAGAAACTAACTTTTCTGTCATCAATTTCAACTTTCTCTCTCTCTCTCTCTCTCTCTCTCTCTCTCTCTGTGTCTCTGTCTCTCTTTTATGGCTCTCTGGGCTAGCTGAATGCACATAGTATATGTAAATCACACAGACAGCATACTGGATGGGTTTTATGTGTGTACTTATCTATTATTTCAACTTTTTTTTCATAGAACCCCTTACAGTATTTTGTCCAACCCCAGGGTTTCATGGAGCATAATTTGAAAAATATGGAATGGTCCCTATAGAGCGTATATCCCTAATAAGTTTAATCTTATTAGATTAAATCTTGATGTCCTTACTTGTTGAGATCTTTTTTGGACCATGATTCTGGCATTTAATGTGCTAGCTATCCCTCACAACTTTGTGATACCCACATTGGGTATCATCTCTATCTTCATCTATGACCTTCAGAGGAATGTTGGCCAAAGAGGCCAAAATCAGATTGTTCCACTAAAACCTCCCCTCCAGCTTGACGTTGATTTCTTAATCAATCCTGTCTACCTCCTTGGAAACTCATGACTGGAATTTAAGAATTTAAGTGATTGATAAGAAAGCTTGATTCTTCACAACTGTATTGCAACCCATCCAAGGTCATGGGGTTATAACTGAAGGTCACGTGGCAGGGGAGTACAGAGAAGGGAGAGTTAAGGAGTAAGAATCTTTCATAGCAAGAATGATATATGGCAAAATCTCTGGCCTAGGAGTTAAAAATCCTGGGTTCTAAACCAGGTTCTCCATCAACTAACTAAAAACACCTTCCACACTCTGGGCCTGTAGAGAAAATCATGAAACTGCTGCCCCAATTGACTATAAATTTATGTTTTTTATCATCAAGTGATAAGACAGTGCAATGGATAGAACTCTGGGTCTGGAATCTGAAAAGCCTGAGTTGAAATCGTCTTAAACATTCACTAGCTGTGTGACTATGGGAAAATCATTTATTCTCTGTCTCTTTCAGTTTCATCATCTGTGAAATGAGGGTCATAATTTCACCTATCTCCCAGAGTTATTGTCAAGATCAAATGAGATAATACTTGTCAAGCACTAAGCATCTACTAGGTGCTTAATAAATGTTTGCTTCCTTCTTTCCAAATGGACCCTCACTTCAAAATAAGTCCTTTTATTTATCTCTGATCAACTCCCTAGCATAGACCCCACAGCAGATGTTACAAATCTTTCTCCTCAAGCCCCAGATTGATCCCACAGATCCCTCTTTTATGAGCTGACCTTGCTTCCTATTTGACACTGAGAAGACTAAGGCTGTCCACCATACCATCTTGTTCTCCACACTAGACCTTAGCTCATCCCCTCCTCCTTTCCTCTCGTCTCAGAGGATGAGATGCTTTTTCTCTTTGCCAATAGAGTGAATTCCTCCACCCTTGATCTCAATCTGACTTCCTTCTGTCTCTTCTTGGAACTTGCTCTATTTATAACAGTCAATCTCCCCACCCCAACCTTGTGTGTGTGTGTCTGCCTGTCTGTCTTTCTCTCACAAAAATATTTATACTCTGAAATCAGCAAACACATCAAATCTTGATTAATTCTTTTATTGATTTTCAAGACCTAAGAAAGTGTGAGTAATGAAGATTAAGCTTTAAAAAGTTTATGTCCAGACCTGGTGGTTAAAACATTTACCAGCACACCTCTCTATGGTTCTATAACCATTGCTTGAGCTCAACAGGAATACAGTATGATAGAGAACTGTCCCTCACTTATAACATGGGAGTATCATATCTCTAACCTCTTTCTGACCACCCTTCTCCAAGGGAAACTTTATTTCCTGCCAGGAGAGAAGGTAGGAGATTAGGATCAACAGAAGCCTGACCACCACTCTGCTCAGTGAGAAGAGGTACCAAGCTAGAATAATATCTATCTGTTCTCTTCAATAGTATTAGTCTAAGGGATGTGATTTCCAGGTTCGAGGTAACTTCTGATCACTGAAAGGTATGAGTCTGAAAAGGCTCCCTGGAGAAGTGGCTAAACCAAGTATGGAAGGAAAGAAGGGAGTTACTTCAAAAAATGGAGATAGAGATGGAAGTGGGGAAGACAGCATAAGCAAAGGCAAGGAGATAAAAGAGGATGGAATGAAGACCAAGGATGAAGAGTCTCCCTGTTTGAATAGAAGACAGAATATGAAGGGGAGTAGTATGAGATAAGTTTGAAAATTTATGCCACAATCCCCTATGGGGAAAAAGTTTAGAAAGGTAGTTTGGGACCAAGTTATAGAAGGCCTTAAATTCCAGGACCAGGAGCCTTTTTTGTCAAGCTATGGGGAGCCACTGAAGGTTTTTGAGTATTTGAGTGACACAATCAAAGCTGGACTTTAGGAGAATTCCTCAGGCAAGATGTGCAAAATGGTGTGGAAGGGAAAAACACTACTGTAATAGTGTAGGCAAAAAGTCTTTCCAATATCTCAATGGCCTTTCAAACTCAATATATCTAGAACTGAATTCATCATCTTCCCCCTGTATCTGTTCCTACTCCCAATTCCCCTGTTTCTCTTGAAGGCACCAACATTCTCCCAGCCACCTAGGATCCAAACTTTAGAAATATCTTTGAAAAGTTTCCTTTTTTCTTCCTCTCCATCCCTATAATTGAACCAGTTGCCAATTCCTAATGATTCTACCTTCATAATATCTCTGGCAGCCATCCCATCCTATCTCTCCCACCCTAGCTCAGGGCCTTGTGATCTTTCATGCAGATAAGTATAATGACCTCCAAAATGTTCTCATTCCTTCCATTTCTCCTCTCTTTCATTGACTTGTAAGCCACAACTGAAAGGCTATTTGAATAAGACACTTCTCACTGATGGAGATTAATTATTAAATTACCTATGTAAGGCCTAGAGCTGAGAAGAGCAGAAGAGAAGAGACTTCCTGGTCGTCTGGTTTCCAGTTTTGAGAGAGCAAACATGTCCCCAAAGGAGAGAAAGACTCTGAGAAGAAATCAACACATAGAGGAGTCTGATATCTCCATCATGTCCCTTTCCCCAACTTACTAGCCTAAAGACTTTGGGGAATTTTCTCTGGGGTGAGATCTAAGACTTTCTTGGCTGAGTTATTCCAATAAGACAACCCATTCATTTTGTACTGGCTGACATATATTCTCCTGTGTCAACACTCTCTGATTTCTGCTTGTTATCTATTTGGGTAAATGGTTTGTTCACTATTTGCTATGAATGTTAATTGTAGAACTAGCTTTTAGTGGCAAGGGTGTCAAGCCATTGATACACAGTTTGGGGCACTCCTCCCTCATTAAAGGATAGTGATCAGGAACACATCTTGAACCTAAAAATGACTTGTCTGAGATTAATAATATTTAAAGGAGAAAAAAGATATAATTCCCCCTCTCCCTGGGGAAAGCCAGCCTCTGGCATTGACTTCTTGTTTGACCTCTGGGCAGGAATTAAGAATTGCCTTGAAGAAAATTTGAGAGAAGAGACTCTAGAGATAGCGTTCTTCCCTTCCTGTGAGCCATGTCTAGACAGACCCATGAATACACATAAACCACATGGGCAAAACAAAACAGCACAACAATCCTTCACAAAGCTGCAAGGTAATCTTCCTAAAGTACAAGTAGGATCATTTCATCACCACTGAAAACCCTGTAGTAGCCCCTTATTTCTTATGGGATAAAATGCAAACTCCTTGGCCTGTAATTTAAGGACTTCTGTCTTGTTCTACCTTTCCAGCCTTTTTTCATTCTGTTCCCCTTTACACACTCAATGGTCCTACCAAAGTAGACTGATGATCTCATCCTACAATTTACCACCTCCAGGAATTTGCACAGGCAATTCCCATTAACTGAAACACATTTCTTCATTGTTTAGGGGAAATCCTTCTTTTCCTTCAAGGCTCAACTAAGGTAATACCCTTCTACTCCTGATCCCCGCCCCCCCCCCCATCCAGAAACACCCAACTCAAAGTGTCACTTCTTCTCAAGATTCCTTAAAGTATTTTTCTGGACTTCTCTTTTGATCTTACATATTCTATATTGTATATTGTTTTTCTTGTGTGAACATTATATTCCCCAGTAAATTATGAGTTTCTTGAGATCACTTACTATATATTTGTTCATTTCTTGTTGATTTGTTCATTTTGTTCCCCTTACAAAACACAAGACCTTATACATAGTAAGTAATTAGTGAACCTTGGGTTCAAGTCTGATGCATTTACATGAGATTCTCCTGGTTGGCAGAAAGAATGATTGCCAAATGCTCAGTGCCTGTATCAAAGGTGGAACTACTGAGAGTTTGGAAGACGAAAGAGCTCTAGCTTCCAGCTTTGAGAGAGGATGCATGAGGCTCCAAATTCTCTTCAGAGAGAGATCCCTGAAGGGAAAAACTGTGGAAAGAAGCAGACTTATAGAGAAGTCAATGCCCCCACAAGTCTTTGACCTCCATTTTGCTGTACTAGAAACCTTGGGGAATTTTCATATGAATAGGATTAGAGACTACTGAGACATTTTTCTCCAAAGAAGAGAGCTAATTAACTGTGAATTGTCTGATTTATTCTAATCTGTATAACTTTTGTTATTTCTATTAGCTATCCGCTTATTGGTTTATTCAGTATTTGTGATGGTTTGTATAACTAACACTTACCAAGAACAACAATGATAGTAACAGCAACGCACAACACTTATATAGAACTTACTATGTGTCAGGCGTTCTGCTAAGCACTTTACACTTACTGCCCTATTTGATTCTCATAACAACCCGGAGAGATAAGTGCTTTCATTTTACAGATGAGGAAACTGAGGCAAACAGATTAAGCAATTTGCCCAGGGTCACGCAGGGCTTCCCCACAGAGTCTAACTTTGAGCATTTACAGGCAGAGCATGTGTTTTTGCTATTAATGTCATAAGTATTTTCCAGGAAACTGGCAGGTTCCATGGAAATCTGCTTTTTGCTGCAATGATCTCAAAACAGCAGCTGTTCCTAAAAGACTGTGGGCATTCAGAATGATGAGCAGCTGTCTAGATTTAGCCATACTTTTGTGATTTAGAAACCACCTTTCAATTTTAAATTGAACTGAACAGAATTGAATGTCAGAAATGGAAGTTACCTTACAAAATAGAACACAGAATGTCAGCATTGGAAAGGATATTAGACCATAGACCGTAAAATGACTGAGTTGACAACATTAAAACATAGAATGCCAGAACTGCAAGCAAGCTTGGGATACAGAGCGTTAAGGGATGGGGAGGAGGGGCAGGAGAAAGGGAAGGAGAAGGAAGGTTGGGGTGGGGGGGCGGGTGGGTGGTTCATCTCAAACCAGAGACAATCAGTGCTTCCCAATCATCTCCAATCCATGTTGGCATTAAGGTCATTAATCTCATCCTCCTCTTCTTTCTCTTCTTGGATTCTACCCCTAAAACCACCCAAGCCTCTGGAAATTGAGCTTCCACCATATCTTACCCAGATCCAGGACTTCCTGGACATTTCTAAAAATGCCTTCACATATACTCACCCCATGCTATTTTCCAGCTATCTTTTATGTATTTTCTTACCTAGTTAGAATGTAATCTCCCTAAGGTCAGAGTCTGTCTTATGTAGCATACGCTCTGGAGTCACTCACTCAATTTCCAACTCAGACTGGAAGACTGAGTCCTTAGAACTCATCTAGTCTATCCCCCAAGGCTTTTGGGGTTAACCATGAGGGGTTGGGGTGTGTCTTTCTAATGCTATATAGTACATAGGCCCCCATAAGTATGATCCCTCCCATGATTATAAATTAATATTAATTATTAAGTGAGACAATTTTGTTGCTGCTGCTGCTATAGTTCAGATGTTTTCTTATACAATCTTATAGTCTTATACAATTCTTCGTGATCCCATTTGGGGTTTGATTGGCAAAGATACTGGAGTAGTTTGCCATTTCCTTCCCCAGCTTATTTTATGGATGAGGAAATTGAGGCAAACAGGGTTAAGTGACTTGTCCAAAGTCACAGAGCTAGTAAGTGTCTGAGACCAAACTGGAACTCAGGAAGATAAGTCTTCTTGATTCCAGGCTGGGCATTCTATTCACTCTGCCATTTAGCTGTCCCCAGACTTAATTAGCTTTTAGAAAAGGGTGTTTTATGAAGATAGTATAGCAGGAACAGTTAGCACAAAACATTCCCCAAAAAGTCTATGACATATTTTCCCATAAGTACATACAGAGTCCAGGGGAAGGTTTAAAGGGCATATTTTGGCAAAAGAATAACTTACCATTTCTGGAACTTTTGAAATCTTCAAGATTGGTATTTTCTTATTGCTAACATTTATATAAAGCTTTACTGTTTGTAATAAGCTTGACAAATATTTTACAAATTTCACAAATGAGAAAATTGGGGCAGACAGAAGTTACATGACTCACCCAGGGTCACACATCTATTAAGCATCTGAGGCTAAATTTGAATTCAGGTCTTCCTGACTCTAGATTCAGCATTTCACCACCAAGTGTGTAACTTTTCTGTTAGGCTCTTTGTGGAGGCTCAAATCTGCTTTACTCATCAAAACATTTGTCCTTGACTTCAGATGCCAACACTTTCATCAGTCATTCCAGGGATGCTGCAAGGACACTGAAGAAAAAATCCAAGTCCTTCACACACTGAAATTCACAAGGCCCCTTTGGCCATGGCATGAAGCATAGCCCAAAACCTAGGCCAAGGCCTGGGGTCTGAGGTTCTGCTGCTCTCCCCACATCCTAATTGAAACCTTCTCAGGGGTTTAACTAGGACATCTCTCTGCTGCCAGACACTGGCATCTCTGTTTCTAGCTACCTTGACCTTTCTAATCAGCCTTCAGGGGACATGACCAAGACCCTCAGTCATCCTAAACAGACCTCCCACAGTACCAAGGCAGGTGTCCGGGCCACTTTCCCATCTAGTGAAAAGCTGAGATGGGTTCTCATCTGATAAGTATATCTTTTCATTTGCTTTAGGTGGAGCAAGTGATTTTATGGATTGTTTTACCCTACCCTCCACCCTTCCATCTGTATAATAGAATTTCAGAGTGGGAAGGGATCTCAATGACCATTTAATTCAGTCTGGACCTACAGAAGAATGCCCAGGACAACATGCCTGAAAAGCAGCCATCCAGCCTTTCTATAAAACTCTTCTTCCCCCTCCCTGAGGGAAGCCCACCACCACCTGAGGCCCTTCTGCTTGGGAATGAGTTCCAAGTTTTTCCTTATGAAGCAAGAATTTGCCTTCCTGCAACTCCCACTCATTGCTCCTAATTCTGATCTCTTGGCCACATGAAACAAGTCAAATCTCCCATCTGCCATGACAGCCCTCCTACTATTGAGCCATTTTTCCTAATGTCATGCATAAACTCGCCTCTTTGCTGCTTCTACCCATTGCTCTGGGTCTCACCCTTTGGGGCCAAATGGAAGAAGTCCAATCCATCCTCCATGACAGCCCTTCAAATACCTGAAGATAGTCATCATTTTACAAGTTTGCCCTTCTCCAGGTTACAAAAATCCCCCATTCTTTCAATTGATCCTTATTTGGCATGGATTGAAGGGCATTGACCATCCTGAGTATTCTCCTGTGGATACTCTTCATCTTCTCATCATCCTTCTTAAGCTATGACACCTAGAACTGAACATAATGCTGCAGATAGTTGTAGGACTTAGAGCTGAAAGAGATCTCAGAGATAATCTAGTCCAGCTCCTAATAAGAAATAAGGGAAACTGAGGCACAGAAGACAGAGAATTGTCAAAGACCACACAGTAAAACCTAGAGATCACTTAGCTCATTGGTTCCCTAAATGCAGTCTGCAGATACCTAGGGGCCCCTGAGACCCTTTCAGAGGGTCCATGAGATCAAAAACATTTTCATAAAAATACTAAGACAGGGGGATGATGGAAGGGAGGGCAATGGAAGGAGGGAGCAACTTGAAGTCAACACTCGGGGAGGGACAGGATCAAAAGAGAGAATAGAAACAATGGGGGGCAGGATAGGATGGAGGGAAATATAGTCAGTCTTACACAACACG
>CM053771.1:61487880-61674973 GCA_028658325.1 Potorous gilbertii
CAAATGGGGAGAAAATTTTGGAACCCAAAATCTTGTGAAAATGAATGTAAAAAGTTAAATAAATTTATTTAAAAAAAATATTTCAAAATCAAAAAAAATAAAAATAAAAATACTAAGACATTGCTTGTCTCTAAAAATACTCCCTTTTCCAACTACAATTCTGTGTAAGACCAGATTGGCTTCATATACTTCAACCAAAACAAAATATCCCAAAACACTGAATGCAGAAGCAAATATGAGAATCCAATTGTCTTTTAGTTAAGCCAGATATTAAGAAGATATTCCAAAATATGTAAAATAATGTCACATTAAATTTTTTTATGTTTTGAAAAATGCACTTATTTTTCACAAAAACATATTAACATGTCATGGATTTGTTACTGTTCTTTTCAAGAATTAGTAAGTATTTTCAAAATGCATACATTTTAATTTCTAATAGAGTAGTTATCAATAGATATAACCCATAACATTTGGGGTTCTCAATAATTTTTAAGAATGTAAAGGGTTCCTGAAATCAAAAAGTTTGAGAACCTCCAATTTAGCCCAGTCCCCTCATTTGACAAACTGACACATAGACAGGAAAGGACTTGACCAGTAAACTAGTGACCAGGAGCTGAACCTAGAACTCAGATTCTCTGACTCCATATCAGTGAGTCTACAAAGTATTACTAAGGGCTCACTTTGTGTCAGGCACTGGGTCAAATACTGGAGATATATTGAAAGGCAAACAGAGTCCCAACCCTGAGGGCACGCACATTCTAATGGGGGAGAAATATTTAAATAATTTTATAAGTACAAGATATATACAGAGAAGATGGAACATAATGGGAGAGAAGGGACTTGCAGATGTTGGGAATGAAGGAAGACCTGCAGACTCTGCTTTAGGGCAGAATTTACAGAATCTTAGCGCTAGAATTATGATATGGGCTAAGTATTTAAAGATGGAAGCAACTTCAGAGATCATCTAGCCTTCTTCATGATCTACCTTCCCATTTTACAAAGGAGGAAAGAGGCCTAGGGAAGTTGTGACTTGTCCAAGGTCACACATATGGTAAGCAGCAGAGCTGAGATTCATGCCCCTCTTCTCTGTCTACCACTTTTATTTTTTTTCCCAATGCCCCAACCAGATTTCCTCTGGGAAGGCAGTGGCTTAGTCTGGATTGCCTAAATACAATAGCTCCTTTAAGTCTTGAGTCTCCTTTATCAAAGGCTGTGTGATATATCCCTAAAAACAGTGAATCTGGAATCAGACAGCCTGGGTTTAAGCCTTAATGCTGTCACTCACTGGATTAGCAACTTGGGCCAAATCCCTTTTTCTCTTTGAGCCTCAGTTTCCTCATCTGCATAACGAGGGGATCGGATCTATATAAGCCCTTCTATCTCTGATGGCCTCATATTATGATACTCTGAATTCCAGTGGTCAAAACTACTCAGCAGCTTGGCCACCTCCCATTCCAGGACATCCATCTTCCCTGGTCCATGCCTTACCCACTGAACAATCAATTTAACAGGGTGTGGCCACCATGCATGCTCCAGCTTCTTGGAGTCACAGGTGAGAGTTGGGTGGAACAGGTAAAAACCAAATGGGAAAGCATCCCTGAAAAAGGCTCTGCAGCCATCACACCAAAGGTACTGGTCCTCCCTGAACACATCCCACACCCCTCTCATACCTTCCCAGTCACCAATGGAGTGAAACAGGGCTGTGGTGCTTGTTCCCATGCTTTTTAGTATGATGTTTTCAGTAATGTTGTCAAATGCTTTCAAGGAGGATGAACACAGAATCAAGGGCAGCTCCTGCACTAATGGTAAATTCTTCAATTTGAAAAGGCTGCAAGCTAAAACGAAAGTGAAGGGAGTGTTGGTGCATGATTTTGTGTTGGCAGACAATTGTACACTCAATGCAGCCTCTGAAGCTGAGATGTAACAAAGTATGGATCAATTCTCTGCTGCCTGTGCTAATTTTGGCCTAATAATGAACACCAAAAAAACACAGGTGCTCCATTAGCCCCCAGCACACCATGCACATGTGGAACCATCAGTTACAACAAATGGAGAAGTTTTAAATGCTATGGATAAGTTCACTTACCTTGGTAGTGTACTTTCCAGGGATGTACACATTGACAACGAGGTTGACACATGCATTGCCAGAGCTAGCTCAGTGTTTGGGAGGCTTTGAAGAAAAGTTTGGGAGAGAAGAAGTATTAGACTGACTGCCAAACTGAAAGTCTAAAGAGAAGTTGTGCTGACCTCATTGTTGTATGCCTGTGAAACATGGACAGTCTACTAGTGCCATGCCAGGAAACTGAATTGTTTCCATTTGAACCGTCTTAGGAAGATTCTGAGAATCACTTGGCAGGATAAGGTACCAGACACTGAGGTCCTTGCTCAGACTAAACTGCCAAGGATTCAAACTATGCTTCAGAGAGCACAACTCCAATGGTCTGGCCATGTTGTTCGCATGCAAAACATATGCTTGCCAAAAAGGACTATTTTATGGAGAACTCACATGGGGCAGGTGATCACATGGTATCAGAAGAAGCTATACAAGGACTTTCTCAAGGTCTCTCTCAAGAACTTTGGATTTCATTGTGGACATGGAAGACACTGGCACAGGACCACTCAGCATGGCGTGCCCACATGCCCACATCAGAAAAGGTGCTGTGCTCTATGAGCAAAACAGAATTGAGACAGCACAAAGTAAATGTAGGATACACAAATTTGGAGCATCCACCCCAGATGTTCACATGGATTATCTGTGCCCAATCAAAATTCCAAGATCATATCAGTCTGATCAGCCACAGTCAGACATACTGAAACTTGACTTTATCATGGTGATGTCATTTTGGTCCTCTTCGAGAATAAAGGACAACAACCAACCAACTGAACAATCCCTCTGTTTTATTTCCCATTTAATAGAGCCCTCAATACCTTGAGAATGTTGTTTGTCCTTCTTACCCAAAGAATATCACTGATATTCTGATCACTGATACTCTGGATCAAGGTACAGATGTGGCTGATCAGTCCAATATGAGCTCAGAAGGCTCTACCACTGGTTTGGCACAAATTGTCCATTTGAACATTTGTAATGATGATGTCTCTAAATCTGCACATCTCGTATTTCTTTTGAGCTACTGCAATTCTGCTTTGCTCATAGAGCACAGCACCTTTTTTGATGTGAGCTGCTTGACCATCCTGTGCCAGCATCTCCAACATCTCATATCTCTCTCTTCAGAGAGACCTTGAGAACATCCTTGTATCACTTCTTCTGACCTCTGTGTGAGTGCTTATGTGAGTTCTGCGTAAAATAGTCTTTTAGCCCAATGTACATACATTTGGTATTTGGGCTATGTGTCTAGCCCATCAGAGTGGCACCCTCTGCAGTAAATAAAGTATGAAAGCTTGGCAGTTAGCTCAAGAGAAGACGTCAGTGTCTTGTACCTTATGCTGTCAAGTGATCGTTAGAATCACCAAAGACAATTCAAATGGAAGCAGTTCAATTTTCTGGCATAATATTTCTGGCATAACTCTCTCCTCACTAGTAGGAATCAATTCCCTATACCTTTGGGGGAACTGTATGGGGAGAGGTGGAATCGATGAGAGCTCTCTTCAGTCTCTGAAGTTTTCTTTGACCTTTTCAGTTCTCTTTGGATTTCTCTTCCAATTTTTGAGTCTCTTCAGGTTCTTCTGGCTCCCAACTTTCAGAGAAAAAGTGATGATGCCTTCCCCACCTCAGGTTGCTACAGGGAGAAAAAGACTGGGAAGAAGTCAACATGAGAAGAGCTGGCTGTCTCCAGCATGTCCATGTCCCCACCTTGCTGTACTAGAGAATCTGGGGAATTATCCCTTTGGGTGAGATCTGAGACACTTTCGGTTGAGTTACCTCATTCCCAATGAGAAAGAACCTTCAGTATTGTCTGGTATGTATTTTCCTATACATATATATTTTCTCTGACTTTTGTTATTTCTTTGAATACATAAGTTTCTTTATTAAGGGCAATGTGTATTCATCATAGAACTTGTACTTGGTGGGAAGGGAGTCATCTTGGATTAAAGTCCTCCTTTCCTCATTCATGACAAAGTCATCAGAAGTTTAGCTTAATCCTGAAACCCCTTCCCCTAAATAAACTATATTTAAGGGAACATACATATACTTCTAGCCAAAAGTTCTGTCCCTGAGGAAAGTAGAGTGGCCAAACTTCAGGCCGCAAACTCCTGTTTCTCTTCCTGGCAGGAAATAAAATCTTCTCCCATGGGCAGCATGGGGCAGGGGGGGCGGTGTTGTGTTACTTGAAGGGAGGCAGAAAAGATATCTCTAACCTCTTCACTACTCCCATCCCCCTACCCATCTCCAAGGGCTTTGGAACTTGTCCTTTTGGGTTTTAGAACTCGATGTGGAGACTGCTTGGATAAATTTTAACTATTGCATAATCCTTTCCAACGCCCTCTGGGTGTTTTGCTGCGTGGAGCCCTGGCCTTTGCTCCACAGTTGTGGAGCTGTGGATTGAACTTTAACATACCAAAGGTGGCTTAAAGACACAGTCTGAGAAGACAAGAAAAATCTCCTAGTACAGTGTTGTAGTAGCTATCACACTGCCCCAGCAACCTTGGGTAAGTCACCCAGTCTAGCTGAGCCCCAATTTTCTCAGTGAAACTAAGGGTAAATGTTCAACAACCGGATTTGCAGATTTAATTTGCATCGTCAACATTTTTCTTCTTTGCTTTCCTAAGTCTAGACAATCAACAAAGCTGTGACATAGCATTTGTGGCTCCTGGTGGAGGAAGGCTCTTGGTTCACTGAACTAAGAGATCTCTAGGCTGCTTTCAGCAATTGCTCCACTCTCCGTGACCCCACCAGGGGTTCTCTTGGCAAAGATCCTGGAGCGCTTTGCCACTCCTTCTCCAGCTCGTTTTACAGATGAGGAAACTGAGGCAAACAGGGAGAAGTGACTTGTCCAAGGCCACCCAGCTCCTGAGCATCTGAGGCCTTTCTGACTCCAGGCCAAGTGCTCTCTCCACTGCCTCGTGAGTTTAGCTAGGATCTATGTGTATTTATGGGGCGGAGGGAGCCCCAACGTATTCCCGGAAATGGGGACTTGAACTCACAGCCTACATCTCGCTGCTCTGCCAGCCCGCTCCAGCCAGCCTCACACCTCTCCTCAAACCCCTCCTACCGAGAGACGATGCCCCGCCCCTTCTAGAAGTCTTCTCCAATCATAAACGACCTCTTACACTGTGTCGCGTTTCATTGGTAAAGAGAAGCGTCTGTCGCCGATATGGGGGTGGGTCTATGGTCTCAAGGGGCGTCTCCTGGGGCCAATGGCGGCGACGGGCGCGGGGGCGTGGTCGCCGGCGCGCGTGGCGGCGGGCGTAGCGTTACGTAACGTAGCGTAGCGTGCGTGGCGGAGGACTTGGGAACGAGGCTTTGGGGTCGAGGCGGAGAGTGAGGGACAATGGCGCCCAGCGTGCCCACGGCGCCGGAGCCGAAGCCGGACCCGCCCAAGGGCATCCGCGCCGTGCTGCTGGGGCCTCCCGGAGCCGGCAAGGGCACGCAGGTGAGCGGCCGGGCCGGGCCGGGCCCAAGGTCAGCCGGGGATGGGGGCGGGGGCCCTGGATCCCGGGGACCGGACGGGGAGTAACGGAGTTGGTGGGGGCGCGCGCAGCCCGAGGGCCTAGTCGGAGCGCGAGGCCTGGCGGCGCCGGGGTCACGTGGCCGCGTGTCAGGGTCCCACGCGGCCCTGCGGCCCGGATCCGCCTCCAGCCCGGTGCCCTCGCCGCCACTTCTTCCCGCGTTGGTGACAGTCTGCTGAAGCCTGCGGGCACGTTCTCAAAGCGAGAGTTTAACTTAAACCGAGGGAAAGAGTCCTTGGGTCCGGAGATCGGCTGTGGGGGAGAGGGGAGGGACCGAGCCCCTCCAACCGGGTGCAGGGGTGTCCTCCTCCGGGCAGCCCAGGAGAGAGGCCCAGCCTGGCCTGGCAGGGGTCGAAGCCTCCCGGATGGACGCGGTGGTCATGGGGGGAACGGGAGGGAGAAGCTAAGGGAAGAGTGGAGGGGAGACCTCCCCGAAGAGGGGGTCATCCCATCCCCCTCTGCTTGAAGCTCTCCAAGGAAAGGGATCCCCGCCCCCCCACTGCAGCAAGCCTAAATTTGCCTTTTTTGCAGTTTCCCCCAGGTTGAGAAAGGATATAAGGGAAGTCAGGAGAGTGGTGCCAAGGGACGGGAGAAAATCACCCCTGGAATGAGGGGAGATGGGCAGTGTCAGAACTGGCTTTGGGAACTGTAGCCCAACTGGACTGCTCTTTCCCTACCCGGTTCTTATATTATCCTCCCTTCTGTCTCTTTACTTTTGCCCTGGTCCAAATGAATTCCCTTCCCCTCCCTCTTCATCTCTATTGAAAAACCTCTTTCCTTCAGGGGCTGGCTCAGATGCCACCTTTTTCCTCAAAGCCTCCAATGAGGTAATGTATGTAAAGCACGTTACACACCTGAAAGTGCTGTGTAAATGTCAACTATTATCACTTTTATGAAAATGAATCGCTTCCTCTAATCTCTCAGGAATTTCTCTCTTCACACCTTTTATCCTAATTAGGTGTATGTATCTTCTTTCCTCTGTATTAGATGGTAAACTAACTCCTCAAGAGCATGGTTTGTGCTGTGTTTGAGGGTTTGTATCCCCAGGGACTAGTGCTGTGCTTTGCACATAGTAGTCTCTTAATAAATGTTCGTTGAATATACAGAGGGTAAGAACAACATCCAAAAAAGACTGTTGGGTTGGAAGTTCCAGAGGTCATCAACGATCTCGAAGAGGCATTTTCAGTAGTGTGATAGAAAATGAAAAGCATATTTCAGTGTCAAAGAGAAAACTCGTCCTAGGGAATTGTAGTTCTGTGTTTGGACAACTTTTTCAAGAGTTGTTTTCAGTAAAGAATAGAGAGTTGAGACGACGAATGGTTAGAAGGGAAGTCTTATAGGAATGAGCAGAGGTGAACATGTGTGAAGGAAGATGGGTAGTAGTTGGCCTTGGCCAAGTCACTGGGACTCAGGGGCCTCCTTTGCAAAATGGGGGTTGAGGGAGATTTGGTTGTACAACTAAGTAATCTCTGATTCTGACCTTCAGAATCTCTAGGTTGATCTTTTACTCATTAGCCAGGTCAAAGCTATCTGGACACGTGAGGACTCCAGGGCTCTTGAACTAGGATTTCTCAAGACCTCTGAGCCCTGGCAAAAGGGAGGGTGTTGGGGGCTGATCCATTTCCCCTTAACTAGAATCATAGAATTTTTAGAGTTGGAGGAGATCTTACAGACCACCTAGTCCAATTTCCTTCATTTTGAATACCTTAGGGCAGGCCTCACATAGTAGACATTGAATAATTATTAGTTGAATTGAATGAGGCAGATAGTGTTGGAAGGATGGGGAGTATAAGGGTGAGTAGGGGACATTTGTTCATGAAACTTATTGATAAAACACATTGTTCGTTGACCTCTTGTTATGCTTAGTGTAAGGCTAGAATGTTGCCTTACCACATTCTTAACTGACCTTCTGGAAGATTCAAGCTGAACTCCTATTACCTTTCTACACTTACCCTGAGATTCTGTTTGAGGGTCTCAGATGTTGGCATTTTCCTACCCGGCAAACTTCGGTTTAGAAACCTGAGGCCTGAAGATCATTGTTGTAGCCGCAGGGATTGGTGGTCTGATTTGTATGGTAGGGAAGTCAGGGTAGCTACAAATAGGTACAAATCAATGGTTTCTTATTTAGGCTTTTTTCTTGCCGTTATTTTCTGAAATTGCTGTGATAAGGCATAATTCACATTAGCAAAGCAGTTTAAGATTTGCGAAACACTTTCTTCAGAACAATCCCCTGAGGTAAGCAGTGAACTAAATCTTTGACAGATGTAGAAACTGAGGCTCCAAGAAGTTGAGTGATTTACCCCAAAATCACAGTCAGTATTTGAGGCAGGATTGGAACCCAGTTCTCATACCTCCCTAGTCCAGCCCCTTCTCCACTGCACCAGAGAGGTCAAAAACTTGGCCCCTGGGCTTGATGCATGGCTCAGGACACTCTTGAGTGCAGCCCAAACTAGATTAAAATATAATTGGAAAATATTTAATAAACTAGATAATAAAATCAGTATATGCCTCTCAGGGTTCCGTATGTACTGGTTAGTGACCCCATTTCTTTCTGAGTTTGACACCACTGCATTACACTATAATGCCTCTTATCGAGAAATCATTCTTTCCTGTCAGGACAAATGGTGAACTATTAAAAACAAATCATGAAGTTTTTCAAAGGCTTTTTCGTACCAGTGACCTGGTGATAAACCCTTAAATACTGGAATTCTCAACAATAATGAGATTTACTTGCAGTAGTAACTTCTGAGGGTGACTGTAACATATCTCTTTT
Organism: Potorous gilbertii; assembly: GCA_028658325.1. Lineage (NCBI taxonomy): Eukaryota > Metazoa > Chordata > Mammalia > Diprotodontia > Potoroidae > Potorous > Potorous gilbertii. Next base: position 61,496,282 of record CM053771.1, read on the forward strand.
TTATCATCATTCTAAAAAGAAATCATTAGAAACTCATAAATCAAGAAATCTCATCTTACCAGTCTAAATAAACTGCTAACTGAAAAACTTACTTTGTCTTCTAGTGCTAAACTGGTAGAAAGATTTTTTTTTAATGGTTGTTGGGTTTCAAATAGGAAATCTAGTTTTAAAATTGCAAATACGTCATTACAAGTATTCAGTTGTGTCCGACTTTTGTGATCCCATCTGGGGTTTTCTTGGCAGATACCATTTCCTTTTCCAACTCATTTTACAGATGAGAAAACTGAGGCAACAGGGTTAAGTGGTTTGCCCAGGATCACACAGCTCGGAAGTGTCTGAAGCGGGATTTGAACTCAAGAAGAAAAATGAGTCTTCCTGACTCCAGGCCCCGTGCGCTATCCACTGTACCACCCAGCTGCCCCATCATAATTAGACTACTTCTCCAAATGTGCCCCGTACAGAACCTGAGTTAACCTGTCATACCACTCCAGTTGTTTTTTGTCCACATAAACCTTCTTCAGCAAACATAGCAGCCTTGTGTAGTTGATGGATTCCTTCCCCTTCAACCAGAATGGTGATATACGAATTTGCCAGCAATTTCTGGTTGCTGTTGACATTGTCCCAAAAGGCACCAGTAGAAGATGCAATTCAATCCAGCAAACATGATTCTGTCCCAGATAGCTCCTTCAACCGTCCAACTTTCACAGTACAAACTTTTTTGTTTTGTTTAACGTTTTTCACTGTGTCCATGAAAGTCCTGTCCGGTCTCTAATTGTGGTTAGAGGTGCTCCTAGCTCATTAGGTAAGATTTATGTCTTACTGTAAAGGTTTTATAGTTATAGCTAAAAGAGATCTTCAAGTTCAACTGTAGCCTCATTTTACAGAATAAGAAACTGAGACCCAGAAAAGTTGTGGCTTATCCAAGATTACCCAGGTAGTAAGTAGCCGAACTGGTTTATGCACCCAATTTCAGGCTTTTAGTACAGAACCAATGATGGTCTGTGTTCCTGTTGTCCAAGGACCAGCCCCCATGAACGTGGAGAGGCTGACCACCAGCTTGGCTGCAGAGCAAAAGGTTTTTCAATAACAGAAGCTCTCAGATAACATCTTGAGTCACCAGAGAATTGTGATCTGTGGCAGTGACAGTATCCGCCCCGATAAAATCCTGACTCCGAAGTGGGGAGAGGGGAAAATGTGTATTTCATATGTGCACTGTACTGTTTTCTTGGCCACCAAGTTCTCATTTTAGAAACACAGCCTACATTCTAAGCAAGTCTGTATTCAGGCCAACACATTTAAGTACGTTTATATTGTTAATGTAATTATGTTGCTTAGTTGAAAAAATTTCTAGACTACATAAGCTGGTTTTAATTAAATACAACAACTTCACCAGCTTATTTTTTGTGATAGTCTTTGCCTTCTAGTGATACCTTGTGCTTGCATGATACTTTGGCTATTATACCTGGCCTCATTTCATCCCTCTAACATCCCCTAGAGGTCGGGAGGAAAGAGATGGTTATTATCCTCTGCACAAAGTGCAGAAAAGAGAGTTGAGACTGCTTTAAAAGAATGAGGGACTGCCCAAGGGCTCCCCAACAGAATGGTCAGGACAAGAGTCGAGGCCCCTGGCTCCTGCTCAGACCTCACCAAAACACCTCTACCAACACCCTGGGGGAGAGAGAGAAGTAGAGTCTTCCCTATGGTTATAAAATTCATAAGTATGGAGCCAAGATTCAGAGTCAAGGTCCACCCTCCCAAGTGTTCTGTGTGTTCCACACCAGGTCTCCTTTCAGATGGGGTCAGGGTAGTCATAATTAAGCTTTGTCATGTTTAATCTCCTGATGACTCTACGGCTATCTGCTTTGTAAAAAGAGTAATTCATTCTTCCTATAGAGTTATTAGCAAAAAGCTGGGAAATATTAAAGAGAATTTGTCTTAGGTAGTAAAAACCTAAAAATGAAAGCCACTCCCATTTGTGGGTTACAATGATGTGTTTAGTGCTATTTCAAGCAATTGTATTTTTTATACGACTAGTTATTAAGCCCTTTATGTACCTATGTGGTAGGTTCTGATGAAATGAAAGCACAAAATAGAGTATCTGTCCAGGAGGGTTTATATTCTGGCTGGGGAAACAAAATAGATACATAAAGATAAATAGCTGGACTTTTAGTATTTACTAAAGGTCCGTCCTTTAATATCCAGTTCATGTAGCCTTTTCATGAATGTTTCCTCATCCCCAAATCTCTTTTTGCTTTGAACTAACATGGTATTTCATACTTCTCATATCTCATATTCTCTTTCACACCTCTTTTAGTTTCCTTTCTGGACTGTAGGGGCTGTTTTCTTCTTTCTTGTCTCCATCCTGACACTTGATTTGTCAAGGAAAAGACCTCGGCGTTGGCTCAGTGAATGCACAAAATGGAGTGGGGAGCAGGGTGAAAGGAAGTGATTTGTGGAGCTGGGCTCTGGAAACACTTAACATGGAGCAGGTGAACTGGTTAGTTTGGAACAGTGGCTGTAAGGAGCTGTGGGAGATAAAGAATAACTGGATTTGCATTCAGGAAGCTTAAGTTTGGATACTGGTTTGCCTGTGTGATCTTGGACAAGTCACTTAGCCTTTAAGGGCCTTTTTAACTCTAAATCCTCTGTTCTGATAAGTGTAGAGGGAGAGATAGATTATGGAAGGCCTAAAGAGTGAGGAGTGAGAATTCATCGAAGGCTTTTGATTGGTAGGGTGGTACGTAGCTTAAGAATATTGTGGCATTGATTTTGGAGGAAAGAGAAATGGGATCTAGGATTACGCTTTCAGAGACTCATTACAGTAGTTTAGGGATGAGGTCCTAGACTAAAGTCTTGGTAAATGGAAAGGAAGAGGTCCATGGAAGCAAGATTACCAAGAATTGATCATGTTCATTCTTCCTGACTACTGATTTGTCAGCTTGATCCGAGGTACTGAAATTACTGTACTTTTTTATTGGGGGTTGGAATAGGGTAGTTTGGAGGAGTACCTTTCTGCCAGCCTCCTAGAGGTCTTGTGGCTACTGCCTCTGTTGTTGATAATCAGAACACAGGATGACTTAGTGACTTAGGAGTCAGGAGCTCAGGTGGTGAGTGTAGAGCAGATGGTGGTCATCAGGCAAGTAGGAATAAGAACCTGGGTTTTATTTTAGAGGCGTGACGTGGTTACAATCAGGTTGTTTTCATGAGCAGACAAGTGCTGTTGCTCTGACTTTCTGTAGTTTCCCTCTATAGGATAGTTGAAGGATCTCTGGATTTGCAGTCAGCCCCTACGCCCAGATCGCAGATGTCTTCACCTTTCTGGGCCTTGGTTTCATTTTATAAAATAGGAGCAATTGGATTAGATGATCTCTAAGGTCCCTTCCAGTTCTAAGACTGATCAGCAATCCAGAGTTAGAAATTAGCATTAGGTTCCCCTAACCCTCCTTTTCAAGGTCTGTTATTGACATACCAGCCTGGCACTGATTCACTTGGAACAGAGCACTGACAGTTGGATGCCAGTCATTCATTTGGGGGAGGGTAAAATAGGAAAGTTGGTTCAGTTGTGACAGTTCTTTTCTGTGGTTTTTCTGTCTTACTTATGCCATGAGTAAGCACTGCCTCTCCCTGGAGTTGATTTCAACAAATGAGGAGATGGATTAACAGAAAACTCTGTCTTCTTTCGGTACAGGGTGTGGTAATAAACCATTTGGAGAGTGTAAGAGACTTTCTCATGCCCAGTGGTCTTAGCCTATAGTTATTGCTCAAGGTGTCTTATTTTTAACACTTTAAAATCCAGTTTTCTTTTTCATTTTACTTTAATTTGTTCTTCTGACTAAATTAGTCTGTTAATTGAAAGCTAGAATGAATAGCACCAGTTGACTACATGGGTCTGGGACAGGGGGCTGTAAGGCAGTGTGGTATAGGAGAAAAAGGGTTGGTTGTTGTCCTTTGTTCTTGAAGAGGACCAAAATGACATCATCACGATAAAGTCAAGTTTAAGTGTGTACAGCTGTGGCTGACCAGACCATTATGAGTTTGGAATTCTCTGCCACAGATTGGGCACAGATAGTCTGTGAACATTTGGGGTGGTTACTCCAAATTTGTGCATCCTACGTTTCCCTTGTGCTGTCTCAATTCTGCATTGCTCACAGAGCACAGTACCTTTTCTTATGTGGGCACTCCATGCTGAGCAGTCCTGTGTCATTGTCTCCCATGTTCCACAATCAAATCCAAAGTTCTTGAGAGAGACCTTGAGAGTATTCTATTGCTTCTTCTGACCACCATGTGATCACCTGCCCCATGCAAGTTCTCCATAAAATTGTCTTTTTGGCAAGCATACATACATTTTGCATGCTAACAACATGGCTAGCCCATCGGAGTTGTGCTCTCTGAAGCATGGTTTGAATGCTTGGCAGTTTAGTTTGAGCAAGGACCTTAGTGTCTGGTACCTCATCCTGCCAGGTAATCCTCAGAATCTTCCTAAGACAGTTCAAATAGAAGTGATTCAGTTTCCTGGCATGGCAGTGGTGGACTGTCCATGTTTCACAGGCGTAGAACAATGAGGTCAGCACAGCAGCTCTGTAGACCTTCAGTTTGGTAGTCTCTCTCCCAAACTTTTCTCCAGAGCCTCTCAAACACTGAGCTAGCTCTGTCAATGGGTGTGTCGATCTTGTTGTCAAGTGTACATCCCTGGAAAGTACACTACCAGGGTAAGTGAATTGATCCACAGCATTTCAAAACCTCTCCATTTGTTGTAACTGATGGTTCCACTTATGGATGGTGTGGTGGCTGATGGAGCATCTGTGTTTTCTTGGTGTTAATTATTAGGCCAAAATTAGCATAGGCAGCAGAGAATTGATCCATACTTTGTTACATCTCAGCTTCAGAGGCTACATTGAGTGCACAGTCATCTGCAAACAGAAAATCATGCACCAACACTCCTTCCACTTTGATCTTGGCTTGTAGCCTTTTCAAATTGAAGAACTTGCCATCGGGACAGTAGTTGACCTTGATGCCATGTTTATCCTCACTGAGGGCATTTGACAACATGACTGAAAACATCATACTAAAAAGCATGGGAGCAAACACATAGCCCTGTTTCAGTCCCTTGGTGACTGGGAAGGCAAGATTGCATTGTTTGTTATCTAGAACCTGGGCAAACATGCCATCTTCAAATTGATGTACAATACTGATGAACTTCTCTGGGCAACCAAATTTGGACACAATTTTCCACAAGCCCTCACAACTAATAGTGTTAAAAGCCTTGGTCAGATCCACAAACATTGTGTACAGACCTCTGTTCTGCTCCTGGCATTTCTCCTGGAGGTGTCAGGCAGCAGACACCATATCGTCTGGTGCTCAGCCCTTTCTGAAGCTACACTGGCTCTCAGGTATATGACCATCTTCCAGGTGAAGGATCAGCCTATCAAGGAGGACTCTAGCAAGAATCCTGCTGTCAGTGACTAAGAGAGAGACTCCCCTGTGATTATCGCAGGAAAATCTATTCCCTGCACCTTTATAGAGATGGACAGTAGAGGCATCCTTGAACTCCTGGGGGATAACCTCCTCTTGTCATATAACCTGGAAAATTTCAGTCAGCTTATGTATGAGTAATGGTCCCCCTACTTTGTAAATCTCAGCTGGAATAGAGTCAGCACCGGGTGCTTTGCCGCATGAAAGAAGCCTAATAGCCCTCAAAACCTCCTCTTCAGTTGGAAGTTCAGCAAAGGAGGGGTTGACTTCAATCTGAGGTAAATGGTCAGTGGCTTCAGCATTGATTGACAATGGCCTGTTGAGAGGGGGGTTATGCTAGAGGCAGAGGACCTGGATTTGAGTCCTGGGTCTGCCACTTACTGCCTTTGTGACCTTGGACAAGTCATCTATCTCCTGAGCCTGTTTTATAAATCAGAGCATCAGAAGAAAGAACTAGGAATGTTTAGCTCAAAGAAACCTCTTTAGCCCTGAATCCCATCACCTATGACTAAGTGTAAGAATTAGTCATTGTTTATCTTCAAATATTTTTCAGTCTATCATCATATGGAAAGGGGATTAAATTTATTCTATATGACTTTAAATTTTAATTAGGACCAATTATTGGAAGTTATAGTGAGGTGAGTGAGAAAAACTGTCAGATAGAATAGACTACCTTGGCAAAGAGGAATTCAAGCATAGGCTAGATGACTAGGACCATTTAGTGCTATCAGAGAATAGATACCTTTATGATAATTTGAGGGGCAGAAAGCAGGTTATACTAGGTTAATCGGGAGAAGCTTCACAAACAAGGACATCGAATCTGAGTGGTTCCATAAAGGAACCAAGAATTCTAGAAAGTCAAAGTTAAAAGGTTATGTGTTCCAGTTAGGAGAGGACCTGCCTGTGCATAGGCCTGGAGGTGGGAGAGGGAGACCCAAGTTCTAGAAGCAGGAAATATGGCCACTTTAAAAGTGCTTGGAGGTGAATAATGTGAGCTAAGTCAGGAAAGATGGGCTGCCAGCAGTCCATGGAAGGACCTAAGAGGCCAAGCTAAAGAATGTGTGTTTCATGCTAGAAGCAGTTGGGAACCACTGCAGGTATTTCCTAGAAGAATCTTTGTTGAGACCTGAGTGACCTTCAACACCTGGAAATACTTTAACATTTCATTTGGTCCGAGCCTGCTAATGTGGGTGAAGACAATAGTAATATTGATAGCTAGCATTTACATAGCACTTGCTTTGTGCTGGGTACTGTGCTAAACTCTCTACAAACACCCTGGGAGGTGGATGCTGTTATTGTCCCTATTTTATAATTGGGGAAACTGAGGCAAACAGAGGATACGTGACTTGGCCAAAGTCACACAGCTAGTAAGTGTCTGTGGCTGGTTTGAATTCGAGTCTTCCTGGCTTAGGACATTTGCCAATGGTGTTCATCTGTGCAGGAAAACTAATGAGTTGAATGATCCAAAGAGACAGTGGAAATATATTCAAGACTAATAAAATACATTTTAATGGGCATAAATGTAAAGGCCTGCCCTTATATGGCTGGATCGTTTAACCTAATGCCAAATTGGGAAGTAGAGTTAAAGAACGATTCTTGAGGACAGTTTTAGTCGATTACAGCATGTGCAGTTTGAATCAGTTGTGTGACATAGCAGCCCAGAAAGGCTGCCCTAACGGAAGCAACATGGTGCTCAGATCTGAGATAGTCACTCTGTTGTCCTGGGCCTGGTCTGACCACATCTACAGCAGGAGGAAAGTCGTTGGCACTGCACTTTAGGAAGAACAGTGACAAACCTGGAGGACTTCAGGTGAGAGGGATATTTGTTGAGGGGATTTGAAGCCTTTTGTCCTGTGAGGATTAATTGAGTAAACTGCAGAGGAAAATTCCCTAGAAGAGATAAGATGGCCGAGGGCGTGATGAACTGTCTTCAGTTACTTGAAAGGCCGTCTAGGAGCTAAAAGATTGAATTTGTTCTGTTTGGCCCCAGAGAACAGAATTGAGATCAGTGATAAGTTGAAGGGGCAGATTTCAGCTAAACAGAAGGGGAAGTTTCCTCAAAGTGAGAGTGGTTCAAAAGCACCTCCTCGCCTGCCCCTGAAGATCTGCCTTCCTTCTTGTAGAGGCCAAATGACAGCTCCCTGGAATCCTGTAGAGAAGCCTCCTGCGTGCCCCAGGTTCTGGTTGGATGAGATGATCCCTAAGGTTCCCCCAGCTTTGAGATTTTGTGATTCCATCTACTTGCTGGGCTGTGACAATTCCTGTTCTAAGTTTCTAATGTGAATATGTTGTATCATGTGGTAGAGTAGTGACAGTGTAGGCAGAAGACCTGGGTTCAAATCCTGCCTCCACTACTTGCTACCTTTGTGACTTTGGAGAAATTACTTCACCTCTGGCTCTCCATTTACTCATCTCTAAAATGAGGGACTTAGCTATCCTCTAGGGCCTCTTCCAACTCTGAATCACTGATCTACCAACTGGATTTTTCCAATTAGATGTCCTAACAGTACATGAAATAATATCCAGTCTCAGAATTTCAGGTGCTTTCCTTTGTGATAATATCTAAAGAGTATGATAACAGCTCCTTGCTTTTACCCCTCCTTCTCCTCTTTTCCCCTGCAGGCTCCCAAGCTGGCTGAAAATTACTGTGTTTGCCATTTGGCTACAGGGGATATGCTGAGAGCCATGGTAGCGTCTGGCTCCGAGCTGGGCCAGAGACTCAAGAAGACAATGGATGCTGGAAAACTGGTAGGTTGGTGGCCTTGTGTGTTTACAAAACAAAACTATTTTTTGCCATCTTAAAAATAACAGACATGCCACATCTGCTTTGATTGGTTCAGGTTTTTCTGAGAAACAGAAACCTAATGAGATTAATTCTTGGCCTTTGGTTTATTCTGAATATCACTTTGTTTACAGTGCTGTTGAGGTCCTTTGTAGTAAATAAGTAAAAGATGTTTAATCTTTTGTTCCTTCTTCCCCTCCCCCCATACACTTCCAGGTCAGAAGGAGAACTATCAAAATGTTTTACCTATTAGAGACATTGTGTGGCCATTGTATTCAATGAGTAGCTTAAAAGTTCCCTTAATGAGAGCCTTGTTTCTCTGTGACTTGAAAAGATTTTTGCTTTTTGTCACCTGCCCTGACACATGAAGACCACTCTAAGGCTTAGTGGGGTTATGGAGCTTCATGAGCTCCATAGATGCTACTTCTCTGTGAACCTGTCCTCTGGCTTCCCCCTCTGCTTCTGTCTCCTGTCCCCAGTTGGTTTGTATTCATTTATAAATTCTTAAAGTCGCTTAGTCACCAAAGTTCTGATGACAAGCCTCAAATTCTTAGCTAGGCTGGTGAATTACAGGCACAGTCCTGGGCCTACATTCAAAACTTACCCTGCTTGATAAAACCAGCCAGAGCTTGTACTTTGTCAGCATAGACCAAGGTCACCTTCAGACGGTGACAGAGCATCGAGTTGGGCCCTTTGCAAAAGGTTCATTTTCAGTACGTGTTAAAATTTTCACTTCAAGTCGTAGGACATCCAAGTCCAAAAAGAGTCCTATATGCTATCTAGTCTCAACCTTCCTCATTGTGAGTAGGAAAAAAAGCCTGAGAGGTTGTTACTCAGCATTTCATTCCTGTTATGTCACCCAGCTAAAACTTGGTTTTCCTGCTTTTAGTCCAGCATTCCTTTTACTATAATACACTGTGTGGATCTTTCAGTGATTTGTTCTCTTATAATTGATTTTAAAGGATTTGTGGTTCAATTCAAGTTCAGTAAACATTTTTAGCAACCTTCTATGTTTAAGATATAATTATGACAATGATATTCCAAGGCTAGGCCTCCGGGAGATCTTTTTTGCCTATTTATTCTTTGTTTCTAGTGGACTTTAGTTTCCTAGAGTCTTAGAGGGAGGCTTTGGGAGAATTTCCCTTTCTCTAAGAAAGAGAACACTTGGAGATACAATGGCTGTCTGTAAATATCTGAAGACTGTATCATCTGTGGCCCTAGAGGACAGGACAGGGCTTAGTCAGTAAGAGTTAAAGGGAAGCAAATATTGGCTCATAGGGAGCAGAGCTAGATTGGGCCCTGGGGCCCCCCTGTCATTTTACAGATGAAGAAACTGAAGCTGAGTGCTAGACTTACCCAGGGTTACACGGATGGTCTTTGTCAGACCCAGGATTCTAATGGAGCTCCTTTGACTCCTGATCTAGTACCTTCCTGCTGTCCTCAGGAAAATAACCAAGTTACCTGTCAGAGCTGGCCAGTAGCAGCATGAACTTCCTTGGGATTCATTGGTCTCCCTAGCACTTAACATGTGAATTCGAGTTGAGGCTGGGTGTCCCCAGTTAGGGTTGTGAAGGATTAGGGCTTGTACTGGGTGATTGCTCAGGTCCCTTCTGACTCAAGATTTTGTGCTTGCTACTCATCACTTGCCTTTGAAACAAGTTGTACCCAAGAGTTTTTCATGCTGATTTGGCCTCCCTTTTTTGTTGCCCTTTGTCTGCCTCTTGTTAGTATGGCCTTGAGTCACATTGGAAGGTCTGTGTGGACTTTGGTGCTTAGCAGGAAGACCTTAGGGGACATGGCATCAGTGCTTATCTCCAGGCTGCCTTCCTCTCTAAGCTTGTACTTTGCCCCTGAGTTGAGCTGGCCTTGGCAGATCAGGGTATTAGCTGGCATACTAGCAACTCCTGTGTTACTAGTTTGGACCGGGATTTTTTTGTGCAGACTTGTCCAAACTTGGGATCTCTGCTCGTCTTGATTTTGAGGAACTGTGTTTTAGGGGTGAAGTAGTTGCAGAGTTCCTCACGTCTGCACTTGAACCTCTGCTCTGCTGTTACTGCCTGTGTGACCTTGGACAAGTCATCTCAGGAAACGATTCTTTCAGTATAATTGGTTTTCTTTGTGATCATGTTTCAAAAGAGGGAGCACTCTGGGCTAGACAGTCTCTAAATTCTGAGTTCTGTGATCTGCAGTATTAACTTCATAGCCATGGTTGTTCACATGACTATTCCCTTGTTTCCCATCTAGTTACCGACATTTATCTGCAGTACTGGCCTGCACCCTTAGTCTCCCACCGAGGTTCCATTACTTGTCCCTCTCTGTGTCAGCAAATCCCTGATAGGATATCAAGTCCCTTCCTGCCCATCACACTCTATGGCACGACAAGTAGAAAGACCTAAAGGAGAGAAATTGTAGGCCTGGCGTGTTATGTCCCTGGAGGTGGGAAGGCATGTCCCTTGTAAGGTTCCGACAAAACTACAGAGAGATTGGATCTACCTCCAGATGGGATCTGTCAGAGAAAGTCGCTTCCATTTTCTCAGTTCTCTTCCACATCAGGGAACACTGAGAGCAGCCTGCACTGCTGCACTAAGGTCAAGGATATGGTGTTAATATTTAGTAATTGGGCCTGGAGTGGCCCATGCCAACTAAGGTACCTGGCCCTTCCCCCCACCCCTCCTCCTTACCATTCTTGGCTGGAAGGTGGCTTTCTCATCCCCACCAGAGGGAATCAGGGGTCCTTGCCCCATTCCTACCCTTAGACCTACTTCCCTCTTCCCCGTGCTGGTGGGCCAGTCCCCTCCAGGTTCCCTTTTTGCAGTGCCCTAAGAATTCCTGGACTTCTCCATTTGTCTTACACCTGATGTGTTGACTTTATGTCTTAACTCCCCTAGTTAGAGGATGAGCAGAGACTGTCTTCTGTTTTACTCATATCTCAGTACTTACTTAGAGCAGTGCATGTTTTAACTCACTCATTCATGTCACCAAGTTGGTAGATGAAAAGTGTTGTTTCTTCTCTGACTTTAAGGTGAGTGATGATATGGTCGTGGAACTGATCGAGAAGAATTTAGACAGTCCTCCTTGCAAGAATGGCTTTCTCTTAGATGGCTTTCCTCGGACAGTGAGGCAGGCAGAAATGGTACGTGAGCATTTTCTGGTGTCTTGGGGTCGGGGGCAGGCCTGAATATGACCTCTAGCTCCTTTAATAATCCAGTCATTAAGAAAAGATGGGGTCAGGTGACAGCTCCAGAGTTTAAGTGTACTGCATCAATCTTACTCTCTTGCAGCTCGATGACCTCATGGACAAGAGGAAAGAAAAGCTAGATTCAGTTATTGAGTTCAGCATTGCCGACTCTCTGCTTATCCGGAGAATCACAGGAAGGTATTTGCTTTCCCTGTATCCCCAGCCCCATCCACTTAATTCCTAAAACCCCAGCTTTCATTCTTTTCTGGTACTTTGTCAGTCCTTAGCAAAGTGTAGTGGGCACAGCCCCTTTCAAAGAATGCCATTGGAACATGAGGTTCCACTGCCTCCTGGTTTATGACTGAGAGTTAGAAAGATTTACTGACTTGGTTCAACTTCTTAAAGGTAACCATACCTCCTATGGGCTTTATTTATGAGTTCAGGGAAAGAGGAACCAAAGGTCAGGGTCAGGGCCAAGCCCTAATCCAGCCTATGTATCACTTGGAGAAATGGGGGAGTTCATGCTCCCAGCCATAGTTCCCTCCATTCCCTAAGGTGAATCTTAGGAAGTAAGAGCAACTGCTGGGATCTCTGTCTTGGACAAGGGTTTATATGGTTAGTATTCTGATGCAGTGCCAGAGGTCAGGCACATCAAGGGGAATTTCTGTTGATGCTCAGAAGACCTCAGGCCTCTGGGCTGATCCTGCAAGAACCTCAGAGGAAAAGTGTGGATAAAATGAGTGAGTTTATTCAGCATTTACTGCCAGGATGTGCTCAGTGAAGGGAAGGGATGGCCAGCAGCAGGTGTGGGGCAGATTGTCTTGGGTAGAGAGTAGTGTCAAAGAATTAGCCATACATGGGCTTAAAGAAGGGTCAGGAACTGACCCTTAGTGAGGATGCTAGTTGTGACCAGGGCTTAATGTCCCACCAAGGCAGGAGTATTCCCAGCTAGAGACAGTATCATTTGGTTCATGATGGGTGTGCGGGGTGAATCAAGAAATCAAGTCCCAATTTGCTAATTGGGCAACCCTAAAGTGTCAGAGGAGGATCCCAATAGTGAAGGAGCTACCTCTCAAAGCATCCCAGGTGTGGTCCATATAGTTCACTACACTTGTATTTTTATTTGTCTTTGAAATGTTTCCTGTCTTATTTCACCACTATATCTTGTAAACTTTTAAAGTTTTATAGAACAGGACCCGAGTTTGACATAACTTTGTAAATCCACTGCCTAGCGTAGTGCTGTGTTCATAGTAGACATAATACTTGTTGGCTGATCCACAGACCAAAAGGGATTTAAAGGCATTATGGGGGCTGGTATTTTAATGGGAGGCAAAGACTAGGAGAAATCATTCCAACATAGTGAGAAATGAGCTTTTGTTTCAACCAGTCTATAAGCATTGATCGTCTCCTGTACGCCCAGCACTATACCAGACATAGAGAATATAGAAATATAAGACATTATCTCTCCCCATACTTCAAAGAGAAAAAACTTCCTATATTCTCAACAAGTAGACATGAACGCCTCATTGTTGAGAGACCAGTGTGAGCTGGGCTACAATTTCCAGAGCTTAGGTTTCAAACACATGGCAGCCAGAAAAAGTCAGCACCCACTAGCCCTGCAGTAAAAGAAGCAACAGGAAGGGGGAGTCTCCCTGCATGAAGCTTAGCCCTGCTTACACCAGCTCTGTGAACATCCTCAAGTGCATCCAGAGGAATGTGACTGGCATGGTGAGGGCACTTCAAGCTATGATACTTGATAGATAGCATTGTATTGTGTCCTGGCAGAATGAAAGCTGCCTGAGCAGAAACTTTTTTAAAAGCTTTTGTCTTTGCATTCCGCCCCTAATAAAAAGCACACAATAGCTGCTAAGTCCACAACTGATTGAATTGAATCTCATTTGAACCTACCAACCACCCTGTAGTTAGATAGTAGAGATACTATTGTGTCCATTTTCCAGAGGAGAAGGTACTGAGGTTCAGGCATTTTAAGGGACCTGCCCAAAGGCACACAAGTAGAAACTGTCACAGCAGGATTTGGGAGGAAAACACTAGAGAAATCATTGACCAGTGAGGCTAGAGCCTAAAGGAAGGAGAAGAGCCAGAGGACTAGCTTCTTATCCTGAATGGCTGAGTGAGTAGTGGTTCTGCTGGAGCAAACCTGAGCAGTCAATTCAGCTACCTCATGGCATACTCGTTTCATGAGTAAGAAACCTAAGGCTGGGACAGGTGAGCCCTTGAGTGGGAATTGTCGAGTCAAGTTTGGGACATAGGTGTTCAGAGCCCAGCTCAGTGGGATTCTGTTATACCAGTTTGGTAGAAGTGGGCCAGAAGTGAAGCAGGAGGAGCAAACGGAATGAACACTTTTGGATCTTGATGGCAGTTTGAGGCACATCCTGGGAGGGAAATGTCCCTTCTTAGGTAATAGGAAATCTAGGACTGAAATGCTAATAAATGCAGATCGGAAGTTAGAGACTTGTTAGAGACTTGGGTGTCTCGAGGCTAGAACCTGTTGTTGAAGTTATGACAATGACTGAAACAAAAAGTATAGTAGCAACAGATTTCTGATTAAACATTTGATTTAATGGATTGGTTAGGTCCATCAAGATTGTTAAAAATGAGATCTTTCTGTCCATGTTAGGTCAATGTTCGTGGTATCACTTCTTGTCAAAAACCACCTGATAGTATTTCATTGTCAGGTTGGTTTCCCCTTCCCCCCCCCCCTCCCGACTCTGTTGTGCAGCAGGCATCCCCTTTCTATAGGGAGAAAAGCTGAAGTGGCAGAAAGGCCTGCCCTGCAGGCTCTGGGCATTGGCTTAGAATCACGTAGTCTTATCCTCTCAAGACTACAGTAGGGAAGGTCATGAGGACATCACAAAAAGCTGCTCTGGCCAGCATCTGAAATGTGTAGGAGAGATTCTCCTACTGGGCAATATTAACTTTGGGCCCAAACTCAGAACCTGAGCTGGGGTTTACATTGTTGTTTGTGAGCAGAGTGTTTTTGAGCATATGGTGCATCACATCTAGATGTGTGCAAAAAGAATTCGGAATGAGTAACTCTGCATGTGGCCAACCTTCTTTCTTCCATCTGTGCTTCTCGAGGCATGTAAAAGAATTTTGAGTTCAAACTCTTACTTCTCCACCCCTGCCCCAAGGCCAGCCATTAGATAAGAGAATTTAAAGTTGGGATGCATCTTAGAAATAGTCATGCCCAGCCTTCCCATTTTGTGGGTGAAGAAACTGAAGCTCAGAGAGGTTCAGCAAGGATCGAAGTAGCCAGCTGAGATTCAGGCCCCCAAGTGCTGCTCACCTCCCAAAGATCCCAGCACAGGGATTGTCTTGCTGCCCTCCTTCCTCATTGTGATTCTGCAACACTTAAATCACTCCACGGAAATGTATGTATATGTAAAAGAGTCCTTCCAGACTTGAGGAATGCATGATTAGTCATGAATCCACCCTACAATGCTGCCTCTTCCCCAGATACATAGATGTGGCTTCATAGATCCCTTGTGGCCAGCTTGTCTCTGTTCTCACATGCAAGTCTATGCTTTAAAGCTGGGGAAACACTATGCCAATGTACATCAGGAGCCTCCTGCTCACATGCCCTCCACTGGAATGGCCAGCTTTGCATCCTCAGTCAGCTCTGAGAACACTGATGAACCCCCTCTCTCCTCCCCCCAACCTGTCTGATGTGCTCATGGGGCCTTTGACAAAGGAAGCCATTGATTTGAATTGCAGTATAGGAGGCAATTCTGAGGATGAGACTGAACCTTGGTGGTTGTAATTAACAAAACAAACCTCAGATATAGATATTCTGTTTTGGTTTTTTAATCTATGTTCCAATGGTAAGAAAAATGCAAATTGAGCCAAAAAGAGAAAATTTTCCTTGAATGTAAAGCTTCAAAGACAGCTTAGTCAAATTTCTTTTTAAAAAAGCCTTGAAGAGTACTGTTTTAGAGATACATGATAGGATTGTAGACTTTCAAGGCCATTAAATCCAGTCCCCTTATTTTACAGATGAGGAAAGTCAGTTTTCATAACTTCTCTAGGTCACTACAGGAAGTGTAATATTTGAGTTTAGGTTTTCCTGACTTCAGCACCCTATCCACTATGGGATGCTGCTTTCAGTATTTTATTTGTGACAGCTTTGAGTTCAGGCTGTTACTGTCTTTAGACTTACTGTTTGTGTTACTCTTTTTTGTTTAAATACATTTTCTCATAAATTTTGCTGAATTTTCTAAGTTTATTTTTTAATCACATTCAGGGTCCAAGGTTTTGTTTTTGGGTTTTTTTTTTTTATTTTGTTTTTCATTTTTGATCATGGCATCTCAGTGAACAGTCTCCTGTGAAGACCTCCTGTAGTCATAGTTTCTGCTTAATTTGTGTCCTTGAACCCCAGCTTCTTTCACTGTGATGTTCATCCTGGAGTGCACAGAGGAATGACCGTGCTGGGTCCACTCTCCCAGCCCAGGTAGGAGGATGGCACCTGGGCTCAACTTCATTTAATGTTTTTCAGGCTGATCCATCCTGCAAGTGGCCGCTCCTACCATGAGGAGTTCAACCCCCCAAAGCAGCACATGAAGGATGACGTATGTGAATTTGGGGGGCAGTTTCCTGGTTTTCTTTTGAACTGCCTGGCAATACTTACTGAAGTTTTTGTGTTTCCTGTCCCTTCCCCAGAAGATAGGCATAGCTTCATTGGCGAGTTCAGAGATAGGAGGGAAAAGAAGAGAGGTGTGGAAGTGAAGACTGCAAAGAAAGAACTAGCAGTGTTCTTGGAAGTTAATGATCTTGTATTGGTCTTTACATTTGGAAAATGTGATATTTTAAGTTTAATCCAGGGAGGAGCGGGATCCAAGCCCAGGGAGCATTCATATAAACCCTTAATCCTCCCATACCTGGTAGATAAGTCCCTAGTGATCAGAGGCAGCTTTATTTGCAGGCAGATTTCCTGAACCAGGTCAGTCTTAATCAAAAAATAGCAGAACTTTTAGCAGAGAGGATCAAAAGGAGTGAGGGTCAGTTGGCCAGTCTTCTGTCGGAGTCTCAGAGGACCTGAGGAGGGGGAAAGCTTAGAGATCATCCTTTCAGCTCCCTTTTTCCCAGGGGAGGCGGTGGAGAATCAAAGAGAAATGACTCACCCAAAATCACACAAGTAGTAAGTAGGAGAACCAGGGCTTTGAGAGTCACATTTTTCTCTTGTAACTGGGGAAGAGGGAGGACATAGGAAGAAGGTCACAATGGGGGCAAGGGGTTCCAGTTTGCCATTTCTTGTCATAAGCCTGGCCTGCTTACTGCCTTCTTCCTGTTCCCAGATCACTGGGGAGCCTTTGATTCGACGATCAGATGATAATGAAACTGCTTTGCAAACCCGCCTGAAGGCATACCACTCTCAGACTACCCCGCTGGTGAAGTACTACAGTAAACGAGGGATCCATTCTACTGTGGACGCATCTCAGTCCCCAGATGTGGTGTTCGCCAGCATCCTGGCAGCCTTCTCCAAAGCAACGTGTAAAGACGTGATTATATTTATCTAGGGGTCTTTTCACATAGGGCCCGCTTGCTCTTCCATCTGTCTCTATTTGGAGAGAATGCAGAGTGAGGCTTGGTCCTGCCAGGAAGACACAGTGTTCAAGCTGTTAATTAAATCAGCACTTGATCATTTCTTTGGCATGTGTACAACTGTCATGTCATCATATGTAATGGTGCTCGCATGTGTGTGTGAGAGAGAGTGAATTTTGTTTGATCAAAAGGGAAACAGATAATTCTAGCTCCATTTAGAACATACTCGTTCCCTCTCAACCCCAGTGTCTGAGTATTGTCTGCTCATCAGGTGACTGTTCTGAAATGTAAGAACTGGAAAGGACCCTCTCATCCAATCCCTTCATGTAAGTCAACTGAGGCCTTGAGAGAGAAAGTGGATTGATTATGCAGAGCTAGGCTTATGGCCCCAGACTAAGATCACAATAGGGGGGGCTGGTGGCATAGCCCACCTAATCCTGCCCTTGCCATTTTTTGAATGAACTTGCTGACACAGAAGTTCTGAAAGCCAGCACCGAGGAAAGAATGTATAACTGTTACTTTGTGCCATCTCAGCAGGCCAGCCACACTACTGTGGACCAGGAGCTGAGAGTGATCGGTAGAATTGTCTTGTTGGAATATGGTGGCCACTGAGTACACACATAGAGGCACCTGGGTAATTAGAATTATAGCCAGGAGGAGCTAGAGCAGGTGAAAGCACCATTTGGATCTTTGTGGATTTCCTGTCATTTCCTAAGGTACAGACCAGGAACAAGAGAGTGATATAGCCCCTGAAGGTTTATAGAGTGCTTTCCTAAAAGCATGGATAGTGTGAGAATTAGCCGCCTTTTACAAAAAGGGAACTGAGGCCCATAAAGGCAAAGTGATTTACCCATATTTACACAACTGGTAAGTGTTGTGGCTCTGATTGGAATTCATGGCTCCTGCTTAGAAGGCTAGCATTTTATCCGTTATACATAGTATAAAGTATGCTTCTAGTAACAGCCGTATCCCAAAAAGCCTCCTGTCTTCTTGAGGCAATAAGATGGTGGTTTGCAAAGGAGCTGTTCCGTGTTTTGATGACTGAACATGATTAAACAACCTAGACGAAATGAATGATCCTTTCACATTCAAACCAGCCCCCTAACTCTTTGATAGCCAGGAGTGTGGACCACCTCCTTTCCTTCTGAAACTCTGGGCTTCCTATCCTTGGGTTTGTTTCATTGCTGTTGTTTGAAATAATGAACTCCATTGTGAGACCTAGAAATTACAGAATCTAGAATCTAAAACCCATTTCAGTTCAGTAGTTGAAGCAGTGAATAACACCTCCTATCCTTCCCACATTTGCTGATTCACATAGCTTCAGTACATAGCCCCGACGTAGCTGGAGATTTATCTTCTTTGTCTGTGGGTTTATGAGAAGGCTAGTTCCCATCAGTTTGGCTATTCAGCCCTGACTTGGGAATATTATTCACCCAGCTTTGTCTGCTCTGAATGTGCCTGTGTGCCCTGTCCACTTTTCTTCTCTGGTTTTTGCTCTGAAGGCTAGCATTCACTCCTAACTCAGAAGTGAAACTCAGTCTAACTGTATATGCTTACTGGAAAACACATGATTAGTAGGAAGATTGCAGAAGGTACTAAAGTGAAAGTAAAACAGTCTTGATGCTGGGTTTTTCCCCAGACTTAGAGACCTTGTTTCTTCCTTTTCCCTCAGCACCTGCCAAGGGTCAGATTCCTGGCCAAAAGGCTTATGGCTCCTGTGCCTGACTGGCCTGCTGAGGTAGCACAAAGAGCCATCCACGTGATTCCTGTGGTCACTGACAGGCTCACCAGTTGATCTGTCCCTGTGGTTCCTCTCTCCTTGCCTCCCCCCAGCCCCCAGAGTGGACGTGTACCTTCAGTGACTGCTCTGTTAGGAGTTAGGGAGAGCTTGGGCATTAGGATTGGGCCAGGGTGGCAAGAGCCCTGGGTCAGCAGACCCACCGTCACATTCTGGAGCTGCAGGCACAGCACAGCCCTTCTCTTGGCTTTAGTGTCTTTGTCTGTAAAAAGTACTTGACTCACCTATGTCAGAGTTGTGAGGAATGAAGAGAGGGGTGTAATGACTCTTTTTTTTTCTCCTACTAGATTGAGCCTCATGAGGGTGGGACCGTTTCTTATCTAAACTTTGTATCTTCCCCAGTGCCTGGCATGGTGCTCAGAGTTGTTCAGTAAATGTTTGTTGAAGTGAACTTTCATTTAGAGCTGGAAGGGACCTAAGACAGTCTCCATTCCCACCCTTTGTTTTGCAGGTGAGAAAACTGAGGATCAGAGAAGTTAAGGGCCTTGCCCGAAACCACACAAGTAGTAAGTAGTGGGGCCAGGGCTCTGACCCAGCTCTCCTGGTCTTCCTTCCTCTCACCACCTGCACTCTGCATTTTGAAAATGTTAATGATAGTGTTTAGAGCTGGGAGGGATCTCAACATTGAGTCATTTGACAGATGAGGAAACAGAGACCCAGAGTTGGGAAGGGACCAGGGTAGTAAGTAGCAAAGCCTGCATTTGAACCCTGTTCCGATTCCCCTTCCAAGATGGAAACCATCTCCCTATGGAATCCCAAAGCATGGCTTTGAGTTTTCCTTTTTCATTACCCTCCTAAGCCATAGCTTAGCAGCCCCTGAGGCATGAGGCATTCACCTGGTGCACTTGTCCCATTTAGCTCGTTGGGCCACCACTGGGTGACATGGGGCTTGGCCTTGTGTGCCAGCCTCATTCTGGTTTGCTTGGTTATTTTTTTAAATGCATTTTGTCTTCTTGTGTTTCCTTTTTTTATTTCAGCCAAATGACTGCAGGCCAGGCAGGACCACACCGTTGCTGACCAACTTCAGAGCAGGAATGCGAGCTTTTAAGTGTTGGGCAGAGGGGAGGGGTTGGGGATACAAGTATTGGGGGGAGATTGTTTTAGTGGGCCGTTGTTTTTCCCTATTCAGGGTGGAGTTTTATAAATAGTAATTAGTTGGGAGGTGTGTTGCAGGAGGAAGAATGTACATTTTTAAAACTCCCCAGGTGGAGGGTGTGAGAAAGAGGAGGGAGGCCTAGTGTCAATTCTGCAGGATCCCTTTTATCCAGGAATGTGATTATCATTGAAAAGCCATTAATTTAAGACCGCTGTTGTCATTGATGGACGGTGGACCTCTAAGCTTGCCAATGACTCCCCCTGTGGCCTCCTCTATTCTGTACCTCATAACAGGGTAGGTTTTGGTTGCAGACCTTAACACCCCGTATAATGTGACCAAATAACAGTCTCCATATTGGGAAGGGTGGTGAGGAATGTCTGACAAAGGTAGCAAGTTTAATGGGACTCCCAAGGGTGAAGCCAGAGAAGGTTGATTCCTCCCACTCTACTTACCTCTGACAGTGATGAACTCCATTAATCTCAAGGGAAAAGCCATTATCAATTGCTATCTGCCAGTGTGCATCCTCAGTTCTTGCCTTCTCTCTACACACTGTGTAAAGAATCTTTTATCCTTTTAAAAAAAAAACCTTTGAAGATTGTCTCATTCCAAAGAAATTCCTTCCCCTTCCCAACTCTTGAGGCTGAAACACAGCAGCCCTGCGGTGGTGTGTTTGTTTTTAAAAAAAAAAAACAAGGTGCCTTTCACCTTTAACTGACCAAATGCTGCTCTTTTTTGGCCCTGGAATCAATAAAATGTATTAATCATTTGTAGCCCTATGGTAATGTTGTCTCTGGAGCTGGATGTGACATTGGATTCTGAGTTTGGATTTGTGTATTTTTTTGGCAGTAATTCATTTGCCACAGAAGGCTGAGGCCTAAATATGTATACTTTGAAGAGCTTTTACTTAGACTTTTTGCTAAGTGCTGAAAACCCATACCTCATTTGACCTTGAGTTTGTGAAACTCTTTATTTGTGGTCTGTCTTCTGAATACAGAGTTTATCATTATTCACCTACCCTGACAAAGAAGAACTTTGTGAGTTACTGTGGTCAGATTATTCCTCACCTCATAGCCAGGTGCCTCTCCAAACTTAGTGAGTCTGGGCTAGCTGATTTCATGCCAGCCTTTTATGTCAAGGTTTGTCACCCTAGTAGGACTTCCTGTGTTTGGACACCTTCATGATTCCCCTCCATACAGTAGTGGGGCCCTGGAGAAGGACATTAACCTCAGGAGGAGACAGAGAAAACCTTGGCTAAGTGGAGTCCATAAATAGCTGCTTCCTTTTAAATCTGACCATCGTTCAGCAGGGAAGTTTTCACAAACTAGACCATTCCTAAATTGCTGAGCTAGATTTTCCACTGTTTGCCTTTTCAGCCTTCTCTCTAACTAGGAAGATGGTCCACTTGCCTGTCCTGGTTAAATTCCCCACTCTGTGCCCATTCCATATGGGGAAGGAGGGGGGGCCTAGACTTTTTTATGTATGGACTGAATATTCTTATTTGTCCTAAGACCATTTCAGAGGGCTTTCATGCCATCACTGCTTTAAATCTGATGGGATGGTGTTGAGGATGATGACCTCAAGAAATGTAGGGACATTTGGAGAAGGGGCAGGTTTCAGGGTTTACCAGGAAGGAAAGAGCACTGTTCCATTTTGGACATACCTAATCTGACATGTCAGTGGCATGTCAAGGCTGAGGTCAGAAAAGAGATGAGAAGTGAGTCAGTGGGTTTAGGATTCATCTGCATGGAGATAATCAAACCCACAGCTGCTAGTGGCAGAGGGACAGCCTGCATATGATAGTGAAAAGTGACTGTCAGGTGCCCCCATTACTAAAGGGTGATCAGAGAGCAGATCCTTAGAGAGGCGTCTCTGTTTCTTTTAGCATCCAAAGCTGGAATGATTGGGAAGTGGAGAGATCCAGGATGATGGAAAGTTGGTTAAATAAAGTATGGGCTCTAGGTGACAGTGAGACAGGAAGAACGGAGCAGAGAGGAATAAATTTTTTGCCTCAGATGATTGAATCTCAGGAATAAGGAGATGAGAGTTTGCCATTGGATGAGGGGAAAGCCAATTATTAGACCCCCCCACCCTCCAGGCTGTCAGCTTCCAACTGAACTTGGATGCTCACTCCAAACAGGAAAGCTAGTGATGTTCAAAGCATGAGATTCTGTCCAGGCATCTGAGTCGGCCTAGAGTTTGTAGTCTCCTGGGCCATCCTGAATTCACTTTTGGCTACCATCAAATAACCTGAACTCCAAGATGGCAGGAAATGAGGCATAAATTATATAGGACCTTTGGAACTCTGAGGTTCAGGTTCTCAGGTGGCTGTATGACCCCTTCAAAATAAGAATCCCTCCTAGAAGTGGTCATCCAGCCTTTACTTGAAAATTCACTGCCACCAAAGGCAGCCATTCTGCTTTGGAGTATGGATACTTTATTGGTTTCCTCATGCTAACTGAATTCTGCCTCTTCGTTTCAACTCATTAGTCCTAGTTTCACTGAGCAAATAAGCTGAGTTCCTCTTTGCCCTGTCAGCCCTTCAAATATTTAAAGACAGCAGGCACGTTCTCTGTATTCCCCAATTATTCATCCAATGAGCACGTATTAAATTCTAGGGACTGCTGCTAGTTTCTGGGGATACAATGAATACTGGGAAAGCCTTGCTATTTTAGCTTTATTTGTTTTAAGGGAGATGATGGGAGCAGAGAAAATAAGAGACAGTAGCTGGGGGGGTGGGGATCAGAAGGAAACAGGATTGCAAGTAGAGAGGAGGGGAAGGAGTGCATTACAGGCATGGAGGAAAGCCAGTCCAAAGTTTTGGGTGGGAGATGGAATACTGAACAAGACAATGGAAGAAATGACTAGCCCAGGCTTACACCGCTGCTAAGTGTCTTAGGCCAGGTCTGAGCTCTGGTCTTCCGTGACCAGGCCTAGAACTCTCCCCACTGTACCACCTGCTGCCCTGAGGGGCAGTAGGGCATTTGACCAGACCATATTGTGTGTAGGGGAGTAATGTGTAAAGAGGCTGAAGAGGTGGTGACCTAGAGGGTTTTTGATGCCCATGAACAGGAATTTATATAGGGACACCATGGAAGTGGTTGAGTCATGGGGTGACACTGTCAGTCCTACTCTTCAGAGGAACCGTTTTGTCTTCCTTTCGGGAGGATGGATTGAGGTAGACAAAGAACTAAGGCCGGGAGACCAATCAAGAGGTTAGTGCAGTGGTCTTTTCCAAGCTTTGGCCAGAGGCCCCTTCATAGTTCATAGTCATGTAGAATCATCACCAGTGTCCTTAAAATTTGGTGGCCAGAATAAAAATCACATTTATAAAGCATTTCAGGGTCTGAAAGTGCTTTCCTTCCAATGGGCCTATGAGGTAAGTTTTGGGGCAAGTAGGTGGCACAGTGCCTAGAGTGCTGGTGCCAGGTGCTCACGCTGGGCCTGGCGTCCAGGAGACCTGAGTTCAGATTCAACCTCAGTCACTGCTGGTAGTGTGACCCTAGGCAGGTCACTTAACCTTGATCCTTGCTTCAATTTCCTCATCTGTATAATATAACATGGACCTCCCACTATGAG
This sequence comes from Potorous gilbertii, assembly GCA_028658325.1. Lineage (NCBI taxonomy): Eukaryota > Metazoa > Chordata > Mammalia > Diprotodontia > Potoroidae > Potorous > Potorous gilbertii. The sequence goes on from CM053771.1 coordinate 61,519,743, forward strand.
GATCAAGTGATACAATTTTATAAAGCACTTAGCATAGTGCCTGGCATATAGTTGGTGCTTAATAAATGTTAACTATTATGATTGTAGTACAGTGATCATCTCCATTTTATAGGTAAAGAAACAGCCCCCCCCCCCCAGAAAGTTCAATCACATTTGCACTGGAGCCTGTATTTAGCTTTGTTCAGTGTCCCATCTTCCCTGGATAGAACACACTGGGGCTATTAATCTTTGTTCCACACACTTTGGTTCTATTGGTGCAGTCTAGGACTGAGTAGTTTTTCAGGTTGTATGACCCCATTGACTCCTTCAGCTAGGGCTTCACTAAAGCCCTGAGGTCCTTTTCACATGGACTGTTGTCCAACCCTCCCACTCCCATCCTCTAGTTTTGTGCACTGTGTTTTTTTAAACCTTGTGTACGATTTTACACTTATTAAATTTAAACTTTTTAGATTTTAAAAAGAGCTGGAAGAGGCCTTCCAAGTCGAATCTTAACCTCTCACTTTACAGATGAAGACACTGAAGCCCAGAGGCTTGCCCAAGGTTACATGGACAGTAAATATTAGAGCCCACAATTGACCCAGGCACCAGGCCCTCAGATTCCACATAAAGGCCTTGCTGCCTCCACAGAGCCCTTGATCGTTCCCATAATGAGTTTATTAGAGTACTGATCAAAGTCAGATGAGTCTTGTTGGCTACAGAAAGCAAGTCTGGTGATGAGGGTTCTCGGTCACCATGGCCAAGTCCCTGCCTGCCACAGTAAAATGGACCCCTGAGAGCCTAAGGCTTTTTCCTTTCTAAATGTAGGATCAACGGTGTGTCCATGCTTCAGAAACTCAGCTCCAAGGCTGGGGAAAGACTGACCTCACACTCAAGGAGAACCAGAACTGGAGTCAGAAAACCTGCATTCAGGTTCCTAAAATGCCATGTAGTGGCTTTGTGACACTGAATATGGCCCAGACCCTCTGGGTCTTCTTCATATTCAAATTTGGGATACCAGTGCTTGACCCCTGACTGAGGCTGAAGTGAGGATCAAATTGGATGATGTAGTAATGATGGCCAGCTTTTGTAATGAACACAACTAGGATTTACATCTTCAACAACCCTAGGCTGTAGGCTCTATTATCTTGGAGGGACGCCCTCCAGCTGAGGAAAGTGAGACAGGGAGAGTAAGGGATTTGCTCAGGGTCATACAGTTAAGAAAGTGAGGCAGAATTTGAACTCAGGATTCCTTGATTCCACATCCAGCGCTCATCTACCAGGACAAATAGCTACCTGAATGTATGGAAAGTGCTTTATGAATAAAAAAACATCAAAATACCGGCTATTTCTGGAAATGTTTGTATAGAATCATGAATCTAGAGCCGGACAAAATACCTTCCTTCTCACCACTTTGACTTACTTCCTTAGCATTCTACTTGGAGCTAGAAGTTTATGAAATTGGGGGAAGTGGGGGTGGGGGAGACAATTGCACGAGACTGGGTAAGGACTATATTTGTCACCACAGACCTCAAGAGGTTACCACGGAGAGAAGCAGCACCCTGGAGAAACTTAGTAACATCCCCTTTCCAACTAAAGCCCATTGAGGAAAGGACTTAGCTAATGGGTTTTCATTATAACCCCAAAGACAACATTGTTCTTTTGATGTAGATCTTGAAAAACACAGGCATCTGTGTGGTTAGATGTCTTTCTTAACAGTCTATGATAATCTTGCATCTTGAAAAAGTCAAGTTCCAAAGGACAAGGTAGGGGGCCTGATTGCCTTTTGTGAAAAAGAAGGGAAGCAGAACCTTTGTGTAGAAATAACCAGAAACCAAGCGTCTGCCCATCAGTCATGGACTAGCTAAACAAGCAGGTATGTGAATGTAAGGGAATATTTAAAGCATCACAAAGGAAAATGAGTAGGAGAAAGTCAGAGGAATGGAAGAACTGTAGCAGAGAGGAAGAAGCAGAATGATGAACACCATGTGGAACGTGAATGAAAGGAACAATAAAAAGAATTTGATAAAGCTCAGCCTTTGCCTTGGGGGAACTCAGGAAATTCACCTCCTACCTTTTATTGGCTGGGTGCGTGTCCCAGTGAAGGTTGTGGAACGCCTGTGGAATGTTACCTACACCATCAGTTGGTTTTACTTGTTTCTCCTTGTCACCAGAGACAATTCCCTGGAGGAGAGAAGGATCTGTCTACCAGGAAATGAGGACATAAAAAGAAAGGCTTCAACAGAAAGGGGGGCAGGGGAGGGAGGGAGAAAGGAAGGAAAGAGAAAGAAAAAAAATTAAGGGAGCTAAAATATTTAGTGGCAAAAAGCAGAAGAGGTATGGCAAAGAGGTGAAGGCTCCCTTCTCTCTCGTGCTCAATTCACAAACAGGTACAACGTGATGCAAGGCAGGAATTGTGACAGGAATCAAGCGGTGACTTGTGAAGCATCAACACGATTATGTAATGATTAGAGCAATCCAAAAAACTTCCCAGTACAGACTTCCTCTGAGGTTCCCTTCTCTGGAGGTCTTCAGGCAGAGGATGAATGACCACTTGTTGGACATATAGAGGAGGTCGCTGCTTTAGGTATGGGTCAAATGGGGTGGCCTCAAAGGTCCATTCCAACTAGAATCTGTTGCACTTCAGAGAACAAGGAGCAAGATCAACATGGACTGGGCAGGAAAGAAGAATGGAAAATGCTGGGTGCTGGGGAAACTTCATTGTTAATGGCTCCAATTCCCATTTCACCCGAGATGCTGTCAGCATTCTGATTGTGAGCAAGGGCAGCTGTTGTACCACAGAACAAAGCAGAGGGGCACTGTACCAGAACACAACCCCAGGAGTTTTCCTTCTGTTAATGAGGCCACCAACTGCTCTAACAGGCTGAGTACCAGGTGAGAAGGTGATGGGGAAGAGGCCAGCAATCTGACAGTCCTTGCATCTCATGTGGCCCTGAAGGTGGGATGCCAAGGGATCAAGAGCTCTGTGCATCAGCATCCCTGTGTCCAAGTACACACCACCCCATACAGCCATAGCCTGTCTTCTCCCTTGAGGGCTGATGCTCAAATCCTGTGTCCTATAAGGATGTTAATTATATTCATGACCCTGGTGCCAGGAGATGATGCAGAAATTACCTTGCGGCTTTCTTTGAACAAAGTGGGCCCATCCTGCTTTTCTAACCTTATTACACATTACTTACAGCCAGTAAAAGAAATCATTTCTCTGATGTCATGGCCCTCTTCGAAAATGAAGGACAAACACAACCTGTGAGGAGATTGAGCTGCCTGAATGGGGCCCCAGCTAGTTAGGTAACTCAGCTTGTTCTCTCCCTCTCCCTTCCTTTTGAAAGGAAGGTAAATTCTGATGGCCAGAAGCTGCCCAGTTAACTTGGAATTTACTAGCTAGATTTCTTCTTTTCTCTTGCTATTATTTTTTCTTCTTTGTTTCTTAATTCTTTTACAAAACCTTAAACCCATTTCACTCTGATGACCATAGATTGGACCACAATAGGTACCTGCCCAAGTTCCACTGAACAGCTGTATTTTGGGCCCTCTTACCTTAGAGTGAAAATGGCAACCCTGAGGGTCTTCCTCTCCCAGCTTGATTTTTTTCTAATTAAAGGGGCCATTCCTTGACTCACTTCTTAAAGAGGCCTATTAACTGAATGGACATTACCTCACTCTAAGTGCCTGAAAAGGCCTTATCCTAAAAGGGCCAGGGTCTCCCATTGCATCCTGAGCCATCTCCAGTCATCCTGATGAATATCAGACCATTGGACCCAGATGATTCTGGAGGAGAAAGTAAGACTGGTGACCTTGCAGAGTCCTCCCTCACATTTCTTTCTGGCCTCAGACCAAGCACCCTGTTAATCCATCTTCCACTGGATGGCAAATGGACTCCATTGGATCACTGCCAAAGTGATCTCCCTGAAAAACAGGTCTGAACACATTGCCCTCCTCTTTCCCTATTACCTCCAAGATCAACTATGAAACCCTTAGTTTGACATTTAAAGACCTTCACAATTTGACCCCTCTCTACCTTTCTGGTCTCCTTGTACTTTACTCCCTTACACATATTTTTTGCTGTTCCTCCCACATGGTCCTTCATTTCCCACCTCCTTACCTTTATATTGGCTATTCCCAGAATGCTGTCCCTCCTCAACTCCACCTCCTAACTGCCTCTCAGATCTCTTGCATAAAAGATTTTTCCCTGCTCTTCCCCTCTTCCCCTGCAAATGCTTTCCCTCTGAGATTACCTCCCATTTACACTGTTCACATATTGTCTACCCCATTAAGATGTGAGTTCACTGAGTTTTTGTCTTTGTATCCTGAGTACTGGCACACAGTGGGAGCTTAGTAATGCTTGTTGATTGAGCTAAACAGTTTCTCAGATCACACGCGCACACACACACACACACACACACACACACACACACAAGCTCTTGAAACCTGTCCAATTTGAGATGGGGCTTGCTAGAGTCTGCACAGCACTTGCATAACCTTCAAGAGCCCAGGGTGACCTTCAAAGGAAAGCACATAGTACAATCCAGGCGAAAATGCTGCTCACCCAAGCTAGGCCAGGCATGGGAAGAATCTGTCACCTACCTGATGGGCACCACAGGGATACAGGAGAAATTCAAGGAAATGGTTCTTGCTGCTGGCAAAGAATCTACTCAGGGAGGCAAGAGTTATTCATTACAAAACAGCAAACACACTAAAAAAATAGTTGTGTTTTATTGATGCCTTTTGCTTTACATCAGTCATTTCCAAATATAGCATTCCCACCCACCCACCCCCAGTGAGTCTTCCCAGGGAACAGAAAAACAACAAAGTGAAGCCAACTGTTACAGTGACCATATCTGGCATCAGATGCCACATTCCACATTTCATCATCCCCCACGTCTCCAGTAAAGACAAGAATCTCCTCACCTCTTCTCCAGGAGCCAAACTGGACCATTTCAATTATACAGAAGCATGTGGCCTCGTTGTCAGACAGCCAACAAGCATTTATTAAATACCTACTGTGTGCCAGGCACTGACCTAAGCCCAGGGTAGACAAAGAAAGGCAAAAGGCAATCTTTGTCATCAAGAAGCTCACAGATTAATGGAGGAGGTGATGTGGAAACAAGATGGAGACAGGATGCCCAAGAGGTCATCAACAGAAGGAAGGCCTTAGATGAGGATTTTCTTTTGTTTGCAATACCATACTATTTTCATTGCTTTCCTGGGCCCCGTGGCATCCATTCATACACGTGTGCCCATATTTCTCTGAATTCCTCACATTACTTGTTGGGTTTTGCAGCACAATAATGTACATGACATTCATATACTCTGCCAGAATTTAAATATACAATTTTAGGGGTCCAGCTATGGCACAAAGCAGCTGGGTGGTGCAGTGGATAGAGCCAGGAGTCGGGAAGACTCATCTTCCTGCGTTCAAATCTGATCTCAGACATTTACTAGCTGTGTGACCCTGGGCAAGTCACTTCCTCTGTTTGCTTCAGTTTCCTCATCTGTAAAATGAGCTGGAGAAGGAAATGGAAAACCACTCCACTTTCTTTGCCAAAAAAAAAACCCATATGGAGTCACAGAACATGACTGATAAGACACAACAACAGCACATGAATGCAGAGGCTTACAGGAAGAGGAGAGAAAAGTGCAGTAATGAAAGAAGCTGTCCTGGAAGTGAAACTTGAATTGGGCCTTGAAGGATGCATAGGATTTGAAGGAACTGGGAAGAGCAAGAAATATCTTCTAAGAACCTTATTACAGAGAGACCTTGAGGCAGAATGAGGAGCCCTGTTTGAGACACATGAAAGAAACCAGCCCAAACACAGCAGTATGATCATAGGATTTATAGCTGAAAGCAATCTCAGAAACCATCTAATCCATCCCTTTCATTACACAGATAAGAAAATGGAGGCCCAGAATGACTGTGATTTTCCCAGGTTTACATGGGTAGGAAGTTGCAGGAAGAATCTTCCAGATAAAGGGAACCTTGTGGGTTGAAGCCTAAGCCCCTGACCTGAGATCCTGGGCTCTCTTCATTTTGAGACTCAGGATTCAGAAGCTGAGTTCAAATGCCACCCCACCCAATCACTTCCTAGCTATTTTACCCTGGTTGAGTGACTCCACTTAACTGTGCCTCAGTTTCCTCATCTGTAAAATGAGAGCATCAGATTTAGCCTCCTCTAAAGTTCCTTTCAGCTCTAAATCTATGTTCTTTATGGAGGCAGGAGAGAGCATTTGAGGACAGATCAAGCATGGCTGTTTTGTAAGAAGGCTAATGTTCTAACTAAAGCTGTCCAGCAAGGGAACAAGCTACCTCTCAAAGCAGTGAGCTCCCCATCCCTGGAAATATTCAAGGAAAGGCTGGATGCCATAGAAGGGATACCTGCATTGGGTGGAAGGATGATCTTGGAGCTCCCTTCCTGTTCTGAAGTTCTAGGGTTTTCTTAGTAGAAGAATTATTGACTCCAGCCAAATTTCTGCTGTCTGCTTCCAAACAAGTAGTTTGACTAATGTTACAATAAGAAAAGCAGAAAACGTGTGAATAAGCAGCAAGATGGCCCTGGACCTGAGTTCAAAGCCTGCCTCAGACCCTTGTTGGCTGTGTGATGCTGGGCCAGTCCCTTACCCTCTCTCAGTCACAGTTTCCTCATTTGTGAAATAAGGATAATAGTAGCTCCTGCCTCACAGGGTCATTGGGAGGGTCAAATGAGAAAGCATATGTACAACACTTTGTAAAGTTATGTAAAGCACATATTATTTAGTCATTTTAGTAATGTCCAACTCTGTGAGTCCCTTTAGGGTTTTCTTGGCAAAGACACTAGACTGGTTTGCCATTTCCTTCTCCAGCTCATTTTACAGGTGAGGAAACTGAGGTAAACATGGTTAAATGACTTGTCCAGGGTCACACAGCCAGAAAACATCTGAGACTGGGTTTGAACTTGGGTCTTCCTGACTCCAATCCCAGCATTCCATCCTATCCATACCACGATCGTTATTCCTACTATAGGTTCATTCCCCATTCCTATAAAAATATCAGAATTTCAAAGATGGAATAAGTTTCTCTAGGGTGTCTAGTCCAGCCAGAACCTCCAACCCATCTGAGAAAGAGTCATTCAGTTCCCTCCACCTGGAGACCTACGATGACATGGAGCTCATTCCCCTTTTAGACAGCTGATTTCACTGTCGGATATCTCTAATTTTTAGGAAGCTTTTCTTTACATCAAACCAAATCTCCCTCTTAGTAATTTCTAAAAATAAGAGAATTGCAAGTAAAAACATACACACACACACACACACACACACACACACACACACACACACACACACACACACACCCCTCAGAGATTTCACCTCTTACCCAGAAAACTGCAAAGATGACAAAAGATGGAAATAATCAATATCTTAGAAGCTGCAGGGAGATGGGAAAATTAATGAGCTTGCCGACGGTGGGTGACCCAGGCCTAACCGGAACAGAATGCCTAGGCCACAAGGTCTGCTTTGAGTCTGAGCACTCCGTCACTCTTGGTGATAGCTGAACCACAGCAGCTCTCAGGAAAGGCTAACAGCCTGACTGTTCAAAGCTGACCAGCCGTGTCCTAGTTTGATATTAAGGGAGGTGTTTGCATTCTGACAGGGAGACAGGAAACAATTCTTTCTACCTTTGGTTGTGCCAAGGTTCTCAAGCTGTTCCCTGGTCTTTCTGCTGTCACTGACCTCCTCTTCCTGTGCCACATCTGGCACCCCCAGAGTGGTCTGTGAAGCAGGGGAAATCCTCAAACCTCTACCTACCAGAGAATGTTAGGACTCCCACCCCCACCTTCCTTCCCTAGAGGATCGTTTGGCAGGTTCAGGAATGGAAGCACAGAGGTGCTCTTTGGACGTCCGTGGTGGTCTGAATCCAGGCCAGACCTGCATCCTGCACCAGGCCCCAGCTCCATCACATGCTCGTGGAACCCAGGGAGCCGTGAAGGGCCGGTGATTGTGAGGGTTCTGTCTGAGGACGGTGAGCACTTGTCATCTTGTTCAAAGACCTACAGGTCGGCAGACAGGGGCCAGGCTCTCTAACACATGCAAACTAGGGAGTCAATTTCACAAGCTCCTACAGTAAGTATATTTTCCTCTAAGAGCTAAAAGTGTTGTTACATCAATCTTCATGTATTCTTTTTCTCTTTTTTTCCACATTTAATACCTTTTATTTATATCAGTTTTTTTTTAAATCAGAAAAACTAAATGTGTGAAATGGAAATTTATAGTTTTATATTGAATCCTCTTTTTCTGTTGTGCTATATACATGAAAAATGTTCTTTTTTATGTGTCTTTTTGTATTTAAGTTCAAAATGAATTTTAAAAATTAAATACATCAAAATCATTTCCTCACATGCTTCTCCCATTGAATCATCCCTTATAACAAAGAAAAATTGAAGCAGAATTCACCCAACAAAGTGGCTGTGCCTGATGGTGTATGCAGCATTCCACACCCATAGTACCCCAGTTATGTTTTCTCCTCTTTTCTCTGGCTCCAACGTGGATCACTGTAATTTAATCTGAGCTCAGTAGCATTCTAACGTAGTGACAAAAAGTAGTGTGCCCCTCTGTGGAGTGAGGCTTCACATCTAGCAAGATCTATAGTTAGGTGTGTGACTCAAAGAGAGAAGCAGCATAGATATCTCTAGCTCCTTCTCTCCCCACTTTTCTCCAAGGGACACTTTCATTCTCACCAGGAGGGGAAGCAGGGGGTTGGGCCCAGTCTACCAATTTAGAAGTATATGTACCTGCTCCTTTAAATATTGTTCATCTACAGATCAAAGTGTATTATTTTCTCTCTCTCTTTTTGCTTTTCCTTTCTCATGCTTTTTCTTTTTGTTTTGATTCTTCTTTCACAAAATGACTTATGTGGAAATATGTTTAATATGATTGTACATGTGTAACCAATATCAGATTGCATGCCGTCTTGGGGAGGGGGAAATTTAGAACTCAAAATCTTACAAAGATAAGTGTTGAAAACTAAAATAAATAAATATTTAAACATATATTGTTCATCTAGGGGATATAGTCAGGTTCAAGTTAACTTTTGATTGCTTTGTCATTTTGGAGGGGAAGGAGGGTTCCAAGCTCTACATCCAAGGCTTGACTCCTTCCCTACCTAATACCAGTTCCACAATGAACACATATAATGAATAGCAAAGAAACCCAATGATCCAAATCATAACAAAACAGAAATCAGTAAAGTTATATATACAGGAAAATATATACCAGATAATGCAAAGTGAAGGAGTTCCCCCACTGGGAGTGACATAACTCAACTCAACCAAGAAAGGGTTCTAGTTTTCACTCAAAGGGAAACTCCCCAAAGTAGCAAGCTGGGAATAGGTCCATAGAGGAGACCACCAGCTCCTCCCATGTCTTCCCAGAGTCTTTTCTCTAGCAGCCTGAAGTGGGGGTGGCCTCTTGAAGTTGAAGACCAACTCTACTCTTGAAGAAGACTTGAGGCTTAACTTATCCCAAAAAGGAGGGACAGAGTGGAAACTCTGTGTCTCTTGCCAACTCCACCCCACCCATCATGGAGGACAGGCCCTTCATCTCCGCCAATAAGGAGACAGTCCCATACCAATGGACTTTAGGACGGGGGTTTCATTAGTATCACATTTATTCTTCCTGCAGAATCTCAAAGATCACCCAGACTAACTCCTGCCTGAGCTGGGATGCTGTCTATAATGTTCCCCTCTACCAAAGGATCACCAGTCTCCATTGGATGGTCTCCTTTATACCAGCTCTCTGATTGACTTAATTAGATTAATTCCAAAAAGTAACTGCTGTTGCTGTTGCTTGGATTCTACAAACACCAACAAACTGGTGAGAGAGCTGTAGTTCAAGCCAGAGAAAAACCAGTTGGAAGAAATGGAGATGTTAAGATTTATGGGGTATATGCTCATTGACTCAAATACCTGGAAGGCTATCATAAATAAGAGATTCAACTTGTTCTGCTTCACCCAAAGGGATGAGCTAAGAGCAGTGGTTGTAAAGGCAACAATATAGGGTCAGGTTTCCTAATAAGAAAACTTTACTAGCTGTAGGACCCTGGCCAATTCACTTAACCTTTCATTCCCTGTTTTCTTATCTGTAAAATGTAAATAATAAAGATATCACCTATCTCCAGGGATGTTAGGAGGATCCAATGAGATTTTATATATATGTGTGTGTGTGTGTGTATGTGTGTGTGTATATATATATATATATATAGTGCTTTACAAACCTTGAAGTGCTACATAAAGTTGTTGTTCAGTCGTTTCAATCATATCCTGCTCTTGTGACCACGGTTGAGGTTTTTATGGCAAAGTTACTGAAGTGGTCTGTCATTTCCTTCTCCAGTTCCTTTTGCAGATGAAGAAACTGAGGCAAAGGGGGTAAAGTGATTTGTTCAGGGTCACGCAGCTAGTCAGTGTCTGAGGCTTGATTTGAATTTGGGTCTTCCTGACTCTAGACCTGGTACTTTATCGACTCTGCATCCCTATCTGCTGTTATACAAATGCTAGCTGCTACTACTAGTGCTACTATTACTACTTCTACTACTACTACTATCATCATCATCATCTCTTAAAAGTAGATGAAGTAATAAGACAAAGTTTTACTTTTGGAATGGGTTGCTTCAGGAAAGGAGTTCCCCATTATATACCCTCCACTTCAAGTGGAGAATTGGATAGCCACATTTTTGGGGTGCTTTGGTTATAGTTTGTCCCACTGGTAATATGTCTTCTGTATCCAGAATAATACAGATTTTCGGAGCTGGTCTACTCGGTCTCCCTACCTCCTTATTTCTGTGCCCCACTCCCTTCAAAAGCCCCCAGATCACCGTCTTACCTATTTGGAAGTGAACTCAGTACTCATCTAGTTAAAACCACACTCCCAAAAAGAATCATCTCTGCAAGACACCAGACAAGAGGTCATTGAGCCTCTTCTTGAGTTCTCCCAAGGAGCAGCAATCCACTCCCCACTTCTGGATAACTCATGGGCAGGAAATTTGGGAATTTATTTTGTTTTTCCCAAACATCAAGCCTAAATCTGTTTCTTTGCAAATACCTCGTGCTGCCAAATAGAATACCAAACAAAACAAGTCTATTCCCTCTTTCATATAGCAGCCTTTCAGGTACCTACAGACACAGAAACCAATTAATTCAATTAAGCAGAGCCAGGAAAACAGGACAGACAGAGACAGCAATGGAAATGAAAAGAATAAAATGCCCGGTCCCTTCTCTGGCATTCATCTGACCCCTCCTTGCATTGCAATTTTTGGGGTTACATGTGGATTCCTCCCAGCAGGTTCTGAATACATAAGTGTTTCAAGAATGCTGGAAGTGCTTTGGGGAGGCAGCAGAGTGAAGGATTTGGAGTTAGCCAACTGAGGTTCAAAACCCATCCCCTCCATGTACTGCCTTCCTAAAGTATAGGCATGACCATGTCACTCCCTTGTTATTATAGACAGAAACACAGATTTACACCTGGAAGGGACCTGAGATATCATCAAATCTAACCATCACATTTTACAGATGAGGAAACTGAGGCCCAGAGAGGTTACATGGCATAGGTAGTAGGTATCTTAGCACATAGCAGGTACCTACTTAAAGCCTTTTGATTGATTGGTAATTGTGAAAACACTGGCAACCTAGACCCTGCCAAATTAAGCAAAAAATTGTGATCCTGGAAGTCAAGGCATGCTACAACTTTAATCTCTCAGGGCTTCAGCTTCCTCATCTACAATGTGTAATGTAATATAATATAATATAAGGTTAATATATGTATATACATACATACATACATACATACACACACACATACAAATATAAATGAGAAGTAGCTGGTTTGGGTGAAAAGATCTCTGAGGTCCTTTCCAGCTCTGTGTCCTATGAGCCTAGGATCAATGAAGTGGTTTGAATTGAATTGAACTGAATTCAATTGAATTAAATTGATACCAGTCAATTAATTAGACAGGAGAATGAAAAATGACTCCCCAAAGACAAACCACCACCTAAACTGAGCTGTCAGTTACAGACCTTGGGAACTTCCCATGACTAAGAAAAAGGCCCTCATGTTTTGTTTTGTCTGATAGCTCTGGCTGGGAATAGTTTGGACGCCTCCCAGGATCACAGACCATGACCCTTGGCAGGAGATGGCCCCTCTGCCACGTGTTGGAGCTGACTGGTGGCAAAGAGTTAGGGGGTGGAAAGGAAGCTGAGATAGCTGATTGGGAAGCTGCCGTTCAGGGATGTCAGCATGGCCAGGTCTGGCTCCACTCCATCTAGCAGGCTAACCCAGCGAACTAGAGTAGAAAGAGCCTTTGACTGGGAAGCGGAATATTCTAGTACTGGTTCTTCTGTATTTAATAATAACCCCAGCTTTAATTTCTAGAATGCTTTATGGTTTGCAAAACACTTTTTCACAATAGCCCTATGACAGAATCAGTGCAGGTATGGATTTCTCCCACCCACCCCAGGGGAATCAAAGGTTCCTTGAGGGCATCCCCTAGAGCTTCAATGGTTCTTCGCATTTTGTAGATGAGAAAACTGTGGTACACCAAGGTTAAATGACTTGCTCAAAGTTTAGAGAATAAGTTTTTTGGCTTGCAAGGCAGAGTCCTTATCACTACATTATTTTATGTGACCTTGGGCAAGTTACTGTCCTGTTCCTGGCCCTACTTTCCTTCTCTGTAAATGGAAGAGGTTGGACTATATTAGATAATGAATAAGGAGTCTGTGGTAGACCAGATGTCCCACTCCAGCCCAAGATACAGTAAGAAGCACCAGCAGTGAACCACACCCTTAGGAGACTATGGGGACCTAGTAATCAGGTGAGAATCATTCTCCCCCACCCCATGCTCCCCAGAGCATGTGATCCTGTTCTAACCAGAGTATCCATGGAAGCAGTCTTTTGTGGCTAGCACCTCTGTGAGCTCCTGAGTCATCAGCCAAAAGCTGAAATGCCAAAGAAAAGTCCTTTACTGGACATACCCTATGGTCTGTCAGAGACAGACTGAACTTTAGAGAGAAGCACAGGACCAGTGATGAAACATGCTGTCCACCTCCAGCAGAGAAGGAATGAGCTAAGTATGCAGAATAAGACATGTGTCGTCTTCTTCTTCTTCTCTTCCTCCTCCTCCTCCTCCTCCTCTTCTCATACAGGTGAGAAAGGGAGAAAAAAATGATCATTGAAAAAAATTAAAAATTAATTTTTAAAAAAGCATGGTTGCTTCCTTCCTGCCAAGAAAAGAAGTCTGGGTCTGGGGTCAGATCACCTGGATTTTGGGTCCCCAGCTCTACCCTTTCCTACCTGTGTAACCCTGGGAAAGTCCCTTTAGGGACTTCTAGGCCTCAATAAAATGATAGTTTTGCACTAGAAACTCCAAGTGCCCTTCCAGCATTTATTTCCTTGTTCAAAGGAACAACCCCCCTGCCTCAGCTTCTCTGTGGCACTAAGACCTAGGGTGGAGGCTAGATTCCCAGAACTCCTGGGCTCTTTTCCAAGTTCTGGCTGGCCCTGGTTGGTAAAGAAGGCTCTCATTAGCTCAGACTCAGATAGTAGAAGGATCACTTTGGAATCAGAAGCCTTGAAGTCTGAGGTCTGTGACTTAAAAGCTGTCTGACCTGGGCAAAGCCATTCCCCTCTCCAGTCCCTGCACTTTTCTCATCAATAAAATAAAGGTGTTGTACTGGATCAGGAATTCTTTTTAAAAAAAAATTATAAAATGTATTTATTTTCAATTCTCAACATTCACTTCCACAAGAATTTGAATTCAAAATTTTCTCCCCATCTCTCCTCACCCCCCACCCCAGGACAGCATGCATGCACCCCACCCACCCCTTCCTCCAGTCTATCCTCCCTTCTACTACCCATCCTTCTTTTATCCCCCTTTCCCTCTATTTTCCTGTAGAGCAAAATAGAGATCTATATTCCATTGCCTATATATCTTAATTTCCAGTAGCATGCTAAAACAATTTTGAACATTCATTATTAAAGCTCTGAGTTCCATATTTTCTCCCTTCCTCCCTCTCCACCCACCCTCATTGAGAAAACAAGCAATTCAATATAGGTCATACATGTGTAACAATACAGAACACTTCCATAATAGTTACGTTGTAAAAGACTAACCACATTTCCCTCTGTCCTATCCTGCCCTCCATTTTTTCCATTCTTTCCTTTGACCTGTCTTCCCACTATAGTGTTGACTTCTGATTATCCCTTTCCCCAATTACTGTGTCCCTTCTATTATCTTCCCTCTCCTATCCCCTTCCCCCTTGCCTTCCTGCAGGTTACAATAGATTTCCATATCCAGTTGAGTGTGTGTTATTCCCTCCTTAAACCAAATCCTATGAGAGTAAGGCTCACTTATTACCTTTCATCTCCCCCCCTTCCCCTCCATTGTAAAAACTCTTTCTTTCCTCTTTTATGTGAGATGATTTGCTACATTCTGCCTCTCCCTTTCTCTTACTCCTAGTACATTCCACTCAAGAGTAAATTTTATTTTTTTACATATTCTCCTTTCATATTCATTTCAGCCTGTGCCCTCTATCTATCTGTATATATAACATATATATGTGCACATATATAATATATACACACATATGCATGTATACATACACATATGCATACACACATATACCCACATACATATACATACCTACACATAAATAATATGCACATACATACAAACCCATACACACACACGTATGTATGTATGTATTCCCTCTAAGGACCCTAAAACGGAAAAAAGTCTGAGTTAAAAATAACATCTTTCCATGTAGGAATGTAAACATTTCAACTTTAAAAGTGTTCCTTAAGGCTTCTCTTTCCTGTTTACCTTTTCATGTTTCTCTTGATTCTTGTATTTGAAAGTGAAATTTTCTATTCAGCACTAGTCTTTTCAACAAGAATGTTTGGAAATCCTTTATTTCATTGAAATTCCATTTTTTCCCCTGAAGTATTATACTCAGTTTTGCTGGGTAGGTGATTCTTGGTTTTAATCCTATCTCCTTTGACCTCTGGAATATCATGTTCCAAGCCCTTCAATTCCTTAGTGTAGAAACTGCTAAATCCTGTGTTATCCTGATTGTATTTCCACAATACTTGAATTGTTTCTTTCTGGCTGCTTGTAATATTTTCTCCTTGACCTGGGAACTCTGAAATTTGGCTACAATATTCCTAGGAGTTTTCCTTTTGAGATCTCTTTCAGGAGGTGATTGGTGAATTCTTTCCATTTCTATTTTACTCTCCAGTTCTAGAATATCAGGGCAGCTTTCCTTGATTATTTCTTGGAAGATGATGTCTAGGCTCTTTTCTCTATCAGGGTTTTCAGGGAGACCAATACTTTTTAAATTTTCTCTCTTTTATCAGTTGTTTTTCCAATGATTTTATCTTCTATTTTTTCATTCTTTTGGTTTTGTTTTATAATTTCTTGGTTTCTCATAAAGTCATTAGCTTCCATCGGCTCCATTCTAATTTTTAAAGAATTATTTTCTTCAGTGAGCTTTTGAACCTTCTTTTCCACTTTGTCAGTTCTGATTTTTAAAGCATTCTTCTCCTCATTTGGCTTTTTGGACCTCTTTTCCCATTTGGGTTAGTTTATTTTTAAAGGTGTTATTTTCTTCAGCATTTTTTGGGTTCTCCTTTGGCAAGCTTGTTGACTCACTTTTCATGATTTTCTTGCACTGCTCTCATTTCTCTTTCCAATTTTTCCTCCACCTCTCTTATTTGATTTTCAAAGTCCTTTCTGAGCTCTTCCATGGCCTGAGAACATTGCATATTTGGCAGGGAGGGGTTTGGATGTAGAAGCTTTGACTTTGATGTCTTCCTCTGATGGTATGGTTTGTTCTTCCTCATTCTAAAGGATGGAAGAAAATACCTTTTCACCAAGAAAGTAACCTTCTATAGTCTTATTTTTTTCCCCTTTTTAAGGCATTTTCCCTGCCAGTTACTTGACTTTTGAGTCCTTTGTCAAAAAGTGGAGGGTATACTACCCTAGGCTTCAGAGGTTTTGTGCAGCTATTCTCTGAGATACCTCTAGGGACCTGTAAGTTCTCAGTTCCTCCAAGGTAGCACAATGAAGGGAGAGGAGTTTACTCCTCTCCTGGCCTGCACTCTGGTCTGTGAGCAACCACAAGGACTCTTTTCTGCCCTGGAACTGCGAGTAGGGTTCCCTCTCCACTGCTACCATCAGTGCCAGTGACTCCACCTTACCCCAGGACCACCACTCAGGACTGAGACCCAGATCAGTCCCTTGATTCCTACAGGGTCTTTAGGCCCAGGGCTCCAAAAGTGGATTCTACTGCCACCCTGGGGCTGGGGCTGTTGTGCTCCCCTCTCACTCAGGTGAAAGAGTTTTCTTACTGACCTCTGAAGCTATCTTTGGCGTTTGTGGGTTGAGAAATCTTGGAACTGCCACAGCTACCGTGATTCCCCATCCTGAAGCCTGCTCCAGTCCTGTCTGTGCCTTGTGGTCCATACTGGGCTGCGCTCTACTCTGAGCCTGATGCGATAAACGCTTCTTATAGGCCTTCCAGGCCGTCTTGGGCTGAAAATCTGTTTCACTCCATTTTGTGACTTCTGCTTCTCTAGTATTTGTTTAAAGTCATTTTTTTATAGGCATTATATGGACTATGCGGGGAGAGCTTCTACAGGTCTGTCCTTCTACTTTGCCATCTTGGCTCCACCCCCTGGATCAGGAATTCTTAACCTTGGGTCCATGAACATGTTTTTTGTAAAATATTTTGATAACCACATTTTGATATAATTGGTTTCCTTTGTCACTCTATGCTATTTTATGTTATTCATTTATGTTATGTTATTCTTTATGTTATTTTATGTTATTCATTTAAACTCATGATTCTGACAAGGGGTCCATAGGCTTCACTAGATTGCCCAAAGGGTTCAGGACACAAGGAAGGTATCCTGGGACTGAGGAAGATCCAGATCCTAAGATAAAACCTCCTCTTTGTATCCAGGCCAGATCGGTCACATCTCCAAAGGTAGAATTTCCTAGACCTAACCTTACTTCCACCCCAAAGAAAGCCAAGATTGGGGCAATATCTCCAAGTCCTCAGAAACTACTCCCTCCTTACAAAGAACAGGAAAGAAAATGCTGGCAAAGTTGCAGCTGCTCATTGGGTACCTCCCACCTCCATCACCCCCTGCCCAGCCTGTACCTGCCTTCCTTATGTTATTATTCAATTTTCTAATGAATCTTCACCTTCTTTTCTTCCTCCCTCCTGCTGCCCCGTGGGGAAATTGAGAAAAATAAAACCATAGTTACAAACATGTATAGTCAAACAAAGCAAATTCTCATATTGACCAGGTCCATCAGCTCCTATAATAGACTGTGAGCTCATTATTGTGAGGGCTCCCTTGATACCGGGTCTACCCATCTGACTCTTCTGACTCTGGTCCAGTGCTCCCAGAAATCCACCCCAGAGAGATTACTGACATGCTGGGGACTTTTCTCAGGTTCTTTGAAATTACATGTAAACTGGTTAGTCTTTGATCTTGACTTGTAAGTGGACCATCATTTTTTCCCCATCTTATATTTTTCTGATAACATTGTTTTTACCATTTGCTGCTTCTCCTGCAAAGTCCTTATTCATAAAACAGTGCAGGTCTCTTCATACCCACCAGCTCCATTGCCCTTTGGGCAAGCCTAGATTTCAATTTTTAGAGACGGTGGTACCCCATGATTTGCAACTTAGCAATATCACTAGAAGACGATAAACATTCATAGAAACAGAGTCTAAGATCTCAAAGGGATCTCAGAGGTCAATTGGCTCAACCTACCTCAATTTACCTGTGGGGTGTGACTTTGCTGAGATCACATGTTAAAAAACAAAAAAGATGAGTCTTTGTTCCAGGAAGACTCTTGGGACCAGGAAAAAAATTCACAGCTTCCCAAAGGCAGTCCAAGCTCAATCCTCAATAGCCAGCTGAGGATACTAATGGGAAAAGCTCCCAGCAATACTACTACCCCAAAGGACGAAAAATCAAAGAAAGAGCAAAATGACTCATTTGGAAAAAAAGTATTTATAGCAACTCTTTTTTATGGTGGCAAACAATTAGAAATAAGGAAGTACCCATCAATTGGGGAATAGCTGAACGAGTTATGGTATGTGAATGTGACAGAATACTACTATGCTGTAAGAAATGATGACAGAAATGGTTTCATAGAAATCTGGAAAGACTAGTATGAACTGATGCAGAGAGAAGTGAAAACAATTTATATAATAATAGGATTGTAAAGATAAACAAGACTTGTAAACTCTGATCAACACAATGACCAACCAGAATTCAAAAGGACTCATGATCCCACCTCCTAATAGAGAGTAATGGACTCCCAGGACAGATTGAGCCATATTTGGTGGAGGGGGTATGAAATTGTGGGAATTTATTTTACATGACTATACATGTTTATAACTATGGTTTTGTTTTTCTCAAATTCTCAGGCAACAAAGGGGGATGGTAGAGAAGGTGGGGATTCATTTGAAAATTGAATAATAATTTGGGGAAGGCAATTGGTGATGCCAGGCAGGAGATGATGGAGGCGGGCGTTTCATCCATCAGATATGCCACACCCAGAGTGGGTTTAGTGAGAAGAATATAGTGAGAAGAACTTTAAATTTTTGTCCGCCTCCCCACCACCACCACCCCAGGGATCAGGTGAGTACATAGAGAGGAAGCAATCTCTTAGTCAAGACTGTTTTTGCAAATCTGCCTTGCTATATTTTCACAATAAATATCTCTCCGTAAAAGCTAATTGATAATCCTTGGTTATTCAACGATGAGAAGAAATCTACTAGTCAGATTAGTATTGAGGCAATGGTAACTCATCATTGATACTGGATGGGAACTTGTAAGTGATAGCACTAGAGAAAAAAACCACAATGCCACAGGGTTACTTACCCCTAGAATCCTAGTGTCCCAGAGCCTAGGGCTGCATCAATAATAACAAAAGTTGACCTTTATAAAATGTGTTTAAGGCACTGAGAAGCAAAACAGTGTAGTGGCAAGAAAGTTGGTTTTGAAATCAAGAAGACCTGACTTTAAATCCTCTTTTCTTCTCGCTACCTGTGTGGCCTTAACCAATCTGGTTCTCATTTTCCTCAACTGTAAAATGAAGGCTTTGGACAAGAAGACATCCCAAGCCCCTTCCAACTTTGAATCCATGTTCGTATGATCTTATGACCTTGTGAGGAAGGTACCTGATATTACTATTCATACTTCTAAGTAAGGAAACTAAAGATCTGAGAAGTTAAGCGAATAGTTCATGGTTACTAGATCATTGATTAATATCAATGATAACCAAAATGGCAACTTAAGACTTACAGAACATTTTTCTTACATTGCCTCATTTAATCTTCCCAACAATTCTATGAAATAGGAGCTGGTGTCACTATTTTGCAGATGGGCTCAGAGAGGTTAAGAGTTAAGTACCAGGACTTAGAAGCTAGTTTTCTTCTGCCTCCAAATCCAGGTTTCTTTCCTGTAGTATGATAGGATCCTGGGCTTGAGATCTGGAAGGGTCTTCAAGAGATGATCTTGTCACAGGAACATAGACTATGAGAGATGGGAAGGACCTTGGAGATTTATCCCAACTCCCTTGACTTACAGATGACAAAACTGTGGTGTTGTCAGGGGGATTGACCTGCCCAAGACCATACACATAGGCTCACAAAGGAGCAGACTCAGGATTCTAAGCCAGGATGAAGATATGGAATATCCTTTGGAAGGTAGAGTAATGAAGCCATTTTGGTTGAATACTAGTGTAGGGGAAGGTGAGTCACGTGTAATAAATCCAGAAACATAGGTTTCGGCCAGGTTATAAAGAGGTTTAAATGTGCTGCACGCAGGCACTCCAAAGATGAACAAAGGTGGGCTTTAATGTGTTCTCCTCTTGCAATGGCATGGTGGGTAAGGGTTGGGAAACAATAATATCCTAGGGACCTGGGAGGACCAATCTCTTCCAAAGCTTTCCTGGAGGACTAATAACTGTTTATAGTTCACTTTGAAGAGGCAAAGTACTCATTACTATGCCAGGCATGGTACAGTGGGAAAGTGTCAGACCATTGGAAGCCTGGGAGCCAGTCTCACCTCTGCTGCTCACTTATTCTGTGATCCTGGACCTGAATTGTCCCTTCTCCGCTCCCAGGTCTCAGATTCCTCATCTACAAAATGGGGAAGATATCCCCTACAGATGGGGAAAGGCTCCTCATTCCCCATCAAGAGCCAAGGGCATGGAAGGGATGGGTGGCAACTAATATCCAGTTGGACAGCCCAGGCCTCCCAGAATCAGAGAAGTCATGTTTTGACTTGTGAGATTAGATGTGGCACAGTGAGAGAAAGTGCCTGCAGGACGATTCTTTCTTTCTTTCTTTTTTAAAGACAAGAGTCAGCACAAAGGAGGAAAAACCAGTGGGACTGAATTGGGCAACTGCCTGGGTCAGGCTGAGAAGTCCTCCAGAGACTAAATTGTCCTGGCAGAAGCCCAGCAGTGTGGGAGGTCCTTCCTCCCTCCTAGCATAGCCCATAAATCCCTTCCTGCCACCGAGTCATAATGGGGGGAATGGGGATGTACAGAGCCAAGGGCAGAAGAGAACATTGCATGGTCAAATCCAACCCTTTTATTCTACAGATGAGGAGCCTGAGGCCCAGAGAAGTTAAGTACTTTGTCCCTGATAAGTTGCAGAGTAGGGATGCTATTTCCCCAGCCGGTGATAAAATTTATTTATGACATTCATTTCCATACCATCAGCCCCTTTCCCACTGTCCAAAGACTATTCCCCATCCTTTTAGTGATTTCTTAATCTCTTTATTTTCCCCTTCACGGCCGTCTTTGGTAAGAAAAAATTTTTTAATTTTATTTTTTAAAAATTTTAAATTTTTTAATTTTTTAAAGTTTATGAATTTTTAAAGTTATGGAAAAAAAAGAAAAAATGTTGTGGAATTACACTGATCATGGATGTCAATGGGTTACCATGGAGTCAAGCCCTTCCTATGATAGTATGACCTTGACCCAATAACTAAGTTGCCTCCATGAGCCTCAGTTTCCTCATCTGTAAAATGAGAGAGGGGGCTAGATTGCCTCTGGAATCTCTCCCAGTTCTAAATCTATGATCCCATGACTTAACATCTCTGGTATCCCGGACAAGTCACTTAACTTCTTAGACCTTCTGTTTCCTTCTCTGTAAAATGAATGAGCTCTCTCTAAAGCCCTTTCTAGCTCTAAATCTATGGTCCTAAACCACAGAATGTAGAGTTCCTTGGGCTGTTACTAGCTGTGCTAATTACTACACTGGGTGACATTGAATAAGTGACTTCATTTCTCAGATCCTCGGTTTCCTTCTTTGTAAAATGAGGACAATAATCCTTGCTCTACCTTCCTCTTACGGTTGTTGGGAGGAAAGCACTTGATAAAAAGTGAATCAGTCCAGAAATACGAGCTGTTAGGATAATTGCCACCTTCTGTAGGTTGACAAATAAAACAGTTTCCAGGCTCATAACTCTGAGTTAGACCCCCTATACTAACAATAGCTAACTTGTATATAATACCTACTACGTGCCAGGCACTGTAAAAAGGACTTCATGATTGTTATTTCATTTGGTCCTCCCAACAAACCTGGGGCTGTGATTATGTCCATTTTACAACTGAGGAAAACGAAAGTGACTTGCCCAAGGTCACAAGGCTAGTAAATGTCTGAGACTGGATTTGAACTCAGATCTTTCTGACTCCAAGTCTGGCACTCTGTGCTAAGCCACTTAACTGCCTTTAGAGACAAAAGCCATCTTTCAGATAGTTTCCATACTGGGTCTCAGTGGAATCATGAAAAGCAACATGATATGGTTCAAAGAATGCAGGGCCTGGGGTCAAAAGTTCTAGGTACAGGTCTCAGCTCTATTTGCCTTGTGATCTGGAACAAGTCACACTTCCCTTCTGAGTCCTAGTTTCCCTATCTGTGAAGTGAGAGGCCCAGTCTAGACAGCCTCTGAGGTCGCAGAGGTCAGTTCTCACCTCCTGACAATCTCTGTGAGCCAAAGAGAAACCTCAGTGCCCCAGCTGTAAACAACAGCTTCTCAGGGACGGGGTCCCTTAGTGAAGTGAGAGGAAGGAGGGAGGCCTATGTGATTTCCTCTGTCCTTGAGGTTCTATTCGGGGCTGGTTTTGACGGAAGTGGAGAGGAGTGTTCACAGAGGAAAGGGAGGGAGAGGATGCTGTGGGCTATAACTTCTCCCTGACCTGAAGGGTTCCTACAAGTCGAAAAACAGGAAGGAGCTGGGTCCTACATAGAACCTCCTCTGTGCTGCTCTTTCCCCACTGCTCACAAGTTAGATTCCCCCATAGAGTGACTATGGTAGGATCAATTTATTCTCTACCAAAGCTTTCCCCTGTTACTGGAATATCCCTATTCAATAAATATTCTCTTTGCTACCATACTGTGTTTCTCACTGCTCTGGTGTTCCTACAATTCAAACACTACTGTCATTTGCAATTTTGTTCCATAGAGAATTATTTACTTGAGTACTTAGTAGGTCTGCACTTCTAAATATATAAGCCACAAACCCCAATCAATATTCTTATTTTCAAGTCAGTCAGTAGACACAATTAACTCAAGGCTAAAGATATTTACTGAGTTGGCATTATTAGAACAACAAACCTGGGAAATATTCCCTCACAATTACATACATCAGTGGGAAGCAATGCATATATTTAGGGGACATAGGTGGCTAAGACAACTCACAATGTCCTTCTCCTTTTCATGGTATCTCTTGCTACTCCTACTGGGTACAGCATTTCTACTGGGCAGGTCACTCAGCTGGGCCCTCCAAGTCTGTTCCTCTCTGCTACTCAGCTCTCAGAAGCTGGGGTGTGCTCCTTTAACTCATCTTCCTCAAAACTGTCTCCTGCCCAGACTCTCAACTGTTCCCCAATAGGCATGAAAATCCTACAGGGCAATGAGCTTCACCAAAAAATGTAAGGCCAATGGGGAAAGGGCAAGGATGAAGAGAATCCCCTCCCTCCACAAAGAGGCAAAGGATGACTCCTCTCAAGAGCTAGGTTCTTCCGTAACTGGTTTTCTTCTGCCAATGCCCTTCTGTTTATCTCCAGCCTAGACTAACTCATTAAAGAGTATGTCCTGATTTTTAAAGGGCTGCCAGCTGGGCTTTCTACCGACCAATAGCTAGCTGCCCTCTGATCCCATCAAGGAGAAGGGCACATCTTGCAAAGGGGCAACCGAGTTACCTTTCTTTAAGGCCTTAACATCTCATTGTCTCTATGGCCTGGCCCCATCTTCTGTAATAAACTGGACCAGAAGGAATCAATTGATTAGGGACATCCTGATAAACTCCCCTTTATACCCACTTTTCTTTCATTTAAACATTGGCTATCCCAGCAAATCAGCTAGAGCATTCGGGGCATATTTCTCTATAGTCCCAATTCTTAATAACTTTCTAGGGACTTGGGAAGGCTCATGCATTGGCCTTTTGAGCACCTAACCTCAACAAAAGCCATGTGGCACAATTCTTATACAGTCCAAAACTTATCACAAAGGTCTAGGCATACCCTAGTCAGTGAGCCTAGAGATTACATTTGCCCCCAAATACATGATTTTAAATTCAATAAGTAAATACCGTCATACAAAATTTTTATCTGTCACCATCTAGTGCTTAGAAAAGTCTACCAAACTTTAAAAAAGAAAAGAGAAAAAATATATTCATATATCTGGTCCCAATGGAGGCAAACACTTAGTTCCTAACAGAAATAAGAGACTTAAGGTTGACAGTAAGTCTAGCCTTTAAGTGGAAATCAAACTCTCCTGGGTGAAAATTCCTCTGGGTCCCTAAATGTTTCCCCAATGGACCCCTGCAACACACAGCATTCCAACTGAAGGTCCAGAGAAATATTTCCACAGAGTCCCACATAAAGAATCTGAAATTTCTCCCAATCGATCCCTAAAACATGTCTGACATTACAAATGGCTGTTAATTAGAACAAGCAAGATAGCTTAAAAAGAAATTCAACTCAGCAAAGTCCCAGAGATGTATAGGGTTTCCAAAAAGTGATCAAGCTCTTGGGTTTCATTCCTTGGGTCTTCTAAGCCATCAAGAGGACCTTCTTCCAAGGACCTTCAGTCCATCAGGATCCCAAGTGAGGTGTCCAGACTTGTGCCACAATAAGACAAGCAATCTAGTTCTGCCCCAAAATAATTCTTAAAAAAAATGAACATGGTTGAGCCCTACATTGCTCTCTAAATACATTACCAGGTGCTTGTATTCTAGAGATGAAACACCAATTGTGCTCGTATCAGTTTCTATACTCATCACAAAGTAATACAACAGACATCAGTACATAAACATTCAACCATGCAAAAGTTATCACCAAGAAATGAATGAGACAGCCCAGAAATCTAATTACAAACTAAAAACAAAAGGAAAAAAGGGGGAAGTCATTCTTTTTTTTCAGGTGATCCCTGAAAAAGTGGAACATGACATGTTGATTCTTGATAGAGAATAGCTCTAGCATATCCCTGAAAATGCACAGGACACACCAATCATACTCCCAAAGCACCCACTACACATGTGTCCATGGGGACATGCAGAGGCGCGCATGCGCGTGCGCGCGCGCACACACACACACACACACACACACACACACACAGTGCAGTACTTCCTCTGAACTCCTCCTCGTAAGAGGCAGGGAATCTGCAAAAGACTTTGTATGAAAATATAGGATGAATAAAAGTGTCTCTCGTGATCTGCTCTATGGCAGAGACTGTTGTGATCTGACCTAGGGCAATAGAATTATATTCCCCTCTGGTTCAGCCAAGTAGTGACATGAATGTGGGCAGGTGCATTCCTTTATCTATAAGTGCTTATAGCAGAGCCAGCAAACTACAGCCTTTCAGACAAATCTGGCCTGCTGCCTATTTTTGTATGGCATAATTTCTTTAAGTATAATTTTAAATAAAATTGCATTTAAAAATATAAAAATCATTCTTAGCTGACTGTCCTTTGAGTCAGAATGTACCAAGCCTTGGTCCATGTGACTATCTAATCTGTATATCCAGGGGCCATCTGCATAAAAATACCCCTCTAATTAGGCTAGTGGGACCCTCTGTCCTGATCTAGCCAGTGATTTTCACAGAGTCCATCCTAGAACTTTCCGTGTTGCTGCTGAAAACATGAACTTCTCCCTATTCAGTAATAATTCTTTTTGCCATCATGATGTGATTGTTGCTGTCAGGATTTGAACCCGGGCCTGTCCCACACCAGAATAATAAATAGTAGAATCATGGCTCTTGGGCCAAGGCCATGCCTTCATTCACAGCAAAAAAGAGAGGAGGAGAAAAAGGGGGTGTCCCTATAACCTTAAAAAGGGGGAAGTCATATCAAACAGTCATTTAGTAGTAGGGGCTGCCTTCCTGATGTAGAAGCCCTGTATATCTCTGGGTGGTTGATGTGGTCCCCAGTGGCAGAGATCTAATCCAATTTAGCGGAAGCTGTTGCCAGCTGGCAGTAACTGGTGTGTCACAGGAGTTGGGGCAGGAATGAGAGGTCCAGAAGTGCTAAAGGTGAGAAAGAATATGGCATCAGGGGCTGGGTAGCATTGAGCACACGCTCACTTAAATGAGTCCTCATACCAGGAAAAGACTAAAAGCAGACATTTGTGGG
Source organism: Potorous gilbertii (assembly GCA_028658325.1). Taxonomy (NCBI): domain Eukaryota; kingdom Metazoa; phylum Chordata; class Mammalia; order Diprotodontia; family Potoroidae; genus Potorous; species Potorous gilbertii. The sequence goes on from CM053771.1 coordinate 61,545,426, forward strand.
AGGATGTAGAAGCTTTAGTTGTTCAGTCATATATGACTCTTCCGAGTTTTCATGGTAAAGATATTTGAGTGGTTTGTCATTTCCTTCTCCAGCTCATTTTACGGAGCAGAAAACTGAGACAAACACAGTTAAAAGTGACTTCTCCAGGGCTATCATACAGTGAGTAAGCATCTGAGGCCAGATTTGAACTCAGGAAGATGCCTTCCTGACTCTAGACCTGGGAATCTAACCACTGTACACGTAGCTGTTGAGCCTTAAAGAGACTCATACATAGAGAGGCAAAAGAGATTGCCTCTAGGATTACTGAGCAGCGGAAGGATGAAGATGGGAGACTGGCTCTTCAGATGAAGGGGCTCCTCAGAAGTAATCACCATCTGACATGACAGCCGTACTGAAACATGGCTTGTGGGACTATGGGGCAGCAATAGATACTCGGTGTTCCAATAGGAAATTTCTGGCTGGAAGGGAACCATCAAGATCTTTGCAGCCTTCCTAGGAGGGTCTTAGGGTCTTACAGAAAGGCTCTGAATCTGCCCCCAGACATAGAAGAAGCTTGGGAGCCAGGACAGTTATGATAACATTGAATGAAAGTGCCTTGGAGAGATTGTGGGGTATGTGTAGACATTGTGGAACTGCTTCTGACTTCTTAGAAGTATTGCAAGAATGTTCAGAGTCCTTGCTGGCCACTGCACAAATCAACCACCACAGGTTACAGACAGACAGGTACATTGCTGCTTATTTAGTCACTTGAGTGGATATCCATGCCATCAGGGGAAGATGGACGTGTGTAGTCACTTCTCCTGAGATACTTGACATAGAGTTTTGGCTAAGATCGGTTAAGTCACATAGGCAAGTTTCATAGCAGTTTGGGGAAAGATCAGAATGGGCAGTAGATAGAAAAAAGTACAATTTTAGGAAAACTAAAAGTATGTTTAAATTGCTACAAAGGCTGCAGCTGCTACTGCTACTACTGCTACTGTGGCTGCGATTGCTGTTGAGTAGAGCCCAGGAGTCTGGGAGTCAGAATCCATGCTGGGCTTTGCAGCCAGCCCAATGTTAATATCCTGAAGACCAAGAAATGACCTTCAGATCTTTAGATGGGAAAAGGGAAAGTATTCCCCAGAGGTGTTGGGGTGGGTGGAAGGGATGAAGGAGATATTTGTACTTTTTATTACTATATATTCAAAATAAATATCCTTTATAAAAAGCTAATTGATATCATAGTTAAGTGGAATTAGAATTCTAGTCACTGTTGGTTTGCAGTGAGTTGAAATATAATGAAATGGGACTTGAGCCAATGCCATTAGAGAAAAAGACCCCAAGGCTTTTAGTGGTTCCCCCTCGAGCCCTGAGGGGGAGATGTAGCAGCCTGACCTTGAAATAATGAACTAGAGCTACATGTCTCTCCTGGGGTTTGCTAAAACAGAAGAATAATACTATCCTTCTTTGGAGAGAAAACTTTCTTTTTTGCTTCTCTGTTGATTTTCCTGGAGAATGGCTACTTTTGGTTCAAAGAACTCTTTGGATCTATACTCCTAAAACATCATTGTGTTTAACTTTAGTAGTGTTATTAGTTCAATTAGTTCAAAGCAAGGTATTTCCTGATATGGTATTAACGACAAAATATTCATCTCATAAAGATGAGGCGTATTCTCCCAAAACTATTTACAACATTGATGGGAACACCTTCAAGGAACACCTGTGACAAAAGCAACCCCCATTGACAACCCTGAAGGATTAAGATCCCTTTTCATTCTCATGGAGTTCCTAAATTGCTCCCCACTCAAGGCACAGAATCTCTGCTGGAAAAGTCTCTTGTCTGGGCTCCCTAAGCCTGGAAAAGTACAGGAGATAGGGGTCAATGAGTACCAGAAAACTAAGAGTTAGTGGAGTGTAGGGAAAAAAAAAAGATGCCTGTCGTGAAGTCCAAAGACTGGAGTGTGAGCTCCAGGATCTGACATTTACTAACTAACTGTGTTATACTGGACACATCCCTTGATATCTCTGGATCAGAGACCCTAGGAGGCATGGGTGCTGAAAGGAGAACTCACCTGCACCAGCCTACCCACCTCCTAGACCCCACTAAGTTTAGCAGAACAGGTCCCTAGTGCCCTTTGCCTCCTTCTACCTTCTAACCAAACACTGACCTCCCATCCCTACTCCCTCAGGAGGGAAGACAAGACCCCAGCTCTACTCCAATTTCAGTAATAATCTCTCACTAGAAAAATCATGGGCTAGGTCCCTTCTACCCCATCTCCTTGGCCCCTCACATCTGGGGGATTAGCATAGAGTCATCTATCTACAATCCTTCAGTGAGACAGACATAAGCACACCTTACCATACGCCCTACTGATGTGGATAAAAACAGTGCCCTAAGAGTTAAAATAATATTAATTGACTTTGTGAAGCCCTTGGTGTCCTAAAGTCTCTCCTTACCACAACTTCCCCTTATCCTGGACCATAAGATTCCCTGTCCTCACCCCTCATCCTGGGGAATGAGATTTCCTTATCTTATGTCATTCATAGTCCTCACATTCTGCCTTTATCTTACAAGACTTCTTTATCTTGCAAGACTTACCCTGGAACTTCAATCCCCACAAGGAAACCCTAAAATCATCCTATATGTCTGGTCCTTTTCCTATACCATTGCCTTTGTTTAACTCTTGCTAAATCTCAGGTCCACTGGTTTTTCGTCAGTAAAGCTCCCAATGGCTACAGAGCAGGTCTAAGTGAATTCATTCACATTTTGAACCAGCTCTCCCATCTCTCTCTTTTCAACACTACCACTGTGGTTAAAGGACCACTGGGCCTTCTCATTTGCCATGCTACTACACCCTCCATACTACAAGGCGTTGCCAGCTGACCTCGTCCTTCACTCTACCCACCAGAGGGCCTTGCTATCAGTCATGCTGACATACTGTCTTTTATGTGTTGTCCCCACCCCAGTTAGAATGTGAGCTTCCCAAGTAGAGGGACCACTTTCAATCTCTGCGACAGAGATTAATGCCACAACATTGATAGCAGAGTCATAAGACCTGGATTTGAGCCTTGACACTGATAACTTGTTTTGTGGATCTCAGGTGGGCCATTTCCCTTCTTTGGGCCCCCATTGCCTTATCTGTAAAATGGGGATGATCATTTTATACTAATTACAGAATTCTTGTGAACAAAGTATTGTTTAAGTTTCAAAGAACTAGGAAAGTGTGTGTGGGAGGGGAATTTTATTACTGGTAGGGATTCTTTGGGTGCTAATGGAGGAGATATGAGATCCAATCTCTCACTGTTTGACCTCAAACAAGCCACTTTCCAGTGAAATGAGGAGATTAAACTATCTAAAGTCTAAGATCTCTTTCAGCTCTGATATTCAATAGTTATGTGATTCTGAGATATCTGGGAATTTGTTGGGAAATGTAAAGGGATGCATTCTATGAGCACTGGATTTCCTTGGATCTTTGCTTGGGAGATTGCACAATGACTCTACATGCAACGTGGGCCACAGAAAAGCAAAGGAGGAAAAACTGATTACCCCACCCAACTCCACTAGGCAGGGAGGCCTGGAGGATTAAATCTGTATCCTCCAGCATTCAGAAGGAAGAAATAAAGAAGAGGGAACCCAAAAGAGCTGGGAATGAAAATAGGTGAGGAAGCTGGACAGTTCCCTGTCCAGCCAGGAAGGGAAGAGAACTGAAGACCAAATCACCTAAGAATTGTTTGTAAGAACAGAGGACATTATGTACGGAAGAAAGATTCTAGGTGATGGGGTTCAGACTCTGAGAGCCTCCTTGAGCTCCCCTCAAAACTTCCCACTTAATCTGGTCTTTCTTACTCCAATCTTATCTTCCCATTTGTTCCGGAAGTCTCAGGAAGTCCAGGGGCTCTTCATTATCACTGTGCTCAGGTTTCAGTTGCATTCCTCACCCTTGATCCCATCAAAACCCCATTTCCCCAGGCTGCTGACCACTCCCATCAAGATCCGCATTCATTCCCATACCGCCCCCATTGAAACCTCTGGATTGCCCCACCTACTTCCGACCTAAGCCCTCCATTGTCTGATATCTCCGGATTGCCTCCAGCTGTTTTCAACCGTTAACCAGTCATCCCCAACTTGGACTTCTCCTCAAGACCCTCCTTAAACCCCTCCTCCCATCACCCTAGACTACCAGACCACCCCCAGATCCCTCATATCGTCTTTTCTATATTTAAGTTCCATCTCGTCTCCATGAAGTTGCTCAGATTTGATCCAGCTCAGACTCTGTCTAGCTGGGATTCTATTTGGCCCACTTGTGAATACAAGCATTACAAATACTTAAGTTCTTGCTCTTTAAGAGTCAACCCAGTAAGGTGAATCTTTAATAATTAAACTTTGTCTTTCTTTGACTTTAAAAAGTATTGAGTTGAATTCATTTGAGCAGGACCCGGCGTGTCGGTATTTCGGGGTCTCCAGCACCCCTCAACTTCATCAATGCATCCATCCAACCAGACCCAATTCAACAAGTATTTATTTAAATGGATGTGAGCGGGATGTAAAAAGGGATGTGAAGACAAAATTAAAAACAGTTCTTGCTCTTAGAGAGTTTACTGGGAGAAAAAAGGCATCTGTTGTATAAGTAAGTTGTATAAAAGGCAGTTGAGTGAAAGAGAATCAAGGCTTTTGAAATGTAGTACTGGAGAAGATTTTTTGGAAACCCTTGGACAGCAAGGACATCCAAATCAGTCAATACTTAAAGAAATTAAGGTCAAAAACTGAAGCTGAAGCTTTAATGTTTTGACCACATAATGAGAAGACAGGACTCACTGGAAAAGACCCTGATGTTGGAAGGCAAAAGGAGGAGACAGTAGAGAATGAGGTGGATAGATAGGGTCATAGAAGCAATGAACATGAACTTGGACAGACTTCAGGAGGTAGTGGAGGAGAGGAGGTTCATGGTCCATGGGGTTAGACTCAGACATGACTGAGTGACTCAACAACTGAGTACATTATATTGTCCATCCTGGACAAAGAGAGAGGAAGTTGAGGAAAGAGCAGATCTTTGTGGGGTGGGGGATGTTCCCTCAGTCCTTAAAGAGGTAGGTCCAACAGCTAGCTTCTGGACCAGCCATGATATATCTGTAGGAATCCAATGACCCTCCTTGATCTCCCCCTTCTTTGAGAAAGCCTAACCTTTCTCCTTTTCCTTGCAGTCTCTCCTTTCAAATTCTCCTCTTTTTTCCCTGTTTTTTTTTTCTTTTTATGTGTTGCTCCTATACCCATAATTCTTTTAGGCTCAACTCATTAAGTCCAAGGCTTTGCTGTGTCCCCAATGCTGCCACAGCTCATTTCCTGCCATCTTTTTAGTTCATATCCTAAAGACTGGCTATGTCCCTTTAAGAATTCCTAGCCTGAAGTCCACATTCTGACTCAAAGTCCCAAATTTCTCTCAGAGCCAAGAGGAAAGGACTGTAGCTCTGAAATGCAAATGTCCATCAGTTCTTAAACCCCTATAACATGTGCATGTATGTGCATGTATGTATGTATGTATTATGTCTACATCTATTTATGAATGTATATATTTGTATGTGTGTATATGTATAGATTATGTGTATGCATATTTATATGTGTGTGCACACAGGTATGTGCATGCATGTGTGTATTGTGCATGTGTACATTTATGTATGTGTATGTGTGTTTGTGTATAGTATTTGTATGTATATTTATGTTTATATGCATATATGTATGTGTATTGTGCATTTATGTATGTGCATGAATGTGTATATATTATACATGTATGTATGTGTATGTAATATGTGTGTGTGTTTGTAAATTGGAATGAGGGGAAGAACACTAAACCAGGGACTTCAGGAAAGACTTCTCAAAAGAGGAAGCACATAAACAAATAAGGAAGAAGGGCATTCCAGGCAGAGGGGACAGCTTGGGCAAAGGAATGGAGGAGGGAGATGGAGTGCCAAGATTTGAAGAAACAAATAGGTCAAGTTGGCTAGAACGGAGATTGTTTGAAGAAGGGTAATGTGAAAGCTTAGAAAATGGACTGGAGCCAAATTGTGAAGGGTTTTAAATGATCATCTGACAAATTTATTTTGGAAGGTCCTTGAACAGAGGAGTGATAGAGTTAGAACTGTGTTTTAGGAAAATGATCTTGGCAGCTGCGTGGGTGATAGATTAAGGAGGAAGAAGACTAGAAGCCTGGAGTCAAATCAGAGGTTGTTGTAATAGTCTTGGCAGGAGGGGAGAAAGAGCCTAGACCAGGGTGATGGTCAGTTGAGGGAAGAGAAAGGAATAAAGGTAAGATGTGTTGTGGGGAAAGAATTGACAAGACATGGGAGTTAACAAGAAAGCATCCAGGATGACACTGAGGTTTAATCTTTAGTGACTAGAAGGAGAGAGATGCCACAACCTAAGGAAGGAAATTGGGAGGAGAAATGAACTTAAGGAGGAATCAATTAATCAGTAAGAACATATGTATTGTGTACCAGGCACTATATTAGGCACATGAGATATGATGACAAAATGAAACAGTCCCTGTCTCAAGGAGATTCCACATTTTAGGGGGGAAATCATTCACATGTAAGTATATAAGTAGAAGCAATGAGATTCTGGATTCATTCTTCCCATGCAAATCTGGCTATATCTCCCCCCCCCTCAGTCCCCCCCCCACGAGTCTTAGGGGTACACTTGAAGGATGATTTTTACCAGTGCTATCAGCATAAGCTCCCAATCTGATGTATTTTCCCCACTGTTCACCAAAAGTAATTAGCACTCCAGTTTCATTAATCATCTCACATCAATTAGCTTTTACAAAAGGATATTTTATGAGGGGCAGCTAAGTGACAGTAAATAGAGTGCTGGTCCTGAAGTCAGGAAGATCTAAGTTCAAATTCAGGCTCAAACACTTAATGATCCTAGGCAAGTCACTTAACTCTATTTGCCACAGTCTCCTCATCGGTAAAGTAATCTGGAGAAGGAAATGGCAAACTACTCCAGTATCTTTGCAAGAAAACGCCTAAAGGGGTCATGACTGAAATAACTGAACAATTTACTTTGAAGATATAAGCAAGAACCGAAGTGATAACCATTTCACACACACACACACTTGGGTCCTCCTCTGCTTTTTACCACCTGGGGGAGAGTAGACTCAAAGCAATTTCTGTATTATATGGGTCTCACCAAGTTCCCTTCTAAATGCAGTATTGCCAATGGATGAGTTTTCATCTCAGCTATTTTATCAGAGTTTTCTGCTGGGCATGGATAACTGCAAAACCCAGCATGGACTTCAGCCCCTGGGTATCAATGACTCACCATCCTGGTCTTTCAAATCACACAAGGTTATAGCTATCTACAGAGCCCTACTAACCTAAAACAAGAAGGCATAGACTCAATGACAATAGAAACATCAGCAGAACCATGTGCTCATGTACTACATGGGGAGGCCTGAGACCTGTCTCCCCACTGAGGGCTTCCATCATTTCTTGACTCTTCCCCGGAGCACACCCAGACAGGAATGAGGATAACTTTCTCCATTTGGCCACTTAGTGCCTTTTGAATGTATCCCAGTTGTGACTACATAGCCAATCAACAGTCTATCCCTTTAATTACATGGTTAGTGGACCAGAATCAGTTATAGAATATGTATACATGCTCCAAATTATTGAGTATTACATACCATCATACCTTTCTGGAAACTGTCTCCCCACCCTCCTTCACATATGGATTCCATCAGCCCAGCATATTTTACATACTTACCAGCCCCCATGTTACAGATACAAATAAATATATATAGAAAGCTAATACAAGGTCATGCAGGTGTAAAGGAGGCAGTAACAGCTAGGGATGGTCCGTAAGCTGAAATTTGAAAGAGGTTAGGAATTCCAAGAGAAAGAAATAAAGACAGAGAAGATTCTGGGTATAGGAAACAGCCTTCAAAAATATATGGAGGCAGGAGATGAAATGTCAAATATTAGGGACAAAAAGGATGTTGGTTTGGCTGCACTGTGAAGGGAGGTAATATAAGTCTGGAAAGGTAAGGAAGGGAAGAGAATGAGTTCTGTTTTAGATTATTAAGCTTGAGATGCCTCCACCCAGGTGGAGATGTCTACCAGGCAGTTGGCAATTCATAGGACCATAAATTCAAAGGTGGGAGGGATCCAAGAGGCCATCTAGCTCAATTCTTTTTTTTGGAGTAGATAAGTAAACTGAGGTCTAGACAGGTTAAGTAGCTTGTCCAATGACATATAGGGAATAAGAGACAGAAAAAGTATTTGAACCCTGGTCCTCTGACATCCTCAAAGCCAATAGTCTCTCCACAAAGTGAAAGCAGAGCTCCAAAAAGAGGTGAAGGCCAATTCTGTAGAAATGGGAATCATGATAACTCTTCAGATATCTTGTGTAAAAAGGGTTACATGCGCTCTGTTTGGCAAAGGAACAATGAGTATGGAAACTGCTCAGAGGGAAGTGTCTGTTTCATGTAAAGAAAAACATCCTGACAATGAAAGAGATACTGAAATAAGATGCTCAATAATAATAATATATAAAATGATAACATAATTTATATATGGTCTATATTTTCAGCAAGGCTGTCCCCTTCATGTAGCATGGGCTGAGGGTCATTATATGGCTTGAAGGGAGGTAGAAAAGACATCTCTCCTGCCCCTACTCTTCTTCAAAGGAGATTTTGTTTCCTATCAGGCAGGAGGACAAGCAAGAGGCTGAGGTCAGAAACTTGGCCACTCTGCTCTCCCCAGAGAGAGGGATTACCAGACTAGAATTAGATCTGTCTGCTCTCTTGAATGTTATTTAGTCTGAGGGAGATAGTTTTCAGGTTCAAGTTAAACTTCTGATGGTTCTTCATTAATGGGGAAAGGGGGACCCAAGGTTTTTATACAAGGCTTGATTTCCTTCCCACCAAATATTAATTCCACAAGGAACACACATAACCAGTAGCAAAGACGTCCATTTATCCAAGGCAATAGCAAAACAGAAAGTAGAAAAGGTATATACAATCTATATCAGACAATTCAGAATGAAGGGGCTCTGTCATTGGAAGCAAGGTAACTCAAATCAACCAAGATAAAAAGTCCCAGATCTCATCCAAGGGGAAATTCCCTGAAGTCTCTACTGTGGCAAGCTGGGGAAAGGGACATGAAGGAGGCATCCAGCTCCTCTCATGTCTTCCCAGAGTCTTCTCCCTTCAACAACCTGAAGTGGGTTGGCATCTTCATCTTCTCTCTTGTCAATTGGACCGGAACCAGACTCTAACCTGTGGGTGGCTGGAGCCAAGACAGAGTGGGCTAGAAACAGGACAATCAGGACATAAACAGAAGTTAAATTAATTTCAGAGTGAAGGAAATGACACCTGCAGGCAGAAACTGCCCTTCTTATGAAGGAGTGCTTAATACATGAAAGGGGGTAGCCCACCATCCAACCATTCTTAGGTCTTGAGACACTTCTCATGTTTGGCATTCCTTGGGACAGGCATTCTTGGGGCCCATGGGGCCCATTGTCTCAAGTCTTGGGGGTAGTGATTAAGCTTCTGAATACAAAATCAGAGTTCTATGAAGGGAACAGGAGTGCTGTATCTGGTAGTTACAAGGAACAAGGATTGTGAACATGTGACGGATGTTCCTGGGAAATAGGGGGAGCTCAGTCTCTCCGTGAACACCTGGTGCTGTTTCAAGCAACACACTTTGCCAGAGAGTGATATCATCCTGAGTGCAAAAGATTATTGTTATGCTAGTAGGCTCAAGATACAGCCTGCTTGCTGGGTCTTAGCTCTGGCAACAGGGGTATCTCCAAGAGATTTTGGCACTCTTGATGACCACTTGAGGGGGATCTTGTAGAAGGAGTTCTTGAGGGGTTGGTAGTGATTGGTAGATGCCCTACAAGAACCTACCTAGCCCTAAGAGTCTATGGTTCTGTGAAATTCATATTCATTATGGAGCAAATTACCGGGTACAGTCAGTCAAAAAACATTTATTAAGTTTTTACTATTAGACATCATGTAAAGTGCTGGAGATAAGAAAAGTTAAAATTATCCCTGTCCTCAAGGAACTCACAATTAAATGGGAAAAACAAATAAGTACAAACAAATAGCATATAGGAGAGAGAGAAAAGAAATAATTAACAGAGGTAAGGCACTGCAATTAAAAGAAGGTGAGGAAGATTTTCTGTAAAAAGATGAAATTATAGTTTGGACTTAATGGAAGCCAGGAAGCAAGTAGGAAGTGGGTAGAGCACCAGCCCTGAAGTCAGAGGGAACTAAGTTCAAATCCAGCCTCAGATACTTACTAGCTGTGTGACCCTGGGAAAAGTCACTTAATCCTAATTGCCTCCAAAAAATAAAAATTAAGGAGGAAGGTCAGTAGTTGGAACAGATAATAGTCTTCAAGGCATGGGGGAACAAGTCAGAGAAAATGTCCACACCCAAGAGATGGAGTCTGTGGGTCAGCTAGGTTATTAAGGGCTCTGAATGCCTAACAGAGAGTTTTATGATCCTGGAGGAGATGATGAGTCATAGGCTTAATGAAGAATGGATTGGAGTAGGACAGTAGGGTCTGGCAGATGCACCAGCAGCCAATGTAATAGTCCAGGAGTAAAGTGAAGAAGGCTTGCACCAGACAGGCGGCAATATCAGTATCAGTGAGTCAATCAAGTGGCAAAACTGGAAGTAGGAACTAAGTTTCCTGCCTCCAAGGTCACACACCTTTATGTGACTGTCATCCTTGCATTAAAGTAGACTTTCAGTGTAGAGTTAGCCCCAGTCCTGGTCTGTCTATGATCTTTCTATGACCCCCTCCTTATGTACACTGAGATCCTCTGTTCCCTATTAAACATTCCAAGGTTTGTGTCCCTGGGTGGGTATTAAATTGAATTTTATTAAATAAATATTTACTCAGCAACTAATAAATTAGTTTTATGTCTAGACCTATCATTTTATTGGTATAGGGAACTCACTGTGTGGAAACTCCTACCCCTAGTGGGGATTCCCAATGGATCTGCAATTCAGAGTTTTGAAGAATTACCTAAAGTAGGAGGCAGCAAGGTGGTGAAATGGATGGAGCACAGAGCCTGCAGTCAAGAAGACCTGAGTTCAAATCCAGCCTCAGCCATTTACTATGTGACCCTGAACAAGTCACTTAACCCTGTCTATCTCAGTTTTCTCATCTGACAAACCAGTCTATTCTAGAATCTTTGCCAAGAAAAGCCCATAGTCTGTGGGGTCACAAAGAATCAGACACAAATGAACAACAACCTAACACAGGCAATATGTGTCAGAGAAGAAAATTAATGATAACAGAATAAGACTTTGAGGCTTTTAAAAAAGACTTTTCTCATAAGATCCCTATGAAAGATCTGGTACAAGAATTATTAAACCCATTTTATAGATGAGGAAAGGAGATAGACAAATTAAGTGACTTGTCTAGGGTCACATTCAAACTCAGGTCTTCTAACTATAAAAGGAGTTCTTTTTCCACAATGCCATGCTGCCTCCCTCCAGGATGGGGAGAGGGAACAGCATGAGTCTATGAAGTGATTTAGTGAGATATAAGACAGGAAAAGTAGGTTTGCTGAAGCAAACTATTCAACCCTGGGGGAGAAGATGTATATATCTTTAAAGAACTCAAAATCTAAAACTAACACCCATCCATAAAATCTTTGGAGATGATAGCTCTGACCCCCCATTCCATGGCTCCCCCTGCCATGCTGACTCAGTTCTCAGTTCATCCTTCCTTCCCAAAGAGGGCCAATGACATCAGGAGGGTGATACCTTGACTTGTGGGTAAATTAGATGTGTGTGTGTGTGTGTGTGTGTGATTGGCAGAGTTGGCAGCCTCATTTTCTGTCAGTTAATAAACAAAAACAAATGCCTACTCTCTTCCAGACACTGGCTAAGCAGGCAAGGGACAGGAAGAAAGGCAAAAACAAAACCTGTCCCTGCCCTCAAGGAGCTCATAGTGTAATGGAATTCTAACATTCAAGACCCTCAACAGTCCAGACCCATATGGTCATCCTAGTCTCATCTCCCATTGCTCCTTTACACATTATTTACTCCCCAGTCAGTCTGGACTATTGACTCATTGCACATTTCCCAGTCTTGGTTTATAAAATTCCCTCTATGGTTCTGTCTAAAGTTCCCTCTATGGTTCCCCGCTTTCTAAGGATCCTTCTGCCTAGAATGCCTCAATCCCCAGATTTAGAGTCAAAGGTTGTTGATCAGTTGTATCCAATTCTCCGTGACCCCTTTTGGGGTTTTCTTGGCAAATTTACTGGAGTGGTTTGTCATTTTTGACTCTAGCTCATTTTACAGATGAAGAAATGGAGGCAAACAGAGTCAAGTGACTTGCCTAGGGTCATACAGCTAGTAAGGGTCTGAGGTCAGATTTGAACTCAGGAAAATGAGTACTTTCTGGTACTGCACCACCTAGCTGCCCAGAATCCAAGGACTTGGGTTCAAAATATCAGTTCTGATATTTACTAGATTAGAAGTCCCTTTCTTTCCCTAGATCTCAGTTTTCTCATTTGTAAATTGGTAAGAGAGGCAACCTACATCATCTTTAAGGTTGCTGTAGCCCTAAAGTCTATGAATGAATGAATGAATAAACATTTATCCCATACTTAATACATGCTAAAGTTCTGGAGATAGAAACTGAAGACAGTCCTTGCTGTCAAGAAGTTTACATTCTAATGAGAGAGACACCAAATAGAGGAAATTTCAGCTGCAAGTCAGATAGAAAAGTCACATGGTCCTTAGAGTATGTTGGCAAAGTTGGCTACATCTTTAATGTTAATTCCACTGATAAAACCTTATCTGTTTCTGATATTGAACCATTTGATGATTCCCAGGACTTTGGTGATTAGGACCTTTTTTTACAAGTCTTCTTTCATGAGTCCATGATTCTCATCTGTCAAAATGCTTCAAGGCACAGCACAAATGCCACCTCCTTCAGGAAGCTTTCTTTGATCCCTTAGCCAGAAGCCAACTCTCCCCAATTGGAGTTCCAGAAGAATGTGGTTCCTTATATGCTATATGAATCCCACTTGAAATTGGATAGTGGTTCCTGCAGATGTGGCTGTGAGCTGAGACAATGGCCCCACATGAGTTCATATGCTTCAGCTTCCAATGTCTATATCAGAAGCTTAGCCATGGTATCCACCTTTGGGGTAAAGGGTAGAAATGGAGAACCATTCAGTCAGCAATCAGACATTTATGAGTGGCCAACCTACTGTGTGCATATTCCTAAGTTTGAGACAGTGGGAGATGCCTCAGGATCAAAGGAAAGGGAGGGGAAGAACCACATACAGTAACTACTATGAGCTCAGCACTTGCTAAGTGCTTTTTACAAATATTACCTGAAGTGATCTTCACACAATTCATTGACCACCTACAGAGGTAGATGCTATTATATCCTCATTTTACAGTTGAAAGTCAGGGTCGCACAGCTAGTAAGTGTCTGAGGCTAGATTTGAATTCAGGTTTCTTGACCATAGATCTAATGATCTGCACCACAGAGTTGCCTCAAGAATCTTGATTTTGTTGGCTTGAGAACGCTTTTCATCACCACAGATCACAAACCACATGTCACTTAACAGATGGTCTTTCAGAGCTACTGTGGCCAGAAATTCATCCTCCTGCAGTCAACCTGATGACGAACCAACTCTAACTTGGACTGAGCCTGTCTGGTCTCAGAACACAAAGCGTGCAGCCTGGATCTGGGGACCCAGTGCTCCAGCATTTCCAAAAAAGCTGCAGAGAGTGGTGGGTGGATGGAGTAAGGAAGAGCCAGACTAGAGACCCACCCTAACATTTCTAGAAGCCCCACAAAGGTGTCATCTGGGGAGGAAGCATCTTCTCTCCCTCTCCCCCAAGATGTCAGTGTCCTAGAAAAATAGAATTGTCTTGATGGAACGTGAACTCCTCAAGGGAAAATCCAATATTGGCAATTTTTTCCTTATATTGAATATTTCCTTATATTATATTTCCTTATATTGAACCCAAATCTGTCTCCCTGTAACTTACCACCACCACACTCTACCCCCCAACACCACCCCTTTCCCCCAAGTTTCCTAGTTCTATCATCTAGGGCCAAACTAAACAAATCTATTTGTTCTTCTACAGGACTGTCCTTCACAGACTTGAAGAGGGTTCTAAATGTGATATGACTTGCTGGCAATTAGGAAGGAAATTACATGAGACCAGGAGTCAGAGGATGTGGAGTTCAACCCCAGATCTACCATTTCACTGGTGCATAATCTTAGTCAGATCCCCTCCCTTCTGTGGGTCTCTGCTTCCTGCTTAATGAAATGAGGATTATGATACTTTGGCTCTCTATCTCACATGGTCATTGTGAAGAAAATACTCTGCAAATTTTCCTTTCCAGAGGCAGTGGCAATCATCAGCCTTGTGTCTTCTATCACAAGCGTTGCAAGGCTGAGATGATGGAAGGTCCCACCCACTGCCTCATAGTTCTGGTTGTCTTTGGGCCCAGAGTGAAATCAGTTTTGCCTGATCCTGGATGTACAGTTCTGAGGAGAGAGTGGGAGACATCCTTGGGTCCCCTGCAGCTTCTGTAGATCTACTGGCTTCATTTCTAGCCAGAATGTCAATGGGGGTGACATCTGCTTCCTCCAGCCAGGAACGGACTCATTGTTTGTTCAACAAAGAGTTCTAGCTAAACCGATGGTGCCGGATGGTCTCAAAATTGGGACTCTGTGCACTTCCTTCCAGGATTCTCCACAAAGCCAATGTGCATGGGTTTAAGAGCTGGTTGGTGGGGTTTTTTTGGTTTTCTGATCTATTTCATGGGTCACAATGTCCAAACAATTCCTCAACTCCTAGTTAGGTCAGGTCATCATCAAGCTTTTTTAAATCATTTATTGTGTGCCAAGAACTAATGAGACAAAAAAAGGTAAAAAAAAAAGTTCTTATTTTCAAGGTGTTCTGCCTAATCCAGAACATGATGTAACAAAAACTGCACAAATAAGATACACACAGATACATATTCATATATACATACACATATACATACAAACACATATTTATAATATGTGTGTATATATATGTATAAATATGTATATTATATATGTGTGTGTACATATAAAATTGGAAATTAGCTAGGGGGGAGATCAGTAAAGTCTTCTCACAGAAGGTAGGATTTTAGCTGAGATTTAAGCCTCAGAAGTGCTAGATGAAGTGGGAGAGCATTGAGGAGGAACAGCATTCCAGGCATGGGAGGATGGCACAGGAAAATGCCAAGGAGTCTGGAGATGTAGTATCTGGTTGGAGGAGCAGCCAGGAGGCCATCATCATGAGATTGAAGAGTACATGGAAAAAAGTAAGGTAAAAACAGACTAGAAAGGTAGGAGGGGAAGAAGTAATGAAAGTCTTAAAAAGCCAAACAGAGGATTTCATATTTGAAGCTAGCTGATATGTGGTGCAGTGGGTAGAACACCCCAGACCTACAGTCAGGGAGATCTGAGTTCAAATGCTGGTTTCCTAGTTGTATAATCCTGAATAAGTCATTTGACCCTCTTTGCCTCAGTTTCCTCACCTGTAAAATGAACTGGAGAAGGAAATGGCAAACCACTCCAGTACCTTTGCTAAAAAATCCCCCTGGACAAAATCCATGGAGTCATATAGAGTTGGATGCAACTGAACAACAACCACACTTATGGAAGGTGAGCCACTCCGAAATTAGGAAGGCTGAGCCTTGGTCTTTGCCAGGCCTGTTCCTGAAGCTTTTCCAGCCTGGAATCACTTGTCAGAGCTTGTGTTCCACTGGCATTCCAAAATCATCTTCATGATGTTGGAAAATGACTTGAATGAAGGATTATTAATTTATTGTTACCATCATCATCACAAATCAGAGGAACTGAGGTCTAATCCTAGCCCTGCTACTAATTCCCAGCACACATTATGAATGCTTGGCACATGGTAGTTACTTAATAAATGTTTGTTGACTGACTGGCTCCCCCTGTGATGATGGGCAAGTCACATTCCCTTTCCAGATCTTTGCCCCCTTCCCAGCCAGGACATTCCATCCTCTCCTTTCATCAGCTCCAAGGGCTGGACCCCCAGGCCTGGGGTCTCTCCCTCCTCATCTCCATATCTCAATATCCCAGCAACTCCTTCAAGACTCAGCTTAAGTACCCTTTCCTCACAGGGGCCTTCCCTTATTCCACCTTCTCATTCCGGCATTGGTTAGGGCTGGTATCCCCTTGCCATTGTTATGTGTTTATTTTATATTTACTTCTCCCATCTTGATTGTATTTCCCCCAGTAGGACAGGAAGCTCCTTGAGGACAGGACCTGTATTGGGTTTGTCTTTGTTTCTCTTTGGACCCAGGATAATGTCAGTGCCAGCGATGCCCAGTCTTTGATGCATAGCTCTAAGGTAACATCCCATGATTCAGCTCCAAGCTTGGCTTTTATTGTTCTGTCATGTCCAACACTGATCCCACGGACGTTGTCCACTGAGTTTTCTTGGCAAAGAGACTGGATTCCAGTGCATCCTCATTTTACAGATAGGTAACTGAGCAAATAAGAGTTAAGTGACTTACCCAGGGTCACACAAATAGTAAGTGTCTGAGGCCAGATTTGAACTCACAAAGATAAGACTTCCTAACCCAGGCCTAGTGCTCTAGTGCGCTGCCCAGAGTTCATTTCTCTGCACCAAGTGCCTTTCATGTAGTGGATAATAAATGGAATTCGAGATGCAGCCTGACCTAGTGAAAGACCTGAGTTCAAATCCCCCTCAGCATCAACTCCCTCAGCCACAAAAGTGAGGGGGCTGGCATCACTGGCCTCCGAGGTTTCTTCCAGCTGTCAGGGTAGGATCCTCTGAATTAAGTTAAGGATAATAGTACCCTAGATACACACTTCACAGAGCTGTTGAGAAGAAAACCCTTGGCAAATTTTAAAGGGCTATTGACATGTGAGCCACAATTATTCTTAACGTTCAGGAGGCTTTGATTCTGTTTCACTTTCCTCTGTTCAGTGACTGCAGTTCTGTTGTAGGGTCACTCCTCTTAGAGGATTTTCAGTTTCCTTTTCTGTAAAATGAAGAAGTCAAGTGGGATGATCCTGAGCCCTAACATTCTACGGTTGGGCCCATATTTCGGTAACCAGACTGGCTTGCAGGAAGCACCAGGAACCAAAGGGGTTTTCCACCCGGAGCCTGTGAGGTTGTTCCATCATCTGTCTCGCCACAGCTATTTCCTTCCCTAGCAGCACCTTCTTTTCCTCAGCTTGGGGGAGGACTAGACGACAGAGCCATCAGAATGAACTGTTCAAACCGGCTTCCTCCACGAGGCAGCCCCTCCCTGCCCAGGAATGTAACCATCTAAAAAGCCCTGCTGGGAAGCAGGCTGGGATAATGGGACCCCAGGACCTGGAGTGGGGAAAGGGGCTTAAAGATTATGCAATCCAGCCTCTTCTTTTGCAGATGGAGAAACTGAAACCCAGAGAAGGGAAAGACTGAACCCAAGGTCACATAAAATACCCAGAAACAGAAGGGCTTGGAATGATAATGAAATTAGCCAAAAACGAAACTAAAAACCCAGAGAAGTGCTCTTGGGCATTAGCTAACAGGCTCAAGGAGCCCAGTCTGGCTCTAACTGACTCTGAAATTCTGGGCCATGCCCAAACACTTCCTCAAGGGTGGCACCCCTTTCTCTGCCTTCCCTCCACCTCCACCCCCTCATCCACTTATAAAGTCCGGGAGAAGTGAGACTACTGTTTAAAAGCGAAAGAAAGCTCAGGAGGCAATCATTCCATTCTCGTCTTTTGAAGAGACTGAGCAGAGGAGCCAGGACGAGAGAAGGAGGGGGCAGAGTTGGCTCTATGTTGTTCCACCTCTCCCCACCTGAAAAACAGAGTCGATTCTTAGATCAAGGGTTTTCCTAGTCCCTACCCCATCCCCCACTTCCTTTCTTCTGATATAGAAAAGTACAGTAAGGCATGTGAAAGGCTACCAACGCCCTTCCCTAGAAGAGCTGCGTGGGAAAGGGAACCGAATCCAGCAGCCTGGCCTTCATTTCAGCTTCTTGGGAGTGGAGGTGGGATGATTCCTGAGCCCCCAGGGCCTTGGATTTAACTCGTGTTAGATTGAATGGAATTCCGACCACACTGCCTTGGCCTCTGCAGGTCTATCTCCTAAGATCTAGAGCAGCAAAGTACCCCCCAGTCCTGGTTGCTAGCTGGACTTGGAGTTAAAATACCCAAACCCTAACCTTAGTTTGGTCACAGATCAGATGCTAACCCCTGGAGAAATCATTTACCTGTTCTAGTTCTCAAATGTTTGTATCCATTTAATGTGGATAGTACTATTTGGACTACCTTACAGAAAACACTTTCACAGGATCCCAACTCAAGAACTGAAAGAGACCTTAGAGGCCACCTCATCTAATCCCCCTTATTTTACAAATGAGGAACCTGAGACCTGGAGAAGGTAGGAATTTGGCTGAGGTTGCATAGGCGGTAAGCATCAGACAGGATTTAAACCCAGGCTCTATAACCTCAATCCTGAGAGTGAATCCACTAACATTTGCTAAGTACGATGTGCCTAGCACTGTACTAACAAACCAAAAGCCAAGCACAATAAACAATCACACTGTCCCTGCCTGGTCTCAAGAAACTCAGAGTGTAACAGAGAGACAAGATGCTAATAACTTTGTAGAAACAAGCTACAAAGATAGATAAACTGGAAATAAACTCAGAGGAAAGGCATGGGAAAGAACTGGGGAAGTCTTCTGGCAGAAAGTGAGACTTGGAGAAAACCAAGACATATCAGAGGCAGAAATAAGAAGGTAGAGCCCTCCAGGCATGGAACACCTTAGGAGGCAGCCCTTGTGAGTGACAGTGATCAGGAGCAGCTAGGTGGCACAGCAGATATCAAAGAAGGACCTGCATTCTAATTCAACCTTCCACACAGGTTCTCCTGACTCCTGCACTGGTGCTCTATCCACTGTACCACCTAGCTGGCCTACCTTAAAAATAAGAAAGGAGGAAATGTCGAATAATGAAGAGTGTACCCTGAGGAGTCTGAACCAGTCTTGACTTTGATGGGAAGGGTATGACTATTCCAGTTCATTCCTGCTTCTGCATCAGTGTGGGGTGTTCCTAGTGAGCTCACAACCGTAAGTAATAAATGCCTTCCTCTGCCCAGTCTGTTTCAGACACGGCACTCACTAGCTGTGTGACCTTGGGCAACTCACTTAACCCCAATTGCCTCATCCTGGGGCATCTCCAGTCATCTTGATGAATATCTGGTCACTGCATTCGGATGGCTCTGAAGGAGAAGTGAGGCTGGTGACCTGCGCAGCCCTCCCTCACTCAAAACAAAATCAAATGCAAGTCATGTCATCATTTCTCTGATGGCATGGTCTTCTTTGGCAACAAAGGATGAACATACACATACTTACTAGCTGTGTGATCCTGGGTAAGTCACTTAACTCCAATGAGGGTGGGGGATGGGAAAGAAAGTGAGTGACTGTGAGTGACCCTCTATTGACCAATCCTTCAATGATGAGGTTGGTCATAGCTAGGTTAGTCATAGCAGTCAGTATCCATTTAGAGAGAGAAAGCACATTAGAAATCACATAGCAGATTTCATGGTGTCTCCCCCATTAAAATATAATCTCCTTAAGCTCTGGGGCTACTTTTTTGTCTTTCTTTGTAACCTCAAGACTTAGCATAGCACCTGACACTTAGTGTTTAGTAAATACTTATTGACTGTTACCTGACTGATGTTCCTTCCAGCTCTGTGAATCTGTGAAATCATGCCTAAGCTACAAAGTTTCCATTTGCATTGGTGGAGGGAGTTTCCACATAGGAAGTTTCCATACACTAATTAAATTCTTCCCCATTCCCTCCCCCCACCAAAAAAAAAAAACAACCCAACTTTAGTTCTACTATTAACTTCCTGTGTGATCCTGAGACAGTTGCTTTCCTTATGGAAGTTTTACTTTCTTTTGTAAAATTAGGGAGTTGGAATAGTCTTGTCACTCAGGAACCTACTGATTCTGACACAGAGATAATTCTTATTTTCCCTTGGGAAATTTCGGCCTGGCTGGCCAGGCTGCTCCTAGAATTACAATCTGAAGGCAAGCCAGCCCTGGGCTGTCCAGGGGTATTGCTTGTCACCACCTACAGATGGTTGGTGAGTTCCTAAATATGCCGTTGGCCCAGGAAGCTGGAGGCATAAGAGGTCACCTTACAACTGGGCAAGGGAGACAGGCCCTACATAGTAAAGAATGAGTCAACCAGAAATGAGAGCAAAGAGTTAAGTGCCAACTGAAGACCAAATGCCAAGTGCAATTGGAGGTTAGAGAGGGGGTTCTTCTGCTTAATAATAGTGGTTAAACACTGTGTTCCAGATGTAGACACAGCAGGACCATGACTTCCTTTGACCTCCTCTTGGGGGAGGAAGACCTCCTCCAGTCCCAGGCCCAAAGACGGGATGAAAATCTTTTGTCTGAGGACCAAAAAGCTTCATCATCAAGCTGGCTGCTGAGTGATGAATCATTTGTCCACAGCTACTTTCAAAGACCACCTGGCAAGGGGAAGAAGAGTGACCTAGGTTGGTGGATACTTCTAGAGAGGTAATATGACATAGTGAATAAGGTATTAGAAGACTTGGGTTCCAATCCGCCTCTGATACTAGAGGGCCGTGTGATCTTAGACAAATCACCTAACCTCTCCCAGCCTCAGTTTCCTTTTCTGTCAATTAAAGGAGTTGGAATTAAAGGCCCCTCCAGCTCTAACTCTGGGATTCTATAACAGATGAAATTATAAGCCCTAGAAATATCCAAGAAATAATCGGTATTCTGATAATATTTTAAGGTTCACAAAGTACTTCCCTTGCAGTTCAAGCACTATTTCCTGCATGAGCCTTTCCTGATACCCCTTATTCCTAAAGGCTTGCTCCATCTGTACTTTCTATATACTGTACTTATATAAAACTATATTATTTCCCTTGATAGAGTAGAAACTCCTCAAAGACAAAGACTCTTTCATTTTTGTATTCCACCTTCCAGAACCAAACACAGTGCCTGGCACATGAGAAGTGCTTCCTAAATGCCTATTGATGGATTGATTGGACAGCTTTGGGAAGCAGGCAAAATCATGACTGTCATCCCAATGTATAGAAGGGGAAGTTAAGGATGGGGACTGAAACTCAGGTCTTTTGACTGTAAGACTACCACAAAACCTCAAACTAACATAAATAGAAATAAACACACACCACAAATACACACACACACACACACACACAACACAAGACACTGAACCCTCCCTAGACATTTGCTGCAAGTTATCACAGATGGTGGGCAACTACTTTGACCCTGTTCCTCAGATATTTTACTTTCTTGAACATTTTAAGCAAGTATACTCAATTCAATAAACATTTATTAAATGCTTATATTCATCTATATTCAGCTGTACTATGCTGAAGGTACTGGAGTCTTACACATACACACACACACACACACACACACACACACACACACTCACTCTAGTTCTTCCCCTCTAGAAGCTTCCATCCTACTTAGGCATGGATGTCAAACTCACCAATTTTGTGGATAGAAGAAGCTGGAACAGATAATTAATTGGACAAAGAATCAGGATCCAAAAAGACCTCAACAGACTGGAGCGCTAGGGTAAAATCTAACAAGATGAAAGTGAAAAACAGGAGATGTTAGATGTCGTATTAAAGGCAAGCATATAAATACATACACACACACACAATCTTGTTCATAGGATTATAGAATCCTAGCTCTGGAGATGGAAGGGAATTCAGAGGCCAACCTCGTAAAATTTCTTCATTTAAAGGTCAAGGAAGCTGAACCTCAGAATTGACATGACTTGGCCAATGTCACACTGATCCTGCTCAGAGGCAGAATTTTAACCCAATTCCTCTGCTTCCAGAGTCCGTGCCACGCTTTCCATTGTACCATACTGGTCAAAGGCCAGCATCCAGGCATCTCTCTCTCTTTCCCTTCCTCCCTGGTCCTCTTCCTTCCTTCCTTCTTTCCTTCTTTTCTTCCTTCCTTCCTTTTTCTCCCTCCTTTCCTTCTTTCCTTCCTCCCTCTCTCCTTTTCTTCCTTCCTTCTTTCCTTCCTTCCTTCTTCAGGAGAGTGCCCGTTGTTCCTGCCTGTACCTTGAGAACCTCTAAGAAAAGTTTTCTTCTAAGTCTTACAGAAGGGAATCTCTTGTGGAGGTTCTCAGCTTTCCTGCCACCAGTTCTTTTGCTCACTCAGTTCTTCTTATTGGGACATATTTGGGCTCAAGGAGTGGAGTGATAAGGCATCATGATGGAATGCAAAGACTATTATTCCAGAATTAAGACTTAGTTCCCAGGTCTGGCACCAACTTGCTATGTGACCTTGGCTAAGTCAATTCACTTCTCTGGGCCTTAGTTTCTTTATCTGTAAAATGAAAGGTTGGGCTAGAGGACCTCTAGACCCCTACCAGCTCTGACATCCCATGTTCTAAGGGCCCTCCCACCTCTGACATTCTGTATTCTAAGTTCCATCCCAGCTCTGACTCTGTGTTTTAAGGCCCTTCTCAGCTTTGACGTTCCCTGTTCTAAAATCCTCACAGGCTCTAACATTCTACAGCCAATTTTTTGGATATCATAGTCAATGAGACATTCAGGGTCCCATGATCACCCTTCAGGAAATGCTATGAAAGCTGACATGGTGTTCTTCACAGGGAAAACTAGCCTCTGAGTACCTCCTGCTCAGACCTGTGGGTTTCCATTATGTCTGAACATCTCCCAGAGTCTGGGGAGCCAGGAGAAGGATAGCAAGTCAACAGTGTTTACTGGCATTTGGAAAAAGTGAAGCTATCTCACACCCCCACCCTCTCCTTCACTTCCCTATGAGAGAAAGGCCCAGCTGCTGGGAAGGGGGGGAAGAGGTCCTCGATTTTCTTCTTTGGAAGGAATGAGGCAGCTTGCCATCCTCCCACCACTTGACCCTGAGCACTCTGGTTCTACTCTCCCACTTATTCTCACTCCAGGAACCCAGCTGATATGTTGAGTCAGCAGGTAATTTGGAGACAGTTCCAGAGGTTTTTGCTGTCTGTCTACCCATGTGTTCAGATGTGGCTGATGTTTCAAGAGCAGTTCAGACCTCCATAGCAACTTCAGACCCTCAGAGTCCATTCCATCCCATTCAGGGTTCTCTTCCTCATGACCCTGGGGTTCAGAAACAACAGGATTCTGCTCTGAGCTGACTCAGGGCCCCCCCACCCGACCCCCAACTCTGCCTACACAGAACTATCCCACCTGGCCTTTCAGTGAGATCATTGGAATGGAATGGCAATGGATATCCTAGGATTTAGAGGTCATTAAGCCTAACCTCCATATTTACAAATAGTGAAACTGAGGCTCCAAGACAAGAAGTGACTGCCTCTGAAGCCGGGAAGACCTGGTTCAGTTTCACCATGGCTTTGTGACCTTGGGCAAGTCATTTAACCACTTAGTATCCTAAGGAACTCACTAAGACTGTAAGTTGCAGAGAAGGTACCTATCCGAACAGGTAGGGGGAGTTTCCCCTAAAAAAGACCACTCTCCACCATCCTCATTCTTTTATCCTACTCAGCAATTACATCTAGTCTAGCCAGTCTACAGTCAAGTCAAACATCCTGGCTGCTTCCTCAAGGTGTATTTTTGATAGATATGCTCTAGCCCACTCCTACCCCCTCCTCTCCATCTCCTTTCTTTTCTAACTTCCTGAAAACTGGTCCTGCTACTTCCGCAGCTCTGATCAAAAGCCAAACTTGTCCTCCCTCCAAGGAAACAGAAGGAAAGGGAAAATAGACCACACACAGAATTTAGAGACAAAAGGGAATTTAGGGATAGATAGTGTCATCCACTCTTCTGCTTTACAGATAGGGAAACTGAGGCCCAGAGAGATGTGATGCAGAAAGGCAGCACAGGGTCATGAAAAGTATACACTGAATCTGATATCAGAGGAGCTGACACATCACTAATCAGTCAACCAGTCAAAAAAACTTATTAAATGCCTACTATGTGCTAAGCATAAAGAATAAGGATCTCTTAGTTGAATGGAGCAGGCCACATGAAAACAACTATGTACAAAAAAGATTTATACAAGATAAATTATCTGACCTCAGACACATACTAGCTATGTGACCTCGGGCAAGTCACTTAACCTTTGCCTCAGTTTACTCATCTGTAAAATAGGGTATAATAATAATAGCACTTACCTTCTAGAGTTGTTACGAAGATCACCTGAAACAATAAAGCACTTAGTATAGTGCCTGGTACATTGTAGGCTATCTAAATGCTAGCTGTCATCATCATCAATATATTACAACAATAAACAAAAGAAAGGCATTAGCATTAAGGCGGATCAGGAAAGCCTTCTTATAGAAAATGGGACTTGAAGGAAGCCAATAGATAGAGATGAGGAAGGACAGCATTCCAAAATACATGAAGCCTGGACATAGAGTGTCATGCTTAAGGAACAGCAAAGAAGTCCATGTTAATGATCCCCAAGTAACCCAGAGTAATGGAACCCAGAGTACATGGGAATGATAAGATAAAAGAAGCCTGTAAAGGTAGGAGGGGGACAGATTATGAAGGGTTTTGAAGGCCAAACAGATAGATCCTAGAAGTAATGAGGGTCCCTGGAGTTTATTGAATGACATGGTTAGACCTGTGCTTACCAGCTGTATGATCTTTGGTAGCTCATATAAATTCTTACATCTTCAAGTTCCTTATCTGTAAAATGATGGGGGTAACCTAGCGGACCACTAAGGTCCTTTCTAGCTTGAAATCCATGATTAGGAGCTGTGTTTGTAAACACTACAGCTATTGAGAGAATGAATCAAGATTGAAATTCAAGTTGTTTGAATATGGTGCTTTTTCCCTTCTGCCTCTGGTAGGGATCCCACTGAAGCATTGCTAGTTAACCTCTGCTTTCAGACTACCTTTCCAGGTTTACTTAATAATAACCTCATCCATCCTATTTCCAACCAAGCTGGCCTGCTTCCTGGCTCTACTATATATGACATTCTATTTTCCACCTCCAGAGTTTTACCTAGGCTGTCTCCTATACCTGGAATCCTCTTCCAATAATTAGAGCTCTCTCAAAATGACCACCTGTCATTTCCACCTCTTGGAATCCTGGCTTCCTGCAAGGCTCAGTTCAGGCGCTACATGAGGCCTTTCAAATTCCCCCCTAACTTCCCACTCCTGCTAGTGCTCCCCTTTCCTCACATGTCAATTACTTCAAATTAACTTTGCATATAAGAATAGCTAGCATTTCTATAATGCTTTAAAGTTTACAAAATGCTTTACAAATATCTCAGATTTTTTAATCAAATGATATATTTATCACATATTATTTGAACCTCAGAACTCTGGGAGATGGTTGCTATTATTATTTCCGTTTTACAGATAAGGAAACTGAGACAGAAAGAGATTAAATGAGCTGCTAAGTGATTGAGGCCAGTTTTGAACTCAAGTCTTCCTGACTGAAGGCCCAGCATTTTATCCCCTGAACAACTCAGATGCCTCTAACATACATTATATGATAATATATATATACACTTATATGCACTTATAATATGTAAATATATATTACATATAATTATATATTATATAGATATGTTTTTATTTATTATGTTTATTATGTGATATACACTATATGTGCTTATCTGTATATTCCTCCAGTAGAATAAAAATTCCTTCAGGATAGAGACCATCGATTTTTTTCTTTGTATCCTCACTGCCTAGTCCAGTACCTTGCACTTTAATAAACTCCTTAATAAGTCCTTTAATAAATGCTTGTATGGTCCAAGGATTTATATAGTCAAAGCACCTGAATCCACATACTTAGTGGCTTTTGATGCCAATTTACTAACTTGCTCTGATGCTAACTATATTTGATAAATATGTCATATTTATATATGACCATAAATATATATACATATAACCATAAGGTCTTTGGACCTTAGTTTCTTCCTCTACAAAACAAAGGCACTTAAATGATCTCCAAACTCCAAGCTCCCTTGACCTGAATTCCTATTTCCATGGTGACAGAAATAACACCTATCATCAGAACAGTGAACCTCGAGGTCAGAGACTGTCTTTTCTCTTTGTATCAAGGCACTTCGCACAATGCCTGGCACATAGTAGGCAATAAATAAATGTTAGCTGACTCCTGCTAGTCAATAAGTTCAGAGTTGCAAGAAAAAGGATGTGGCATCAGTGACCCAGCCAGGAAGTCTGGATTAATACCAACATAGAGTCATCTCTTTAAAGGGAGAAGGTAAGTTTTAGTCTCCTAGACTCCCTTTTGGCTAAAACTCTTATGTGAAGGAGATGGAAACCTGGGTGTAGTTCTGGGCTCCCTCTTCCATCAGGCTTTTCTCCTATCTCCAGTAGGGTCATCAGGCTTTTGAGCATTTTCTCGCCCAGGTGGAAAGTCCTGGAGTGTGATGGCGCAACCTATGAGGGCAAAGAGTCCTGGGCTGGCAGTCAGTCCTGAATAATCCTGGTTCTCCTACTTAGTCACTCATTACCGGTTCTGAGCCAAGTCATTCAGCTTCCTAGAGTCTTGGTTTGTAGGTTTATAGGGTCTATAAAATATGGATGGAATTGGACTACTAAAGGGTTCTTAACTCGTCGGTGTCATGGACTCGTTTGACAGTTTGGATCAAGTCTCTGGATCCCTTCTCAGAATGAAGTTCTTAAATGAATAAATAAAATACATAGCATAATAAAGGAAACAAATTATATTCAAATAAAGAGGTAATTTTCCCCCCGTCCAAATTCATGGATTCTCTGACGTCTATCAGCGTCCGTTGAGGATGTATGCCAGGTTAAAAACCCCTGGACTGCCTTCTGGTCCTCTGTCATTCTATATAGTCTAATGTCTTTTTCGACTCTAATACTGTCTCTGTTACACGTTCCGGAATAGGAGGGGGAAAGAGGGGGCAGGAGCCCTTGGAAATTCTGCCTGCGGGCAGAATGTGTTTATTCCAACCCCCTCGCCCACGATCCCCCTGCTTATCTCTTCCATCCCCAAGCAATGCGGAACCCCAAAGGAAAGCATAAGGCTGTTTCTAGCCACCATGGCACTGAAAAGGAAGCAGTCTTTAGGTGGATTCCCCTAACCTAGAGAGGGTTGCCGGGAAATGATTCCACTAGAGAAACGTCCCCCACCCCCTCCCGCTCCGGCTTCTTGCTGCAGTCCCAGGAGATGGTCCCTGGAATCCCGATTCGCGAAGTCCGGGCCAGCACTGGCTCTTCAGTTGTGGGCGTTGGGGTTTCTGCGACTGCGCACTGGCAGGGAGTGGGGAGGGGGCTGCCGAGGAGGGACTGTGGGGATGCCCTTGGTTTTCCTGGAAAGACGTGGGTGGCGGTTGAGTTTCTATGAGGCACCCCCTCCCCTCCCAGACAGAGAGGATCGCCTCCCTCTGTCCCCAGAAGGACTGTTAACTACCTGAGGCAGGGATGCGGGACTGCGCCTGGTAACAGGCTGACTGCAGCAGCCAAACAGCTCCTGCTGCACGGATTTGAGGAGCCCTTCCCCACTCTGAGAAAGCTAGCTCCTTTACGCGGCAGTGCCTGCGGCTGTCCTCCCTCTGCAGTTCTCACCCCCCGTCCCGTCTCCCTCTCTGCATTCACCTTTGCTAGTAGACTACCTCACGCGAAAAGCCTCCGTTTCCGCAAGTCAGATGAGAAAGGAGGCGAGACCAGATGATTTCTAAGGTCCTCCTCACTCTTAACATTCTACGTCCTTCCCAGCTCTTTCAATCTGTGTCTTCGGGTCTCCTCCAGTTCTGTCATTTTTTGTTTCATGTCACCTAAGTGCACTGAGGCACTGTCAGTTTTGATCTAAAGCAAAGCAGACTCTCGTTTTAAGAGTACCTAGCCAGGAAGCATTCCATTTGTTTGGTTTTACAAGCAAGATGAAATTATGACAGTTATGTCTGTCAGCATGCAGGGGTGTCATTCAGTTCCCTGAGTGGAAGGCAGGCATGAATTTTTTCCAGCATGTCCTGGGATTAGTGTGTTGGGTTCCTGCCAAGGCTCTCTACCATCCTCAGCAAGGCTGGTTTTCCCAAATGTGTGGCTGTCAGCTTTCCAGTGGTCTTTTATTGTGCAGCCGAAAGCTTTGGCTACTAGATAGTGGAGGGAGGAGGGGGAGGGAGAGAGAGAGAGACAGAGACAGAGATTCAGGGCCACAGCAAAAAGTATAGGATGAGCAGGGAAAGTTTTCACAGAACCACAGGTAACAAATACACTGCAGAGGCAAAAGGGACTTCATTTCCCACGAGACTCTTAGCTACAAGAACAGGCCTGATTAAATTTCCAGGACTTAAATTCCCATGGGATTGTGTGTCTGTGGCAAAGGGTTATTGAATACAAAGGCAGGTAGAGATTTTGGAGAAGGGAAGCTCCATGATGACCACGGTCATGACCACACCCAGTGCAGAAAAGGTGGCAGCGCTAAGAAGAATTCTGGCTGGCTTCCATGAGAAGGTAGAGGAGAATTGAGAAAGAGAGTGAGAGGAGACTTCCTGATGTGACTCAGCTGGTAGAAACTGGCAGATGCTCTGGGTGCATAAAAGGATCTTCCAACCTTCTGTCCAGCTGCACTAGGACATTTGTCATACCCTTCCCATACCAGAATTTGACTCATTGTTTTCCCTATGAATCACTCTAATTCCTGAAGTGCATGTGCCGAGATTGCTATACCTCTTCCTTTGGTAGTGCAGGCTCTGGGCTCACTATTCCAACTCCCCACTAATAGGTACAAGTCCTCAGAGGGCAGATGGGTATTGCTTGCCTCAGAATTCTAGGAGTCACTCTGAGGGGTCTAGGGTTTTCACTTACCCTCTTGCTCATGAGCTTCCATACAGTATGTTCCTCCTAATATCATTTAACCAGTTAATATCTACTGAATATCAACTAATACCAATTAGCTTTTACAAAGGAATAGTGACTGAGAAAGCATAGAAAGGACTGAAGTACAAAAGACCCCAAATGGGGAGGGAAAGGTTTACTCTGCCCTCTACACATGAACTCTGTCACTGGGGAGAACAGACTTAGATCTAAAATCTTAGTTACTGAAAAACATTCCCTTCTCCCCATTTCCCAGTCCTGGGAGTCTTTTTCTCTGATTGAGGGTTACACACCATGTTCACTTTTGAGTGTGGCGTAGCCAATGGATAAGCTGATCTTTTGCCACACAGACTGTATCTCAGCTGCCAGGTCAATTCATTGTTGTGCTGAGTCAAGCTGGTAACTCCCCAAGGCTGGCTCCTCACCAAAGTTGGCTACTGTTCTTACTAACTCTGGAGGCTGAAAAAGCTCATAAGGTCTTAACCTGTTGCATTTCATCTCCAACATTCATTCACCTTATATCAGAAAAGACTAAACAGACCAAAAAGCAAAACAAAACCAGATATACTATGCATTCATGGACACATGGTAGCCATGTGGGAGAGAGGCATTGATGTCTCATCCCAAGGAGAAGACACAGGAATGGGAGAAAAGAGTTTGTCTACTTGAGCTTCTTGTATGCACATTCTCAGCCCAAGACCCAATTAAAAGACTTTTTATTATCAAGCAGTATGCTGGCATGAAACTTTCATAAAATATCTTTACCTGCTCTGTAGTAGGGGGTAGGGTGGGGGTACTCCTCTATTACACAAGCCCAGAAACAGGCCCACAAAATCTCCACATGGGTTGGTACCAGGCAGGACAAATTATGTGTGCTCCAAGGACTAGACCCCTGCTACCCAGTCTTCCCATTATCTTTTAACCTTTTGAGTCCTGATTAAATGATTTACTTTTGCAACGCATGTTGTTTCTTGTCTGTACTAACATAAGATACAAACTGTGTTTAAATGACCTTAGAAGTTCCCTAGCCAGAGCTGAGTGGCATTAAGGTTACACATGGAACATTAGAATGAAAAAGCAACTTAAATATCTTCATTGCTTCAATACATCAATAGATTATCAATCTCATCAGCAGCACATCCTCTCCTTTGGTACTGACTACAACTCAACCATGCTTTCTTATCCTGTATGATTCTTGCCCACGTTTTTTGCATAGATCCTCTGGAGTTGCAATACCTACATGCCAGAGGTTATTGTTTGGGTACCAGAGGAATATGCAGTGTGTCCATATGTCATCTCTTTTCCTGACCACATAGATAAACCATCTTCATTTCTGAACATACAGTGCATTTCCTTGATGATATCATGTGTACAGATCGTCAGTGAAACATACTTGCATACACAATGTGTCTCTCCATTACCTTTTTGGTCCCTTCAACTTTAAGGATTTTGTGATCAAAGTAGGAGGTTGTGCTGTTGTTCCAGGATGTTTACAATCAGACTACAGACTGAAATAGCCTGTTGTGTTTATTGCTCGTGAATTTAAAAAAATTGATTCTACAGAGCAAGACATTCTTAAAGAGTTTTCTCCATCATGCCTATATATCTTACCATCATACAGGATTCCTTAGTAAATGCACCTATGGAGATAACTCTGTTGAGTGATGCTTTGTCTATTAATACCAAACAAGTCATAAAATGAAAAGATTTAGGCATCAGTAGCTTGTACAAGGTCCAAATAGGAAACTTCCCTCTGAATGATAATATCCTCCAGATGTCCCTGTTAACAGATCATACTGTGTTGATCACATCAACCAACAGTTAATAGTCAATAACATTTATCAAGTACCTACTATGTGTCAGGCACTGTGCTACAGGCTGTGGGTACAGATACCAGAAAAATAATCCCTGACCTTAAGAAGCTTACAGACTAATGGGAAAAGATAATACACAAAAGAAAGACTGAAATGGGGTGAGGGTAGAGGGAAAGTACACAGCATAAGGACAAGGGGAGAAGGAAAGAAGTCCAAAAGGAGTGCAGAGGGATGGGAAATAGGAAGACATCAGTCCTGTTCTCTTCCTTAAATGGAGAAGTTTATGTTTCTATCTTCCAAGCAGAGGGGCAGAGGGTATAATTAACAAGGCTGACTGGATCTTGCAAGGTGGTGAAAATTCCCCCAAAGATGAGTTATGGTGAATATGGTGAAATCAAAGAAATACAAAATGAGTGCTGTCCTAGAAGTCAAAGAAGATACCAAATTCCAGAACATTAAAGGGCCTCCCAGACAATATTCACAATTATTCAAAAACTTAAATATCAATTAGTCCAAAACCTTTTATTTTCCATATGGGGAAACTGAGGCTCCAGGAAAAGAAGTATATTGTCAAAGATCACACAGTAAGTTACTGGCACAATCAGGTATTGATCTGGTCTCCCAAGTCTCTGCCCAGTGATCTTTAGACCACACAACACTGCCTCTCAAGTTTTCCATACAAGCCAACTAGAGACACAAAGGAAGGCAAAAAGACTCTTAGCCCAGTTTTGGGAACACAACAATTTGGGGATTGGGTCCAGAAGACTAAATACTCTACTATCCACTGCAAACCAGTCACTCAAGTATCCAGGCTTGTCTCCAACCCCTTGGATTTGTGTCAAGACTGGTAACAACTTTTCCCCTCAGATCTAAATTATTTTGTTTGTATCTCTCTAACACATTTAACAGGTGTTATTGAGTAGTATGGTTATCTGTGTTTGTGTCTTACCCTTCGTGAGGCTGTGAGATACATGAGGGCAAGGGCAGTGTTTTAACTAAACTTTGCATCTTTCCTGGCTTGGAGAAGAATGTATTCCTCATTATCTCTCATGTTGGATATCCAAGCTCCTATATCCAAAGTCTGTTGATTTCAACTTTGCAACATCTCTTGAATATGCCCCCTTCTCTCCTCTGATGCTGCCACCACTCTGATGTAGGTCTTTATAACCTCATGCCTGGATTCTTGCAATAACCTGCCTTGGGTCTGTCTTGCTCAAAGTCTTTCCCCCCTACTCCAATTCATCCTCCATTCAGTCACTAAAATGACTTTCCTAAATGTGATAATGAGAGTAAAAGATCTGTCTCATCCATTAATAGACCTCAGGTGGAGTCCATTAAAGGAAACTTGATTAGGGGAGACTTGTTTTGTAGGAAGGCCCACACCTTTTGTAAGTTGTTAATGAGGCACTGAGCCAAGAGGGTCATGTGGCTCTGAAAAGTGTATATATACTCTGAGGTGAGATTTACTTTGGGCCTTACTCTTTGGAAGAAGGTTTGTGCGCCAGATGAGACTCTGAGTAGCCTGAAGGAGCCCCACCTCCCCTTGAAAACCCAGATGTAGGTGTTTCTCTCTCCGGTAACTACATATGTATGTATGTATGTATGTATGGTCAGACAGTTGAATCTGTCTGTTGATCTGTGATGTATGTATTGCTTATGGTCAGATAGAAGCCCTATCTGTTGGTCTTTATTTATTTCTCTGCTTATATTTTCTCTGTTGGTATATGTAATTAAAGAAGATTGTTGAGCAGTCAAAAGTTGCTTTCCTTTTAGAAAAGCAGATCTAAGAATCTGTCCTAGCAAGCCATCCTGGATATGTTAGAGTTCTTGCTGCTACACTAAAGCAGAGGTCTGACCATGTTACCTCCCTATTCAGTAAACTGAAGTGGCTCCCTATGGCCTCCAGGATCAAATATAAAACCCTCTGATATTCAAAATCTTTCATAATCTAACCCATGTTCCAGTCTTCTTACTCCTCTACACATACCCTTCGACCCAGTGACATTGGCCTTCTCAATGTTCCATAGACAAGACACTCAGTCTCTTGGCTCTGGACATTTTCTCTGGTTTCTCCCATACCTGGAATGCTCATCCTCTTCAACTCTGCCTACTGTTTAAATCCCAACTAAAATCCCATCTTTTATAGGAAGCCTTCCCCAATGCCTCTTAATGCTGGTACTTCTCCTTGTTAACTCTTTCCCACTTAGCCTGTACATGACTTATTTGTGTTTGTTTGCTTGTCTCCTTCATTAGATTGTGAACTCCTTTTGAGATTCTTTTTGTCTTTTTCTTTTGTATCCTCAGTGTTTATCCCCTGGCACATAGTAGGAGCTTACTGAATTTGAATTTCATAGGAACACAGACTCAGAGCAGGAAAGGACCTCACAGGACATCTACCAACCACTACCAAACCCTCAAGAACTCTTTTTACAAAATCCTCAGCAGGTGGTCATCTAGCTTTTGCTCAAAGACCTGTTGTTCATCCTTCATTTTCAGAAACCCAATGACACACAGGGAGATGTCCTGACTTGTGCAAGAATTGAATTTAAGTGAGTCAGAATTGCACAATCATCAGTTTCACCCTGTCTTCTAGAACCATCAAAGTCCAGTGACAAGACAAAATTTAAGACAACTAGTAATGGACTAGCATGCAGTAGATGACTTTAGCATCTTCAGTGTCTGACCAAACTCTAAGTACTCCACAATGCCTTGCTTCAACCACCTTCATGGCCATTGGAACAATTTGTTCTCATACAGCCATTATGTTGGGGGAAGTCTTTACATGCTTAAGGTAGACATCACCCTAACTCGAAGGTTTGAGGCCTGTTAGTTACCCTCAACCTGGTTTAGCCCATCTGCTGATATGGTTTTACCGAAGTGTGGTCACTGCACATGTTATAGCTTCTTGGACCCACAGGTTGACAGTTGGGTGATAAGTTTCTTTATACTGAACCTAAGTCAATCTCTCTGAATCTTAGTATCATAGAAACCCAGATATAGAGTTAGAAGATACCTTAGAGGTCATATAGTTCAATCATTTCACTTTACAGATGAGGAAACTGAGGTCCAGAGAGACGAAGAGATTTACCAATGTCATACAACTAGTAAGTGGCAAGAGTCAGGATTAGAAACTGATCTTCTGAGATTCTTTCCACTGTACCATGTTTATTGCTCTTAATTCTGCCTACCAAGGCCAAGCAGAACAAGTCTTATCTTTTTTTTCCATACATGAGCCCTTCAAATACCAAGCCTCCTCTTCTCTTGAACATCTCCAAGTCAAATCAAGTCAAGGAGCATTGATTAAGTGCCTACTCTGTTCCAGGCACTATCCTAAGCACCATTTCCTTTGACTCATCCTACTGTGGTCCAGTTTCCATCATCTCACCATCTGGTCATTCTTAAATTTTAAAGTATTATCATGATGTAGGGATAGAGATCCAGACTTGGAGTCAGGAAGACCTGAATTCAGGTCTTGGCTTTGACCTCCTGAGTAGCCACGGGCCCCCAATTAAAATTGCCCCAGGTAACTCTGCAAGACAATAAATAAAGAAGTGATGGTTCTGCCTTGGGGGGAGGAGGGAGTTCCCCCACAGGGTGGTCCCTAAGCGGATGATATCCCTGGTCTGGATTAAAATCAAAATCCCATCGATATGGGAGGCTGTGTGGCATAGTAGAGAGAATATTTTGTCATCTTCCCTTGGTCCTCTCTCCGTGTCTGTAGCTACCTACCTCGGAGAGCCGAAGGTAAGAAAGGCTGGGATAGTTAGGTTCCAGTTCTGTCCGTTTCCCTGACTCTTTGCACGACCTCAAGATGAGTCACTTCTACGATGAAAACCTGAGCTTCAGGTTCATCTGTGAAAAGAGAATACTTACCTTTCAGGGTGGCTTGGAGGAAGATGCACTACCAACTTTAAAACTATGTCACTGTGAATTATGACGCATAGCTGCAGCCTGGAGACTTGTGGCTTCCCATGGCCGAAGACCGTTTCATCTTCATGTGCTGTAAAGGCATTTATTGCGTTTTGGGCTGGACCTGAGAGTTCACGGGGCAGGCAACTCTTCCGAATGCTCTGGGGTTTTTGCTTTGTTTTGACCAAAGCAGAACAACTCCTGTAACTGGGGCCACCGAGAGGCGGCCTGGTCACCGGGACTCATTCTGTATGGCGGGCTGTTATTAGTTGTGATTATCACCGATAATATTGATTGACTCAAAGAGAAAGCGGGATGGCAAACGCCCGGGTGACTTTCGCTTTCCGAGCGCGTTCCCCCTTAGAGGAGACCAAGTCCGCTCTCCTCCTGGCCCAATCCCCTCCCCCATCTCCGGAACGGAGACCGTCACACTGGGGTCAAGTTTGGGCCACGCCCCCCAGACCTCGAACCCTGCCCCCCCTCCTTCCCCCGCCCATCCTCTCCATCCCAAGATGGCTGTTCTTCACCACGTGACCCGCATCGGGGTGCGGCGCAGGGGGCGGCCGAAGGGGGGGAGGGGGAGGGAAGCCCTGCCCTTTGCCTTCCCCGCTCCGCTCGGCCCAGCCTCGCTCCCGCACCGTCCCTGCCCCCCCCCTCCGGCAAACCGTTCCCCGCTCCCCGCCAGGCCGGGGTGCGGTTTGTGAGGTGTCCGGGGCGGGCGCCTGCGCAGTGGGCCCCGCGCGAGGCGGAGGCTATATAAGGGTTTCGCTGGCGGCCCGTCTGACTCTGGCGGCCGGAGGGCGGAGGAAGCGGACGTAAACACGGACGGGCACGTAGCGGCGGCGGCGGCGGCCGGGCCGAGCCGAGGCTAAAGGGAGGCGGCCGCGGCTGAGGGGAGGGGTCGGCTCCCGGGCCGGGCCGAAGCCGCGGCGCCATGGGCTCCGAGAAGGACTCCGAGTCCCCGCGCTCCACGTCCCTGCCGGCGGGCGCGCCGGACCCCAAGTGCCGCGGCGGCGGCGGGCGGCGGCACCGCTTCCTCTCCAACCTCGTCCTCCTCCCCGCGGGCCGAGGCCGCCGGGCCCGGGCCAAACCCCCGCCGCCCGCCCCGGCTGCGGCCGAGCCCCCGGCGCCGCCCCCGCCGCCGCCGCCGCCGGCCCCGCCCGAGGCGCCCCCCGCCGAGCCCGCCCCGGAGGCCGAGGCCGTGGCGGCGGCCCCGGCGGCGACGGCGGCGGGCGAGGAGGGCCCCGAGCCCGGCGGCGGCGAGGTGGAGTGCCCGCTGTGCCTGGTGCGCCTGCCGCCCGAGCGCGCCCCGCGCCTGCTGAGCTGCCCGCACCGCTCGTGCCGAGACTGCCTCCGCCACTACCTGCGGCTGGAGATCAGCGAGAGCCGCGTGCCCGTCAGCTGCCCCGAGTGCAGCGAGCGCCTCAACCCGCACGACATCCGCCTGCTGCTCGCAGACCCGCCGCTCATGCACAAGTACGAGGAGTTCATGCTGCGCCGCTACCTGGCCTCGGACCCGGACTGCCGCTGGTGCCCGGCGCCGGACTGCGGGTGAGCCGCGCCGCGGGGGCCCGCCGTGCGGTCAGGGCCGGGCGGGGGGCCCGCCGGGCGGTCAGGGCCGTGCGGGGGGGCCCGCCGGGCGGGGGCTGATGCGGGCTTCCCTGGAGGAAGGCGGGGCCGGGGGCTCGGCCTCTCGGCACCCTAGGAGTGGGAAGAGGCTGCCCCCGGGTGACGGCAGGTGGGGAAATCCCGTAGAGGGGAGCGGGGAGCGGGGCGCGGGGCGGCGCACTGCTGTCTCCGTGTGGGTGCTCTGGCTTGGAACGGGGGGATGAGACCAAAACCGTAGGCGGGGACAGCCGTTCAGGGAGCAGGGAATCCCCCCCTTTTTTTGACAGGTGATTAGGGGCTGCGGCTTTCCGTCCTGCAAAGATAAGGTTTGGACAAAACCATCGAGAGAGGAAGAAGGGACGCAGCCTTAGACCAAAAAGAAGGGGGATTGCCTCACTGGGGAGGTGGGCTGGGGCAGTAAGATCCTTTGGGGTAAAACTGCCCGACACAAAGACCTTTGAGGAGGGGGTGGCTTGCCCGGAGAATATGGGATGGTGCAAGCATCATTTACAGAAGGGGAGGGGGTATGTGGTTACATCATCAGTAGTGGGGAAAGCTGTGGAGCAGTGAGTCCAGGGAGGTTCCACCAGCCCCATCACGGGCAGCATGTTTGGGTTGTGGGTGACCCACTGATTCTAGCTGCCCTGGCAGAGGCAAGGAGATGTAAAGGCAAAGAAAGGAAAGTTGAAATGAGGATACTGAATTGCTGCGTGGAGGAGAAAGAAGCTCCTAAGTTAGTTGCCATTGAGACTTGTGTTACTGATGGTAGACAAGTTTTGATGCCTATGGTGTGTTGAATTTTTGACAGTCTGAGAAGAGTTGGATGGAGAGTTATATATACTCTCCTGAAGATTTCGGTTCTGTGGTTTTCTCATCTGATCTGAGCAACCCTAGTGTATTCTCAGTGCATCACTAGAAGGGACCTCTTTTTTAAGTGGCTAGACTAGGATTGGGCCTTGGGATATGCCTTGAACATTGAAATATGACCTTGAACAAACATCATGATTGAGGCTTAATGAAAAAAAGTCCTGAATCTGGAGTTAGGAGACCTGGGTGCAAATCCTTCTTGGATTAGCTATGTGACTGGGTGAACAAATCAATTAACCTCTCAAAGGTTCTATTGCTTCATCTGTAAACTGGGAATGAGATTTGCACTACCTCCTAGGGTTGTTGAGGAAAGAACTGTGTAATTGTTGGGAGGAGGAAGGAAGGGGAAAGCTGTTGTGATAAAAATGTAATTCTTTAGTAAGTCCTCACAATAATCTGCTTGTCAAGTCTTTCAGAGGACGAGACTAAGTGTAATTTGTTTCATGCCAGATTTCACAGAAAAGTGTTGTCATTAGGAGAAACAGACATCATTACTAAGGTATTAGAAGACCTGAGTTCTTTTTCTGACTTGTTTTGAGATGAGTATATTATTTAACCAGGATAAGATGGAGTTTCTGAAGTTCTGGGAGATATTGTGGCCAAAGGTACTCTCTTTATCTGTGGTAGATGATACCTGCTTTCTGTTGATAAGGACCAGACTTTGTAGTCTTGGCTATAGTCTTTTCCTTTGGTTGGCATTTGTTACTGACTTTGAGATGTTGGGGAGGGAGACTAGTTAAACTTTTTGGTGTTCAAGCTTTTTAACATGAAGCAAAAGCTTGTAAATTAGTATTAGAAGATTGTGTACACTTTCCCTTACCCTATTTATTTCTAAGAAGGAAATGGGACTGCATCAGTCTGGTTCACCTCTCCATAGGACTGCTTTTTGCATCTAATTAATCAGATACTATTTTTTTTCTTCGCCTCACCTTTTTCAGTAGAAATTGACAGAGTTCAGTTACAGACATGATAACTCACATTTCCATAGCATTTCCCTTACAACTCTGTAAGGTGGGTTAATACAAGTGGTGTTATGCTCATTTTTAGAAAAAGAAACCACAACTCAGGCAAGCAAAATATTACAGTCAGACCTGGAACTCAGATCTCCTGATTTCCCATCCTACCATGTTCGATAAATAATTGTTAAATTGACTTCAATATTTTCTGTTGAGTTTGGTGATAAGAAGTATCAGTGTTCACCCTTAGTTTATGAAAAAATATACTTAGGTGGATCTGTGATCTCATTCATCTGGATGTTTTAGATTGCAATTTAGATTCCTTGACTGCCCATCCTGTGTTCCTATCCTCTCAGAAGTTCCCAGTAGGCCATCCACCCAACATACTGGAAGGTTTCCTTCAACTTTGCTGATAAAAGAAATGATAAATATAAACCAAGTTTTTAAAAAATAAGACTACCATTCCGTTCTCGAGATTTTCTAAATTATTTCATCTCTACATTCTCCTCATCTCTGAAATGAAAACTTTGGACTAGATCTCTACTGTCTCTTCTAGCTCTGACTCTGATAATGGGGGGGGGCGGGAGGGGGGCAGGGGGAAAAGGAAGTTTGACTTAGAAAAATCAGCACTTGTCAGTGAAACCCCCCAGTTCATTATAGGATGTTGTGTCAAGTTGTAGTATTGTAACAGAGGTGAGGCTAATAGAATTGCAGTCTGTTTCAGACTTCTGACTTCATTGTCAGCATTCACTTCATGTTTTTCTTCTGTTATAAAATAGGCATTATTTCTACCTCACTTGTGAGTCTTAATTAACGTTTGCAAAGTGTGTTGAAATTTTCAGTTGAAGGTGTCATGTAAATACACAGTAACTTTGACATTTTTTTGCTTCCCAAGTGAGTAAATTCCTTTGGATATAGCCACTAGTCCTTCTTCCTCTCTGTCACACTGCCTTTTCTGTTGAATGCCCAGAGATTTACCATCCCTTCCTGTACTCTCAGACAAGGTTGGTTGGTATGATTGGTTTTTGTTTTAAAATGAAGATCATGTAGATCACAACCTTAGCCTGGCATAGCATGCAGTAGGTACTGAATAAATGCTTATTGATAGTGACAGTGATTAATACAAGCTGTTCCTTCAGCTTGGAGCACAGAGAGTTTGAGCTTTAATTTCCCAGCCTTGAACCCATTATTCTTCCACTCTATTCTTCATCCCCCTGAACTGAAGTTAGTGGAACCAAACTGGGAGAGGGGTGTGTATGTGTGTGTTCTTGTTCTTTGCTCTGTTTATTCCCAGTTACTAATCATTTTAATAGTGACTCGGAGAACAGAAATTATGGAGTTTTTCCTTCTTCTTTCTTGGTTTAGGAACCATTTGTTAATGGTCAGCTAAGCCATGCCACAGAATAGATATAGTAGTTGGGGATAAGAACATATGTTTCCATATGTGATAGATACTTATTGATTCATTGATTGGTGAGATCAGAAGCTCATTTCCCCACCTTGTCATACTTTACACAGACTGGTAAAGTAGATTGGGAGAAAGTGGCCCTCAAATCACCTGCAAATAGTAAAAATAGTAAGTGAAAAATTTTTAGTGGAAGAAAAGTGTAGAAAAGTCTTGAGTTTAATATCAGGACCTTGGCTCTAATCCTGGCCCT
Organism: Potorous gilbertii; assembly: GCA_028658325.1. Lineage (NCBI taxonomy): Eukaryota > Metazoa > Chordata > Mammalia > Diprotodontia > Potoroidae > Potorous > Potorous gilbertii. The sequence goes on from CM053771.1 coordinate 61,585,109, forward strand.
GCTGTTTAATACCTGTATGCCTTTGACCAGGATACTTCACTTACCGGTGAAGGGACCTGCCTCAGTTCTTCATCTTGTAGAATAAGGGGGTTAGTGTGTACGACTTTTAAGGTATCTTGTAATTCTAAATAATATGAGTCTACTTAGTAGGTTAAAAAGTATTTAGTAGTAATGGTAATTTACCATATGTATTTTGGGCAGATTGTGATTTCTGCATAAGTCTCTTTTTCTCTGTTTATCCCTATATGACAGAAGAAAAGGTAGTAATTGGTTGAACTCCATTTGCAGAATTAAGAATAGGCAGTTATGGCTTACTCAAGGTCACAGGACGAGTCAAGCAATGCATAGAAACCAGGTCTCTTGACTTGTGATTAGGATTGCTCATGCTGCCTCTCCCAGGCATCCCGGACATTAGTACCCAAAATTTTTATGTAAGACCTTGTAATTTATCAGGACCAAAATACAAATACAGGAGGGAAAAGACCTCAATTCCTGTTTTAGACTTATTTTTCATGAGAACTAGTTTGTATGGATAGCAAGAATGTTAAACATTGTTGCCTAGGGACAGTTTAAAATTGGCTAGAATTGTGTCTCTTGTGGCCTTGGTATACACATACTATTCTGGTAGTTAACTGGAAATTGTCTTGGTCCCCTTATAGTGTTATGTTGTGTAATTAAATCCTATAAATGTCCTTACCTCAGAGTTTAATATTATGTATCAAACCTGGGAAGATTGATTGTGGAGATTTCAGTGAAATGAAACATGTGCTAAGACTTTTGTTCATTTAATTCCCTTTCTAGTGTAAGGGAGATAAAGTAGTATGATCTGAGGAATTCCTCCACTACCCAGAAATGTCTCTGACCAGGCTTTGAATTGAATGCAGAAGATCCATGGTAAAAATCTTATCCTGTAAAGTGTAATATGTTAAACACCCATTGGAACCCACTAAATTGTTATTACAGATTAGTTTTAGATTAGTTAATCCTGAAGCATCCTTCTCATCATGTTCCTTCTTTATTCAGAAAAACTGGTCAGTTACTCTCATTGTCTAGAAAATAAACCCTAAACTTTTTAGGCCTTACAGTCCCAAATTCCAAACTTCTACAACAACTTCTGCTGCTCACAGGGTGAACAATTCACCCCAGCCAGGCTAGTCTAATAAATTCTTAAAATTTTTAGAGCTGAAAAGGCCCCTAGGGTAATCTAACCAGAACTGGACAGTGCTAGGTGCCAGATGGTGCTCCGTTTTTTTGAGTTTACCCTTCCTGCAGAGTCCTTATTTCTATCTGTAGCCCAGACTAGGAATGTATACTTCGTTCTTCCTACTTGGTGTATTCATTTTACTAACACTGAGAAATTGAAAATGCTACAGCATCACTTAATATGTTTGCGGGAGGAGAGGCCCCAGTGTCTCCCTCTGATGACAAACAGCCTGCACTGTACCTGTCAGGACACTTGGGCTTTGCTTCTTGCATAGGAGAGACAGAGGGCAGGGACACAGGAGTCACTGCTTGCTTTTTTAAGCCTGATGCCACCACTTCAGTGTAGCCTGACCACATCAATGCACAACGATCTCTTCTCTGGTGCCTTTGTTACATCTCATCAAAGGAGTTGAGAAATAAGTATTAGCCGTGTCCATTCAGTCTTTAATTTTTCCTGTTTGTGCTTCATCTTCCCAACTCTGTCATCAGAGGTAAGGATCATCATACACTATGTCTTTGACCCCTAAATTGAGAGTTTGCCATAGGAACAGCCTGATGACAGTGAGGAAGGGCCTGGTCAGAATGGGTGTTGAGAAGGGGAGATTTATAGGTCTTTACCAGGCCAGCCTTAATCTTGATGTGTTTCATTGTTGACCATTTGATCCACAGTGTCCACCACACTTTTCCTTTGCACATGCTCTGAATCTTTTTGCAAGTGGCTAGGAATGGAAAAGACAGACATAGTTTAGGAACAAGTGTCCTTGATAATAAGACTCTGTTGTCACATAGTCAAAGATCTTTCTCCTAATGTGAATCTCCCCCAACCCCTTCCAGGTCATATCAACTCTTTGATATTTGATGCATTTCTAAAGTTTCAGAAATAGTATAAAACCAAATGAATGAAGAATGCTGTTGTTAGTGTGTGTATTTTCTTAGCTTGTGTTGAGGAGTCATCTTAGTGTGATAGAGCAGCTGACCTAGAGCATCCAGGTTCAGTTCTCCTGTCCTCCCTTGTGTACTAGTTGGGTGACTTTAGACAAGTTCCTTAAGTTCTTTGAGTCACCTGAAACTGAGTGTAATCTTTGTATTCCTTTGCTCACAAGAGGATTGTTCTCTGTAACTAAAATGCAGCATAAATGAGTTGAGCCAGATGAGGCAGAGGGGAGAGGGAAGGCCTCTACTGTTAAAAGAACCAGATGCTTAAGACAGATTTGGTTTCATATAGGAGTTTCTGAGGCAACAATAGAAGGAAAGAAAAGGTAGCCGTTTTCAGAATTCTTCTGTGAAATCCTAGGGCTCAAGTTAATATCAGCATTTGCAGGAAACAGAGCCAAAAGACTGTTGTTAATAGAATTCTGATTACTGCCAGTTCTACAAGTACAGTAGTCAGTAGTACGTCGGATATATCATTTCTGTGTAGATGATTCCCATAACTGTGTTTCCAGCCCTAATTTCTCTTGAGTGTCAGACCTGAATTACCACTTGCTTTCTGGACGTCTTTTAGTTGCCCTTGAACTCAACATGTCCCAAACAGAGCTCATTATGTTCCCTTCTGCCCCTCTTCTTGCCTTTCCTGTTACTGTCAAGGCCACCATAACCATTCTCCCAGTCTCTCAGCTTCATTCTCATCCTCTACTCCTCTAATTTACTTCACTTGGCTAATCTTCTGCCAGGTCTTGTCCTTTCTTCCTTTCCTTCTGTCATTTAAGTCCCTGTCTCTCCACTCACAGCCACACACCCTAATTCAAGCCCTCATTACCTCTCCCCTGGATTATTTTAATAATCTTCTAATTGGTTTCCTTGCCTCCAACTCTTCCCTGCTGCCTCAGCTGCCAAAGTGGTTTTCCTAAAATGCAGGTTTGACCATGTGTCCCCTTTCTCTCTTTACTCACTAAATTGCAATGACTCCCTATTAATCTGCAAGATAAAATATTTTAAAGACCTTCACAACATGGCCTCTTCTACCTTTCTAGTTTTCTTTCTTTTTTTTTTTTAATCTCTATCCACATACACTTAAGATCCAGCTGTGCTGGCCTAATTGATGTTCCTTACATTCAGCCCTTCCATCTCCTCACTCTTCCTTTTCCCCTGACTGTCTCCTAGCCTGGAGCATTCTCCCTTCTCACCTTTCTATTTCCCTTTTCCTTCCAAGATTATCTTCCTGCACATCATTAATTATATAGCATGTTGGCTTTACCATTAGAATGTGAGCTCTTTGAGGACATTTATCCCATTTTTTCTTTTCTTTGTATCCAGTATGCTTAGTACAGTGGTTGGCACATAGTAATCAATAAGTACTTGTTGACTGAGAAAGGATTGTATTGGAGTGGGATGCCCTTATGAGTTGACCAGCTGGTGGAAGGAGAGTAGCAGAATTAGGGTCAGATGTTACTGGAAAGAAAATAGGGATGTATCCTATAAAAAGCAACTAGGGGTTGGATGAAATGTTATCTTTGTGTGTCTTCATGAAGGATTGGAAACAGTTGTGACTAACTAACCCCCAGTATCATGCATTGAATTAATTATCTTGGAGATATGGAGGTCTCAGACTGGAAAACCCAGTAACTCTCTATCATAACAAAGAATTACTATAACTTTTTGGTGTGCTTTTTGACAGTTTACGTTTATATAAATTTTTATGATCTGCAAAGTGCTTTCTTCATCCTATCCCTGAAATTGAAGCCATATAATCCAGAACACAAAGTATTATATTCTTTTATATTTTGAAACTGCACAGTGTCTTGCACAGTCTCTCCAACTTGTGTTAAGTAGTCTGGCAGGCTGGTAAAGTGCTTAAAACCTTGGGCTGACCACCAAAGATTCTTTTCTTCAGAAGTTAATTAACTTTTCTTGTTTATTAGAGCTTTGTCCTTTTATCCTGTCTTCTTAAGACTAAATAGTAGACTTGTGACTTTCTTCAGGAGAAATGTTTGTCTTTAGTAATTATTTTGCACCTAGATATCGCACATTCATGGTGAATTTGTTCAAAACTCCCACAGGATATGAATCATTTGTAGCGTGACACATTTACTAATTTTCCATTTGTTCTCCTTTGAAAAGACTTTAAGATAACCTGAATTAACTAGTTAATTAAACAGACTTCTCAAGAAATCCTCAAGACCCTTACCCTCAAAAGCAATCTGCAGAAAATATGGTGAAGCTGAGAACTGGAAAAATAATAACTAATACATATACTGTGTGCCCAGCACCATGCTAAATGCTTTACAATTACTATTTTATTTGATAGTAGAAATGACCCCATCTTTATAACACTCTAAATTTGCAAAATGTGTTCCCCACAATAACCCCCTGAGCTAGATCATAACTGACATTTCTATTGCATTTTAATGTTTCTGAAGCATTTCTCACAAATTGTTTCATACAAGTGTGTATTTTCACCACTCAGAGTCAGTCATCTAGCATTTATTAAGCACCAACTGATTCCAGGCACCAAACTAAGCTCTGGGTTTACAAAGAAAGTCAAAAAGCCATACCTGCTCTCAAGGAATTCACCCTATACTAGAGAGACAACATGAAACAACTGTACAAACAAGCTAAATTTAGGATAAATTGGGGCTGAACTTAGAGGGAAGGCACTAAAATGAAAGAGAGCTGGGAAAGGCTTCTTGCTGAAGGTAGGATTTTAGCTGAGACTTGAAGGAAGCCAGGAGATGGAGAGGAGGAGGGAGAGCCAGTGAAAACACTCCCAAGTCAGGAGGTGGAATGATCCGAGGAGAGCAAATGTCACCAGATCTTACATGGAAAGTGTGGACTGGAAAGTTAGGAAGGGACCAGGTTATGAAGGGCTTTGAAAACATTAAACAGAGGATTTTATATTTGATCCTGGAGATTATAGAGGACCACTGGAATGTATTGAATTTTGGGGCTCATGGACAGGCCTGTGTTTCAGAAAGATCAGACAGCTGAGTGGATATAGATTGGAGTAGGAGAGAGACTTGAAGCAGGCAGATCTTGTCAGCAGCTGTTTCAGTAGTCCAAGCATGAGGTGTGATGAGGGCCTGCACCAGGGTGCTGGCAGTGCCAGAGGAGAAACCAGGCTCCTGAAGGACATACATGGAAGGTAAAAAGGACAGGACTTGAACATTGACTGAGAAGAACAGAGGTGAGGTGATTTGACAAGGAAGAGAGGCACATAGAGCTAGTGAGTGTTTATAGCAGGGATTTTCAACCCAAGTCTCCTGGTTCCAAGACATTCAGTTAATGCTTTTTCTGCTGCTGTCCTTGGGTTCCTGCCTAAAAACAGAACCCATCCATCCATTCTTAGTCTTAGGTATTGGGAATTAGCTCAGACTTTGGGGGCTTGGCTTCTTGTATGTGAACTTCCTTCTAGCCGTCATGTAGTTAACAGCAATAATAAATAACTTGATACTTGAACCATTGTAAGGCTTGCAAAGCATTATCTCCTTGCATACATTGCAAAACATCTTTGGTAATGACATGTGAAAAGTGTAAAAAGCAAGCCAAACAAGCTGCAGTTGGACAGTTTCCTATACAATCCCCTCTGTGTATGGTGATGATGCTCATTTTATTTCGTGTTTCAGTTTAGAATACATCAGATTTTTATTAAGAGGATAAAAAATCAAGTTGAATTTTTTAATTGAAAACCTAACTACTTTTCTGTAATGAGCCTATCTTGGTTCTTTTTACTTTGCTTTTTTTCCCCTTTCTCTCTCTCGGTGGTCATGGAAGCAGTACCCAAAGAAAGATTTGTGTGCTTTCTCATAGGCTAGTTTAAAAGTGGTATGGCTAATTTCCAGGGCTCATAACTCTTTTTTTTTCTGGTTTGTTTCTTTAAAGTGTTTTTATTTTTGCTTTGATAGGAGCTGAATAGATGACATGTTATTAGGTCAGCTAAGACTGCTAAGGAACTCCAGAAAGGCTTAATAGAATTGCACAATGGATTCTATTAAATTTGTGGTTGTCTATAACGATAATAACCATGAGGATGATGTGATGCTTGGTGTGGTAGAAACTCAAATTTGGAAGGAACAATTAAAAATGCAGCAGTGCTGACAAGTTCCAAATTAGCTTTGTTCTTTACACAGAGACTGTATATCAAAAGACTTAATATCAAATGAAAGAAGTGACTCTTGTGTACGATAATAAGATAATTAAGTTGTGTCCTAAGATTCTGGTGGCTGAAATGAAACAAGTAATCTCAATCTCAAGGATTTGGAGTTAGGGGGTTTGAAGCAAGATCTGGAGAGAGAATCTAAAAGGAACTTCCCTGAGAAATGATTGATTATAGTTAGATTTATTGATTCTCCTTGATATAAACAACTTTAAGTGTGCTACCTTCCTTCAGTGACCAGGCAGGATGTGTGACTTGGCTTTAATTTCCTCTGTTTTAGCATTTCATCACATTGGGTTCCGCAGAGCCCCCCAGTATCCTCCATGATGTGACTAGGGGATTTTTATGAGAATATTTCCCCCTCTGAAAGAATAAATATGAAAGTATGTGTCTGTATCAAGAAATATTCATGTGGAAGAATTTGTATGAAAAAAGATTCCTATTCTTTTACTCCAAAATTTCTCCAACCCTACTTAGAGAATATTCATCTGTTTTTCCAGACCAGCTTTATAAGTTCCTTCAATACATTTTAAGCCCCAAATGTTCTGTGGCCAGATTAGTTGGGAAAATGCTTCCCTGTCATCTAATACAAAATTTGTGATCCCCCTAAAATATAACAAACTCAGAGATAATTATTCAGCCTGTAATGTATAAAGCTTACTGTATAAGTTGCTATTGAAGCAATTTTTAAAATGAGACTGGATTTCATCTGCATCATTGCAGGGACCGCTCACCCATACCACAGATCTTTCAGAGTATAATGAAGAAACAGGGAAAGGTCATTTTTAGTCCAAAGTGGGATCATGGTATAAATAGACATTTTTGACTAAAGTACAGGCAAATCTTTTGCACTCACAGATGGGATGTGGCCCAGGTCTGCAGTAGGTTTTTTTTCCCCCTTCATTGGCTGTCATGGTGGTCTGCCAAACACAGTGCTATCCATCTCTTAGTGCCAGTCCCAGTGAGAGCATTCTCACCTTACTGGTGTTTCTTCCTGTTTCCATACTCAGCTATGCCGTTATTGCCTATGGCTGTGCCAGCTGCCCAAAGTTGACCTGCGAGAGGGAAGGCTGCCAGACTGAATTCTGCTACCACTGCAAGCAGATATGGCATCCGAATCAAACATGCGATATGGCCCGACAGCAGAGGGCACAGACTCTGCGAGTGCGGACCAAGCACACTTCAGGTCTCAGTTATGGCCAAGAATCCGGGCCAGGTACGGTTTCTTCCTCTGGACTTAGAGCAGCACGAGTCTTAATACTGAAAAAGATGTCCCATCTATTAGGCTGGGTTTCCTGGGACTCAGAGATGTCCCTTGGATACCTGGCAGTGAGTTTTATTTGGCGAGTTCTTCCAGAATGTTGCACATTCTGAACAGCTTAGCTGCTAATACACAACTTCCTCCACTGACTGGTAAATGTTCTTCAGCCTGAGTAGCGTCAGAATCACCACTTAGATTATTTAGTCCCAGGACCTGGTCCTCCTTCTGTGGGAGACCTCAAAGCTAACAGACCAAATGGATAAAAATATGCTAGTGTTTTTACACACAGTGAAAAGAGAGGGATTAGTCTGGGTTAAAGTAGGTCTTTTAGATCTGTCTGCTGTTTTTCACATGAGAGTAGAGTGCATGACTGATTATTGTTAATGATAATAGCACATTTCTATAACACTTGTGAGTATTACAAATCTATTACCTTAGAACTGCCCAGAGTAAGTAGGTGGTAGTACAATATTCCAGTTTTTAAAATGATAAAACAAACTCAGGTTAAATGACTTGTTCATGGTCATGCAACTAGATATGGGATTTGACTCAGGTTCCCAAGACTGGCACTTCCTCCGTCACACCAAAGTAATTTATAGAATTGTAAAAGATTCAGGAAGTGCTAGGGTTTTTCCATAGCAGTCTTCATAATGAACTTTAAAAGGTGTGCCACACAATTAATTCCAGGCTTTTACAAGTAAGATACTAACAAGTCCATTTAAATGTGTAGCTAAGTTTATTGGCTTTTATAAATCTCATTTTGCTGATGTCATGGGGAGAGGGGAGGGGTAGAGTGAAAAGGGAAGATTTTAGCATTTAGTTTTTCCTGGCACAGATTCTTCAATTGTAACATGCCAGTTATGGGCTTATTGTGAAAGTTAGCAGGAACAGACATGCTGTAAAAGCATACTCTGAACTCTTTTCATTTTAGTTTGGGAAATGTATCATTTCCCTAGTATTTCACCCAAGGTTTGTTCAACATCAGTCATGATATTTGAATGAAACCAAAAATGAGTCTGTTCCCCCAGCTTTTTTGCAAACAAAAATAAGTCCATTTCCAAACTTTAGTTTCTGGTGGACTCTTACTCTGGTTTTTCCATGAGCTTTTAGGTGGTGGAAATTTTAGTTCTGTGTTGACCACTCTTCTCTTCAAGAGAAGACTTGGATGTTCTAAGGAGCCCTTGTGCTGGGTATAGTGGCTCTCTGTCATTGATTGGATGGTCCTTTCTAAAGTGTAAACTTAGAAACAGGAACATGAGTGTTGTTTCCAAGCCGAGAATCTTTGTCTTGGAACTTCCTGCCGTTCTTTTTACCTCTGGATTATTCCTGGGGAACTACATTTTAGTCCAGCCAAGTTTGTTTCTTTTTCTGTCTCCTCTACAGCGGATGATATCAAGCCATGCCCACGCTGCAGTGCATATATCATCAAGATGAATGATGGGAGCTGCAACCACATGACCTGTGCAGTGTGTGGCTGTGAGTTCTGTTGGCTCTGTATGAAAGAAATCTCAGACTTGCATTACCTCAGGTGAGCTGGAGGAAGCAATATCCATGTTTGGGTGGGGAGGTGTGGAAGAAAAGTGGGTTTGGGTTTGAAGGGTAGCAGGGGAAACCCTACTCAGAGTAGAATATTATCTCTAGGGCTTAGCCCTGTAGTTTTTGAGGAGCCCCCAAAAACATTTTCTCTCTCTTCCTTAGACATTGAATTTCTGTAGTAAAGAAGTCAATCAACATTTGCCAAATAGTCACTGGGCACAGAGACTGTATGAAATACCTTAAAGGGACTTAAGTGTACACATAAATGTGTACCATGTAAATGTGGGAAACTGCAAGGGGATGTGGGGTACTCCTGAAATGGGTGATGTGTTAGGCCTTGAGGGGGAGATCAGTCCAGGAAAGCTTTCATGCAGGAGTGGAGTTGAGGGCAGGATTTTTTACAGTTCAGAAGGATGTGAACCTGCCAAGGGAAAAGTGGAGGAAAAGGTACCATTGCCTTTTATGAAGGTTAGAAGGTAGGAAGGTGGCAGATTTGTTTTGTCTGGCTAGAGCAGAAAACTCTTGAGAGCCTATATTCTGTCCTTGTCCCTTGTTCTGGTTTTATGGTAATTCTCCGAGTACCCATTCTTGTAGTAGCTGTTCATCAAATCAGAAGTGTTTGCTCTTTAAAGAGAGTCCTATTCTAAACACCAAATTCCCAATAATGCCAGCATTCCTTTTCTCCATAGTCCCTCTGGCTGTACGTTCTGGGGCAAGAAGCCATGGAGTCGGAAGAAGAAGATCCTTTGGCAGCTGGGCACCTTGATTGGCGCTCCAGTGGGCATTTCCCTCATTGCTGGCATTGCCATTCCTGCTATGGTCATTGGCATCCCTGTTTATGTTGGCAGAAAGGTAAGGCATGTGTGACACTATGGTGGGTACTAGGTGTGTGCCTGAGTGAACACTTAATATTTTCTGGGTAAAGACAGAAAGGGAAAAAACAGGAGCCAACATCACAGAGCTCTCTGGAAACCAACTGGTTCTGGGATAAAAATACCTTTCATTTATTGAACCCCATGTGATCTGAAAGTTTCTATTACCAGCTTTGGCCTGGTTCAGACCAGTAACTTAAAGGTGAAATGTTCCATAGCTGATTCCCCTGAGTTGCCTGTCTCTGCTCATTTCTCCTACAGAAGCTAATTCTGTAGAAGTCTGGGTTAGGTTGAGATGTGAATAGGCAGGTTCCCCTTTGGGATAGGAGATGGGGTTGGTTTTGGTCTGGTTTCTTAATCTACATAGCAGAACAGGAGTTTTGTTTGTTGTTTTATATAAATGTCACTCTTTGCTTTAGCTTCTCCTAATGGAGAGAGACAATTTCTGACTTGGATTTTTGTTTGATTCTTAGATCCACAACAGATATGAGGGAAAGAAGACTTCAAAGCACAAGAGAAATTTAGCCATCACAGGTGGTGTGACCTTGTCAGTCATTGCATCCCCAGTTATTGCTGCTGTTAGTGTCGGTAAGGAGGAATTGTAGCTGTGTTGGGAACCCTTGGGCCTGGGGTCCCTTAATCAGTAAAACAGAGGTGACTTTATGCCAGATCTCTCTAGTCCTGTGAAAAGCTTGGAGTTTTATGACCCCATAATATAACTGTCTTGCCAGAAAATACACCAATATTAATCTTGGTGGCCATAGAAGTATTGTTGCATGTCATTCCTACCTTTTGTATTTAAAAGTACATTCCATATAATGTGCTTGGTGTCATAGAATGGTAGCATCTTGGAACTAGAAGGAATCTTAGATGTTCTCTCCAACCAGTACCTAAAGCAGGGATCCACTCTCTGGGTAGTATCCCCCACAAGTAGCACAGATGCCATTTGAAGACTTCAGAGCGGAGGGGATAAGTGTGTAGTAAAGGTACCCAACTTCTAGATATCTATAATTTACTTTCTGTGTGATGGTCCTTCAGATCTTTGAATCCAACTGTAGAACCTGCTAAGCCAACCTTCTTGGATTCTTTTAACTAACCCTTTAGGACTGGGCCTCTTCTTCTGCCTCATCATCCCAGTCAGTCTCCTGGACATTCTCCCAGTTTATCTCTCTCTTCTGAGTGATCTGGATTAACATTCTAGTCTTCCTTTGGAAGAAGGAAGTGTTGCCTGTGTCTTCTGTCCAGCTTTGAGGTGAGACAGCCATAGTGCTGATCCATCCTCACTGCTGTGCTTCATTCCTTTCCAGGTATTGGTGTCCCTATTATGCTGGCATATGTTTATGGTGTCGTACCCATTTCCCTCTGTCGTGGGGGAGGTTGTGGAGTTAGCACTGCCAATGGAAAAGGTGTGAAAATTGAATTTGATGAAGATGATGGTCCCATCACAGGTAAAGGTAGATCTCTTTTCTGTCCAAAGGCATTAAAAATTCAATGCCTTTTACAAAGAGACTGTTGTGGGAGGGTTTCAATAGCACATGAGCTCTATGGGGGCTGTTATTTTAACCTCATTTTTTTGTGCTGGAGTTAGTAGGTTAATTCCTCTGATACTGACACATTATGACAAGAATAAGCTGGCGACCATGTGGTAGAGTGAAAAAATCATTCACTTGGGGATATAGAAGGGCTCTAGGACTGAATAGCACTGTGGGCTTCCCCAGCCAGAACACTCAGACTCCCCTCTCTCACCCCTCTCCAGTCCCTACATGGGATGATGCCACCCCCTGAGTCTGCATGACCTCACAGAGGTCCCTGAAGTTCGAGTGTCTTGGGCCAAATGACGTATAAAAAATCCCTTCACTTTTCATTTCTATGCTTAATTATTTTCAGTAAATTATAGTAATAGTATGGTGCCAGGAGACTGAATAAACTTGGAGTCTGGAAGACATGGCTCGAGATCCAATCCTACCTCTTAGTCGTATCTGTTAGAAGATAGGTGGACTGTTGACCTGCCTTGGTATTGATTTTGACCGGCTTTTGAGTTCAGTCTTCACTCATTTCTGTAGGGTAACAATAATGCAAAATAGGCTGTAGGAGGCTGTTATGGGAAAGGGCGGATCAGCGTGGCTTTAGTGTTGTTCATTCCTTACCTGAGATGTTTCCTTCCATCCATAGTGGCTGATGCCTGGCGAGCCCTGAAGAACCCCAGTATTGGGGAGAGTAGCATTGAAGGCCTGACCAGTGTGCTGAGTACCAGTGGGAGCCCCACGGATGGACTCAGTGTCATGCAGGGCAACTATAGTGAGACAGCCAGTTTTGCAGCTCTCTCAGGGGGTACTCTGAGTGGTGGAGTGCTCTCCAGTGGCAAGGGAAAGTACAGCAGGTAAGCAAATTAATCATAATGTAGAATAAACCAGTTCTTTTCCAAGGTGGTATTGTGATTGGGTCTTAATAGCTTTGTGGATCGAGGATGATCATAGTGGAAGCAGTGTGGTGGGCAAGACACAAAGAGTGCAACTTGAAGTGTGTGAACCATCTGAGTCTTAGCTCTAGGCAATTCCCTTGGCCTCTCTAACCCTGCTTCTTCATTGGCAAAATGAGGGTCATCTCCTACTTGGGCTAATTCCCAGGGTTACAGAAAAAGTGTTTTATAAACCATAAAGTTAGAAATGTCAGTCATCATGACTACACTATTTTATTAATTTATCAACACTGTTGTTATAGTTGTCTTCTTTTTCCCTCTTCCTTCTTTACCTTCCCGTTCATTCACAGATACCAGTAACTGTTCCAGTCACATTCTCTAGTCCTCTTGCTTCACTTAGGAGGAAGCAGGGGGTTCCCCACAGACTCAGCAACACAGTGCAAGCAGAATCCAGAGCCTTTTCCACTGTATCTGTACATAACATTTTCTGTTGTCATTTAATTTCTGAAAAGGCAAATGAGGTTAACAAAAGAAAGCAGGAGACATGATGGAGACTCCTCTTATTGCTACCTGGGGCTTCCTTTGACCTAGCTCTAGTTTGTGAGCTCCTAGTGGCAGGGGATCCTGCCCCCACAGTCAGCAGTGTTCACTGCCATGCGTTTAAAAAACTCAACTCCCCTGGATAGCAGGCAGACACATTGTTGGAGGCTGAAGTGCTGAAATTACAGCTCAGCCAATCCAGCTGTGGAGTTTGTGAAATCCCCTTGTTCCTGAGAAGTGAATGAGTCAGATGTGCCTGATCATATGTGAAACTCATTATGGAGAAGCACAGGCCTGTGACAGGATGCCACTGGAACCTAGCTAGGGAGCTGTTAGTGTCACTAAGTGCTGAGCCCTGCCTAAGGAAGGTGGCAGCTTGGGGAGTGGCGAGTTGGGTTCGCTGTTTTGTTTCATTAAGTGTGGTTTGGGCCAGTCTCAGTCTAGAGGAAAACAGAGCCCTTTTTTTAATCTGTGTTGTGGAGAAAGAAGGTCACATCATAACTGGGAGAGGACTGCCAAAGGAGCCAGGAGAGGAAGCAGTCCGTGTGGAGATCCAGTTCTGACATTTTTTGCTGCCTCCTCTCTTTTTGCACAGGCTAGAAGTTCAAGCTGATATCCAAAAGGAAATTTTCCCCAAAGACACGGCCAGTCTTGGTGCCATCAGTGACAATGCCAGCACTCGTGCAATGGCTGGTTCCATAATCAGTTCCTACAACCCCCAAGACAGGTATGTGACCAGTAGGATGCCTGAAGCAAATTGTTTTCTTTGTTATTGGGCTTGTAGAGAAGACAGCTGCTTTTTGTCTGCAGGGTCCTGGGCTTCCATTATGTAGGTGGGGTCTGTGGTCTTGGACTCCCTATGCAGTTTGGCTTCTTCACTTGGCTCTTAACTTTTACTTTCATGTATCATCTTCCACTGGAAGCAAGTAGTGCTACCCACACAGGACTCAAGGGACCTTATTCATGTTCCTTAAGTCCACAGGACTGAGTTCCTGATTTTCTTGGGAAGCTGGCACCTTTATGTGGTGATGAGTATGCCTAATGTGTTCCTCTCTCAGGTGTCTTGGCTACTTATGCTGAAAAAGTCAAATGAAACTGGGATTAGAAGGATACTTCTCTTCTTGGTTTGTGTTTTAACTAAGGCTGGATGAGACTTTGTAACCCCTTCAGTTTCTCTTAATAAAATTTTTTTCAAAAAGCATTAACCTATAGAAATTAACAGAATTCTTTGTCCATATGTTCTGTCAGCACTTAGAAATTAAGCTACCACTTTGAGAGATTGTATTATTTCAGTTTTAGGTCTTACATTTAGGAGTAAAAGTTCTTTTTGAGAGAATCTCTAGGCCACAATGACATCTGTTTTGGAAAATAGCTATTTCCCTACCCTGAACCCTCAAACCCTTCACACTAGAAACCATAGTCCTTGAACTCAGCAAGGCGGATTTTGTCTCCCCAGAGAGTGCAACAATATGGAAATTCAAGTGGACATAGAGGCCAAACCTAGCCACTATCAGCTGGTTAGTGGAAGTAGCACAGAGGACTCACTACATGTTCATGCCCAGATGGCAGAGAATGAGGAAGGCAGTGAAGAGGAGCCTCCATGCAGACACCAAAACTGTGATCATAAGGACTGCATTGCCAGTAAAACCTGGGACATCACTTTGGCACAGCCCGAGAGTATCAGGAGTGATTTGGAGAGCTCAGACACACAGTCAGATGATGTGCCGGACATCACGTCAGATGAATGTGGCTCCCCTCGATCCCAGACTGCAGCCCACCCCCATACCCCCCGAGCCAGAGGTGCACAGAGCCCAAGTGCCCATATGAACCACTGTGCCCAAGCAGAGGGGCATAAGGCAGAGGAAATGGTCTCGAAGCTGGAAGGTGGCACGGAAGTCAGAGTATGAAGTCTAAGGCTCCTGTCTGGAGAAGCACACTTGTAACTGCATCTCTTGGAAATTTTTTTAGTTAATGTATTTTATTTCAAATATTCTCTGGTCACAGGTTTACCCCAGTGTAACTCTGGGAAAGATGCCATTTCTTACAAGATAAAACATGGAAATTTTACCCCTTCGGTTCAACTTCCCCATCCCTTTCTCCCCCTTTTTTTTTTTTTTTAGTTTTAATTTATTGGTTAAACCGCTGGTGGTGATCCGTGAGGTGTCAGAATGTATATATGTATGTGTGTGTATATTGTATGTATGCAAACATATTGCTGAAGGACACATTTTAATAAAGATTTCTGTCGTAACCCTGCGCAGATTTCATTTTCCTTGGCAGGGATGTCTAGCAGATGAAAATGGTAAATTTGAAGAGCGCCCACTCCATTTTGGAAGGTCTGGACCCTGCATGTGTTGGGCACAGTGTCCCAGGACAGATAGAGGAAGCATGTACAAATCAGAAGCAGAGTTGTTGGGAGCTGTTACCCCTAGGACAGAGTGGGACAGAGCCTTCTCCGCCTTAGATACAGATTGTTGGCAGGCAGGGCTGGCAGAGGGCTGGGATGGAGCCTCTTGGCCCTCTAGAGGCCACTTGGTGCATCTTCCCTCCTGAAGCCTCATTGGGAACCTTTCCTTCCTGCCATGAATTGCCAGACTCTCCTGCGGGCGGCTCCCAGGACCTGTACAGGATTGTGGTGGGTGGTGTGACAAACATTCCTGCCAGTTGGAGGAGACAGAGCAGCCCTCAAATTATTGTAACTCTGGACTTTGCCCTTTTGTGTCTGCCCTAGCTCTGTAAGGCCTTCCACAGCCCTCACCCCTTTGTCCTTCCCCTCCGCCAATCCACCCTGCACATCAGTCAGCGAAACCAAAGTCTGAACAGCAGGCCCTCCTTTGCAAAGGAGCTTTTTTCCTTCATGACCCGGATTGAACTGTACCATGGACAGTGATAAGCAAAGAATGGTGGCCAAGTGTCTGTCCGTCTGGGGCTACCAGAGTCTAGATACCAGCATCTGTAGGAGATCCAGTTAATCGACTGTTAGGTAGCAATGGAGTGCTCTTAGAGCTCCTTCCTTCCTGACCTGATGGTCCCAGCTTCCTTGACACCTAAGCTGGTTTCATTTGTCATCTTGGGGGCACCTTGGTAGGAGAAAGAGCACCCCATCATATCCAGCCATTTTCTTTGATTATACTAAGACTTTCTGCTCTGAAATGTTTTTGTTTTGTTTTTTTTTAACAAGGATAAATAAGAGAATGGGAGTGAGGGACATTTCCCCCAGTTGAAGAATGTCATATAACTACCTCATTATTATAGATATACAGATAGACTGATGAAAATCATATCAAAGACAAACCACCTCCAGAGAGAGGTAGGGAGTTTTCTTCATTGATGTTACTGCCCCACAAAGACCTGTGCTCCCGTATCTCTGTATGTTAGATTCATTGGAAGTGCCTTTTTTGATAAAATCTGATCCATTGCACATCCCAACCCCCCCCCCCCAAAGAATTATCTGTTGTCTCCACCTTTTTTCCAGTAGGAGTTACTGAGGTGTTGCTAAAGGATTGCTTTGAGGCCCGGGAGGAGGACTGGCACTATTAGACTCCACCTTGGTGTATGATCACTCTCAGAAAAGATAAAGGAAATAGTAGGAAGGGTGAATTAAGGGAAGCAAAGATAATTTTCAACAGAAATAAATCCCTCTTGTCTTTTCATCTTTCAATCTCCCAATACCCATCATAGTGCTCTGGTACATTGTAGGCAACAAAAAGTCTAAAATTTGATACTAAGTAGGGATCCAGAAAGTCCTTTTGCCAATCACCATTTAGCTGGAATGTCATGAGATCCATTAGTTATATTGCGGGAAAGTGTACCTTCAAAAGGAAGGAAGGAAGCTAAGTCACTTTCTCAGTGAGACAGACACCTGGTAGCAATTGGCTGACCATCCTGAACCTACATCCACGCAGCTGCTGGTTTTGAAATACTAAAAGCAGAAAGCAATCAAGGAGAGAAATAGCCCCATTATTGTGTTCCAGAGTGGCAGGGAGGACAGGCAGGGTTGCTGAAGGCCATCTTGGTAGAGAAGATGATAAAATAGTGCAAGGGACAGGGTAGGATTTAAGAACAAGATGAGGTCTCTCTTCTCAAGAATAATTAGAATACACTGCTCATTTGTGTAGATTGACTCAGAAAAAAGGGTTGAGGTATTTAACTTTTTCCAAAATGCTTAAATATGTTCCACTCCCATCCTTGAAGTCCCATGAGAAGATAGAGGACAGGGTCTTTTCCTCATGTGATAAATGAGGATAAAGCACAGTGGATGATCTGGGGCTTAAAACTGGGGTCTCCTAGCTCCATGCTCTTCCTCACCCAGGCTAAGTAACACATTGCGCTTGCCTCTGGCTTTAGGAACTCGGACATGAACCCTAGTATAGAGATTCCTTATTGCCAGATAGTAATAAGGAAGAGAGAGCGATTAAAAAAAAAAAACAGGCAGGGAGGGACCTGGCACTGGATCTGTGTGGGGGAGGAGAGGTGACACAGCACTCTAGTATTTGGACAACCAAGGTTGTACCAAAGCATACTAGTGTGTTCTCACTAATATACCTGAATTCTAATTGTCTTTACTAGGTCAGCAACAGCAGAAGTGCCAACCAGGTGGGAGTAGAAAAGGGCAGCAGTGTAATTCAAAGGTTCATGTGAAAATGAATAGAAAGGCAGGTAAAAATCAATTTAAAAAGCCCCAGGTAGCCCTAGGCTCCAGCCTGTATACTGTACAAAGATTAGTTTGCCCCTGAAATAATAGTCTCTGACAAGGATACCCAAATCCTACCCATTCACTCTTGCCAACTCCAAGAAGCCTTCCCTGAGATGCTCTACAGCACTGTACTCACCTCCTGAGCTAGGCACTGCTTGGTGCCCCAAGGATTCTGAGGGAGGCCCTGAGGCCCAACACCAGCTTCAGGACCTAACCTTACCTCTCTTGGTTGTATTTTATCCCTACACTCTTAACATTTCGTTGTTTTATGATCCTTACACAGAAAGGACTTTGTCTTTTGCTGTTTTGCTCCCATCCTTCTGACCCAAGCCTTGACCTGGAGCCTAGCCAGAAAGGATCATCCCCTCTTTGATTACCCTCTGGCACTTTGGACCCCTTATTACACTAAACACACATGGCTTTGTCTTGTGCTGTTTGTGGCCACCCCTTCTTCTACACTTTCCTCCACTGAGTTTGGGAGGGCAAGCCTATTGATCCCCTCTGCACAGAGTAGGCACCAGCTGTTTGAATAGCAGGTTGAATTCATCAATCTCCGCTCCCATCCTGTTGTTACTGGTTGAGAAGTACATATACTTCTGAGTCTCTACCTCTGACTCAGCCTTCATAGCAGTACCAATCTGAATTTCTGAAATGCATTGTAAGCACAAGGTAAGGCAAATCTCAGCCCTGCTGCTTAGTTTTGGTAGCTCGTTGAGAACCAGGGGACCATCTCTTGTATTTGTATCTGTAGTGTCTATGCTATTACAGAGTAGTAAGTACTTTATAAATGCTTATTATTGATACCTCCATTCCGAGGCCTGGAGATTCAATGATTGGCTGAGGCTGTGGTGGAGACCCTTCCCTCAGTTCTCAGCTTCTCAGACCTTGCTTAGTTTCAGCCTGGTACAGCAAGCTTGTCCTGGTGGATCTTATAGTGGAGTAGTGTTCTGATGAGGTCACAGCTCCAGTTCCCCACCCCACCCTCTGCCCCATGTGGGTTGAGATGGATTCTGTGGTTGAACCCTCATCTCATCAAGCTATTCTAATGAACTTGGAGGGTACATTGTGGGACACGTGTAGCCAGAAGAGACCTTGGAGACATCTGACACAGGATTGATATTTCTTGTCCTCTACCTCACAGACTTGTTTGAGTAAAACCACTTTGCTAAGCTCTAACAGATTACAGTCCCTTTTCTAGAATAACTTCTTTATTTTACAGATGAAGAAATAAGTGGTATTGCTTTGCTCAAGATGACTCAAACAGTAAAGAAAAAGCTAGAATCCAAACCCAGATTCCATATTTCCAAATTTGGTGTTCTAAGGGCTCCAGGCACTTGAGGGAGCTGAGGCAAAAATAAGACGGGGACAAAAACCAAATGAAAGAATTATTCACAGTTTATAAAGCACTTTCCTTACAACCCACCATATAAAGTAGGTAGTGCAGTTGTCCAATTTTAATGACCTGGAGACAAAGATTGAGAGAGGGTAAGTCATTTACCCAAGGTCACAAAACTGCTTTAAGGGGCCCACCTGGAACTTGGGGCTGGGTCCTGCTCTCCTCATTCTGAATCTAGGCTCTTTGAGGGGGGAGCCAAAGTGGCAGAATGAAAGCAGGGACTCACCTGAGCCCTTCCACAGATTCCTTCAGATACCTCTAAAAAGTGAATCTGAACAAATTTTAGAGTGGCAGAATCCACTAGGAGACAGTGTGGCAAATTTCTATCCCAGGACAGCCCCAGAGGTCGATGGGAAGGATCTGTTACACAGGAAGCACATAGCACCAGTCTGAGTCACCAGTGGCAGTGCCGATTCCCAAACTTCTCAGCATAGGACAGGAATCAGGCAGAGTTAGGTGAGAGAGAAGCACAGAACCCATGGCAGCAGCTACACCTGGGTCTATCAGCTCATAGACTGAATGAAAGTCACCTACTTGAAATTCCAGGAACCAAAATGGCACAGTGTACTCTGAGTGCTCTCACCCTCCCTTTTTGACCTTGAAAAACCCAGAGAATATTGACCCAGGAAAAACTGGGGAATAGCAGGGCCAGTAGGAGGGGTAGAGCAGTCTTCTAACTTGGGAGTCTACGGAGATTGGCAGGAAGGGTCCCTCTTTCTGTGAATGAAGGGGACCGGTGCAGGACCAGAGGCATCCCAGCAAGCCCCACCTCAGCAGATCAGCAGGAGATCCTGAGCCCCAGAGTGGGTCGGGGGAATGGGCGGTAAGAGCTAGTAAACACTAACACCAGAACCCCAGGTGTGCCTTAGCACAGCCATTCAGCAGACACCCCCACAGGTAGGGTTCACCAACGGTCGGACACCCCTCTCCTACACCTCACTCTGAGAACTTTAGTAAACCTGGGGAAATTCAGATAGTTTTCACCAGGTCTCAACCTTGGCGCACACTAGCCAGCTTAGCACCAGGTAAGCTGTATCATTATATAGCTCCTAGTTGAAAGAACCAGAGGCCACAGCATACAAAGCCAGTAACCAGGCCCTTAGCTCCCAGCACAAGAAACATGGGAGCCTCCTGTACCCAAGAAGCAGAGATCCACTTTAAAAGCCACAAAAAAGTCAGTCACCATGAGCAAGAAGCAAATTAGAAAAACACAGACCACAGAATGTTACTACAGGGATAGGCAAAATCAAAATACAAATTCAGAAGAGGGCAACATTAACAATACACTCACATCTGAAACCTCAAAAGGGAATGTGAACTAGTCTCAAGCCCAAAGAGCATTTTGGAAGAGCTCAAGGATTTTAAAAGCCAAACTAGAGAAGTAGAAGAAAAATTCACCATGATTTTAAAAATACAATTAGCTCCTTAAAAAGTAGAAATGGCCAAAAGGATGAGGAGGTACAAAACCTAATGGAGAAAACAATTCACTAAAAATTAGAATTGGGCAAGTAGAAGCCAATGACTCTATGAGGCATCAAGAATCAGTCAAACAAATCCAGGATCTTTTTTTTTTTCAATGAACCACGTTTCTTGGACTCCTAGAAAATCACAGGTAAGCTGTAGTAATGGTACAGGAGCTCCCTTTGCTCAGCCCATCCCAGGCCTGCCCAGTTGAAGGTCCACCTTCTGTAGGAAGACTTACTCATTACTCCCTTTCATACCTTTGTTATCGTTACTGCCATTGGGACTGATTATGGATTACCCATCCTGAGGCACATTCTAGTTGTTTGTAAAGTTTGTCTGCCTAACTGGAGTACATCCCCAGTTGAATTTATTATTCGCAGCAAGTGGGATGGAAGTCACTTAGAGAGTGAGCTTTCTTGCCTGTAGGGACCAGCCGGCAGAGAGGACTGGATTGGTTGCTTCTCAGCTTTAGCCATCTCACTTGTGCTCCCTCCACTCTTTAAAATGACTGTGCTACCAGGAGAACAGTTTATATAATAGCAGCAATATTGTAGGCAAACAACTTTGAAAGAATCCTAGGACCTCTAATCAATACAACCTCCAACCACAATTCCAGAGGACTCAAGTTGAAACATGCTCCCCACCTCCAGGCAGAGACGTGATGCACTCCAGAGTACAGGTTGAGATATGTTTTTGGCATGGCCAATTTGGGAATTTGTTTTACCCGACTATACATATTTATAAGAGGTTTTGTTTTTCTCGTTTTCTAATTTGGGGAATGTGGGTGATTGGAGGGAGATGATGTAGGTCTGCAAAATAAAACAATATTTAGTTTCAAGAAATGACTGTACATTTTCATTCCTTCTCCCTTTTTTTCTGTTGTCATGGCTCGGGGTGAGGGGAGTGCATCACTAGGTTTTACTGTGCCCTGGGTATTATCTCATTTGCCTCCCACCTCTCAGCTCCAACAGTTTTCTGATCTCTCACTCCTCTCTCTTTCTCCTATCTAGCCCTAGAAGCATATCCAAGTATCTCCAGTCCAGGCCTAAAGAAAGTTTTCCTTTGTCCCTTCCAGCCCATCCAACTACTGTCCCATTTCTCTCATCCCTTAAAAAGGTGGTATTGATACCTTGCTTTTATATTATCTTCATTATGTTCCACCTTGCGTTCTCCATCCAGGGAGCATCTGTCCTCCCTTTCGTGGCTAACTTCCTAGGAAAAGTTGTCTACACACATGCAAAGTTTCTCTTTTCTCATTGATCCCATTGCAAACTAACTCCTCTTCCCATAATCTTACTAAGGTCAGAAGTCACCTCATTTAACATTTAGGTGGGCTCATGTCAGCCTTATCCTCCTTGATGTCTGCAGCATTTGGTATTCTTTATTATTCCTCTCCTACTGGATACTTTCTTCTCCCGTGGCTTCAAACATCATACTTGTCTACTTTTCCTGCAATGTCTCAGTCCCTTCTCCATCTCTCTCTGCTCATCACTCTTTCTCCAGTCACTTAAAGTGGATATTGCCCAAAAATCTGTCCCCCCGCCCTCTCCCCCTTCTCTCTCTTCGCTCTTTCTCCCTCTCCTCCTCTCCCTTTCCCTCCCTTTCTCTCTTCTCTTTTCTTCTTTCTTCTCCCCTCCTCTACCCCTCTCTCTTTTCCACTCTATTTCTCCCTCCTCTCCCTTTCTGTCTCCTCTCTCTCTCTCTCTAGATCTCAATTTCCAGTCTTGATCTCTCTTTTGAACCCCAGACTTGCATCTCCACCTGCCTACAGAAAATATGCCCGGATGATCTGCCTAGACATTTTGCTTTCACAAGCCTCATTCCTACCACTTTGAATCAGCAGCTACAAAAATGAACTTGAGATCCTTCCCTGTAAACCTGCTTTTCCTTCTGACTTCTCAGTTTCTTGGTGGCCCCAACCTCCACCCAGCACTCCACTTGAACCTAGGAGTTGTCTCTGGCTTGTCTTTTTTCTTCACCTCCGAGCTATCACTAATTCCTGTCACTGTCATCTCTGTGACCTTTTGCCTCCCTCCACTCATCTGTTCTCCACTACTAGCCTGCCCAGTCTGTTGTTACAGCCCCCCTAGTGGGATCCCCTTGCTTTTACCTTCCCCCCTAATTCATCCTACAAGCTGCTATAAATTTAATCTTCATTAGGCATGGATAGGAGGAGTGTGTGTGTCTGTATCCTCTCCAAAAACCCCTTTACAAGCATCTGATTGATCCTCACATAACTTCAGGAGGCAGTAGCTATTATGATCCCTATTTTCCCTGTTAGGAAGACTGAGTCACAAGTTAAGCATTTTGCCTAGGGTCACACAGCTAGTGTTTGAGACTGGATTTGAACTCAGGTCATCTTGACTCCAGACCCAGCACTCTATCCATTGTGCCACCAAGCTGCCTCCAGCTGCCTAGAACTAGGCATGTCACTCTCCTGCTAAAATTTTCAATGATTTTCTGTTACTGTTGAAGTAGTCTGTGGAATCATAGATTCCCATATGGAAGGGACTTTAGATATTATTTAGTATAGCCCCTTCATTTTACAAATGAAGAACTTGAGACCCAGAGTGGTAAATGACTTTCTGAAGGTCGCACCAGCTTCATTTATTTGCTTGGCACTTCCACAATCCAGTACCTCTCACCTCTCCAGCCTCCAAGCATGATTCTGTCTTCCATGTACTCTATTCCAGCCAAGCTGAACTGTTCTGTCCCATAAACTTACCCTGTGCGTATCTGCCTTCCTATGTTAGTACACATACCACTCCCTGTGCCTGGAAAGTCCTCCCCACTCTCTGCCTGATTGAATTTCTTACCATATTTTAAAACCAGTGCAAATGCCACCTCCAATAAATCTTTCCTGAAATTCACCTCAGTGGTAAGTTACCTTCCCACACAATCTCTTCCCCCAACCTCCACCCCAGCACCCTTGGACCTCGTACAGACCAGAATTGAAGTTATTTGTGTTTGTTATTTTTAAGATCTTACCTTGAATTATCTCTCCCAGCATCTAGTACAGTAGACATTCGGCAATTCTTTGTTGAGTGAATGAATGAATTCTACAATGACCAGATTCTGTGTAAGTTTCTGTCTTGGAATCTCTTAGAATGATTATGGGAAGTTAGAATCAACCTGAAGATTCAATCTTGGATTCTTAGAATCTGAGATACAATATTTACAATTTTGCTAAGAAATCCAATTCTAAACTTAATTTTTGGGTCAAAAAATTTCAAGCGAGGCAAGAGTCTTGAAGGCAGTGAGAAGAGGGTGGATTTGTACTCAGAGGACCTGGATTTGAATCTAGGCTCTGCCACTTAGTATTTGCAAGAACCTGCTCAGTCAGTCATGTGTTTCTGAAGCATTTAGCTCTGTGCCAGGCTCAGTGCTAAGCTCTGGGCTTACAGAGAAGGGCAGAAACATGGTGAAGTGATTTAATCTTTCTGTGCCTGAGTTTCCTTACCTGTAAAGTGAGAGGGTTGACCTTGGCATACTCCAGGATCCCTTCCAGCACTAACTATGAATCTAATCAAGATTTCAAGTAAAATTCTAATTAAGTAACCAGTTCTAGAGCTGGACTTGAGAGATTTGGGTTCGAATCTTGCCTCTTACACTTGTTATGTGAGGAGGAGGAAAGGGTACCAAATCTTTTAACTTCAGTTAGGGTTCTAAGCCTCACTTTTTCTCCTCAATAAAGTGGGAAAGATATCTACCTCTCACAAGGCTATTGTAACGATCAGTGAGATCCTGAAGTCTAGAAAATGCTACTATGTCTCTCACAGTGATGAATCTTAGATTAGTTCTCAGGAAGATTCCATGCCTCTTACCTTGTCCCTCATCTTCCCTTTCTTCCTAACCTCCCACCTCCATGGGGCACATCTGAGTGCTTGAATTCACAGATGGGGGTTCCAGAGGCAGCTGATTTATGAAAGGAGGGAGGGAGGGATGGTTCTCTCTTCCATGGAAGTGGGGTTCTCAAGTCTGGGAAATGCAGAGTAATACTCTAGAGTATCTTCTCTGCCTGTAGCAGGTTGCTCTTCACAGTAAGGCACATCATGAGTACAAATCTTCTCTAAAATCCTGAAGGATTGATTTTGGGCTTTCAACCCTCCAAAATCAATCCCTCTTAAGTTTGAAGATCCAGCTAGTGTTGGCAGTGAAAGATAATGCTGGACAACTTGGGAGCCTGAGATGTCAAAATAGTGGAAGCAGTAATCTTAGCTTCCCCCAGAGACCATCTCTTTAGCAAGTGTCTCCTCACTTTGGGCTCTTTGTTTCCCCCGATATATGAAGTAGGGCAGACAATACAGCAGGAACTCCTGTTTCTACATTACACCTTGCACATTCTCAACCCTGGGTCACCCCCACTATCCGTCTTCTCCATTTGACAGTGATGGAGACAGATTGGAGAGAGGAGAGAGTAGAAACCAGGAGACCAATTATAAGGCTATTGCAATATTCCAGGGATAGTTAGAGATCATGAGGATGAGAGTCGGAGTGGTATCCGTGAAATGTAGAGGAAGAATTTTAAAATTGTTTCAAAACCCTTGGGAACCAGTTAGTGAGACAGAGTGAAGAATGAAGGACTGCTTATACCAGGAGTCTGGATGTCCAAAAGACAGGCAGTGCTCTCAGTAGAAATAAGAACTCAGTTTGAGAGCAAAGTTGAGCTCCATTTTAGACATGTTGAGTTTGAGATGCCTCTCAGGTGTTAGTTGAAAATGTCCATTTGGCAGTTGATAATGCAGTGCTATAACCCAAGAGCATGGCTACTCAGGACTGGATTTAAAGATCTGGGAGTCATCTCCAGGGGAAGGATAATTGAGCCCATAGGAGTTGATTAGATTACTTAGAGAAGAGGGAGCAGGACAGGGCTACTCACAGTAGCAAAGAGGGCATGAATGATGATGATCCAGCCAATGGGAATGAGCCAGGGAGGTCAGATAGATAGGAAACCCAAGAAAAAAAGCACCCAGTGACAGCAGGAGGAGGGAGCAGTCAAAATGTGGCACAGAGGTCAGGAGTTTGTCTCCTTTGTAACCCTATATATTTTATTTTCTGTGTTAAAAATATGATTCTGACTTAGACAGAAATATGCTTTGCATGACTGCCCATTCAAATCCAACCTCAGATACTTACAAGTTATATGACCCCTCAGTTTCCTCAGCTACAAAGTGGGATCATAGTAGTACCTCCCCTCCAGGGTTATTGTAAGGGCCGAATAGCATAATATTTGTAACGTGCTTGGGATAGTGCCGGGCACGTAGTAGGCCCTTCATAATAATTAGTAGTAACGTAATTAAAATAATAATGTGTTCTGGTAGGGGTTTATAACCTTTTCTGTGTAATGAACCCCTTTGGCAATCTAATGAAGCCTGTATTCATAATTGAAGGAAATGCCAGAGGTACCCAGTTTTTCTCCCATCAAAGTTCACCGACCCCCTCTGCAATCTGTCCTAGGTTAAGAATTCTGCTGTAAGTTGTAAGACTCAGATATGAGCATGGAGATAAAACTCTTTGAACTTTTATTGTTCTGTCATTTTCAGTTGTGTCTGCCTCTTTGTGACCCCATTTGGGATTTTCTTGGCAAGCATACTGGAGTGGTTTGCCACTTCCTTCTCCAGTTCATTTTACAGATGAGGGAACTGAGGCAAACGGGGATTTGAACCTAGGTCTTCCTGACTCCAGGCCTGGTATTCTATTCACTGTGGCACCTAGCTGCACCTCGCTGAAATTTTATAGTACTCCTATCATCATCATCATGATGTCATGCAGCCTTCCCATATTGCTTGAACCCAGGTCCTGTGACTTCAATGACCTTCAAGGCATCACCCAGATTTCTAGACCTTTCCCCCTCCCCAGCCCACCCCTTCCTCCAGGCAGTTGCCAAGTCTTATCACTTCTGTCTCTGCCACCTCTCTCACATCCATCCTTCTCCACTCTTGTAGCTTCCATCTAGATTCCTCTTACCCACCATATTGTAATCTCTTCTTCACTGGTCTCCCTGCCACCCCTCAAGGGCAGCCAAAATAATTTTCCTAAGGTACAAGTGATTCTAAGTTTCTCCCTCTGCTCAAAAAATTTTGTGACTCCCATTTCTATGGGATGAAAGAGAGACCTGGTGGCCTGGCACTTGAGGCCCTGCCCTGGCAGGAAATGGTATGAAGACTTCAGAGAACTTAAAGCAGCATAGGCTGAGTGGGTTGGGAAGGTAAGAGAATGTATAGGGTATACAAGGTATATAGAGTATATGAAGTATATAGGGACCTCACAGGAATCCAGACTCAGTATTAAATTGACTGCTAGTCCTGGAGACAGAAAGATCCCAGATCTGTCTCTCCTTCCCTTCTCTTCAACATTTTTGATAAGGGCGTCTAGAATCACTATCTCCAAGGACTCCGGCCCCACTTTCCCTGCCCCACCTTATTTTACTGCATTGTCTTCTAAGCAAACATGTCTCCTCTATGCTCTATACAGTGTTTCCCCTCACTGGGCACTGCTACAAGCTAGCTTCCAGCCTGTGCCAGGTCTCTTCCGACTCCAACATTTCATCGCCCTGTGATGCTTTGATCACAGGAAATGCCTGTCAGGCTGTTGTTTTAATCATTCTCCACCTTCTTCTTGATCTCCCTTCAAGGCTCAGCCTGAGAGCTAAGACAACCAAGCAACATGGGGAGGACAACAGACTAACCACTTATGTCCAGATTATTGTCAGGACAGCCTAGAGATTATTCACAGAGGAAAGGGTTAGAAGGAGGGGGCAATGGCAAAGGTTTGCTATTGAAGGTGGAATTTAAGCTGGGACTTGAAGGAGGCCAGGTAGGCCAGGAGGAGGGGATGAGGGAGGGGGTGATAGGCACAAGAGGAACAGCCAGTGAAAATAGTTTAATAACTGTTTGTTGACTTTAATGAGCTGCTCTGTGCAGCCTTCCCCAAATCCCTCCACCTGCCAGTGCTCCCTCCCTCCTCAAATAGCCCTAGAATTCTTTGTCCTAGCTCCCTTTCCACCCCACTTCATCCCTGATCTTGTATTGTACTTATCTACATTAGCAATCTTAGCACCACCTCTCAGTACCCAGTAATGTGCCTGGCACATTGTTAGTCGATCAATATTTATTAAGCACCCATAGTCTGCCAGGCACTGGGCTAAAAGCTGAGGATACAAAGAAAGGCAAGTGATCATCCCAGTTCTCTCAGGCTAAGAGGGGAGACACCATGCAAACAACTCTGTACACACAAGCCATTTAAGGGATGAATTGTAGGTATTCAGCAGAGGGAAGGCCCTAGGATGAAGACGGACTGGGAAAAGCTTCCTTTAGAAGGTGGGATTTTAGCTGGGATTGGAAGGAAGCCAGGAGGTGAAGAGGAGGGTGGAGGGAATTCCAGGTGTGGGGGAATGCAAAGAAAATATTTCATAAATATTTGTTAAATTTAATCAGAGCCAGGAGACCTGGATTCAAGCCCTAAGTCTATGTACGTTCTGTCTTCTCCCTGAGTGTAGCATAGTCTCTGGGTTTCATTTGCTGTTTGTAAAGTGAGGAAGTCAAACTAAATGTCTTAGGGTCCCTTCTAGTGAGAGGCGGCCATGTATAGGGCAGAGAAGCCTGGTTTTAGAGCCGGACAGACAGAGTTCAAGTCCTGGCATCCTCAGGAAAGTGTCATCCACACCCACAGACACACACACACACTCACAGACACACACACACACACACACTCAGACACACACACACACTCACAGACACACACACGCTCCCTGGGTCATCAGCAGATGTCAGAAGAGTGGGGATTCATGTGGGGAGACTGGTGTCTGGGTCCCCAAACCAGAGAGTGCTGATAAGATTCCTGAGGTCAGGCAGGTAGAAGCAGGAGCCACCTGAAATGAGGTGATTCATGTAAAGGTCTTTGCGAACTCTGCAGAGCCATAGAAACAATAGTTCTTATTCTTGTTTTTGTGACTGCTAAGGAAGGGGCTTTATCCTGGTGCAGCATCCTGGGCCTCTGAGGCCTCAGAAAGAGCTTTGGACCGAAAAGTCTGAGGTCCTGGGTTCAAGCAGTGTGGGGTAGTAGTAGGGTCTCAGTTTCCCCATAAAATTTTCCTTCTAAAGGATGATCTCTAAGGGCCCCTCCTGTATTCTTAAAGTTTTGTGTCCCTGTGAGTTTTGGCTCTGATACTGAATCTGATACTGAGTTATTTCCTCATCTATAAAACAGAGATGATATTTGCTCCGTATCTTTCATAGAGTTGTGATCAAAGTAATTTATTACATGGAGGAGTCCTTGCCATATCTCCCAGCCCCCCGTCACACCCCCTCCAAAGGCCCGGATCAGGGAGGAGAGAAAGGAATTGAGATCAGACTTTCCTGGGTGGTGAGTCTGGCCAGGTTGGTCCACAAGGAGAGTCCTAAAAGATCCCCACAGCCTTGGCATGTTTCAAGAGCTCCCCCAAACCTGCTCGAGCATATCTGGGTCACTGACACTCCCAATCCCTTCCTTAAAGGACGCACCCCATCTCTCTACCAGTTGCCCTCCCCCACTATCCCAATCTGGCCTTGTGCCTCATCATTATGTCTTTTTCAAGACCCTTTTCAATTGAAAAGTGTTTTTTAAGTGCCTACTGTGTGTCAGGCATTTACTGACATGCTAAGTGCTGGGAGGTACAAAAGAGAAAAGTAATTTCTGCTCTCAGATTACATTCAAATAAGAGGAGAGATCATGTTTGCAGATAAACACAGGATATATATACACAGTGATGGGGTAGTGGGGTTGGGGGGAGGTATTGAAGGAGGTGACCCTGGATCTCATCTGGTACCTTAACCATGTTGTCTTCCTCCATCTGCAAGGTCTGCTTCTGGTTCTGCCTCCTCCACAGATTGTTCCTGCCCACTCCTCCCTTTCTCTGGAATCTACAGCTATCACAGTCTGGGGTTCAGTCATTTTTTTTCAGTCGTTTTCAACTCTGTGACCCCATTTGGGGTTTTCTTGGCAGAGATACTGGAGTGGTTTGCCATTTCCTTCTCCAGTTCATTTAACAGATGAGGAAACTGAGGCAAACGGTTGAGTGACTTGCCTAGGGTCACAGAACTAGTAAGTGTCTGAGGCCAGATTTGAACTCAGGAAGGTGAGTCCTCCTGCCTTAAGGCCCAGCGCTAGGCCACTTAGCTGTCCAAATTACAGTCTAGACCATAGTGCCTGATTCTATAGCCTTTTATAATGTATATTCGTCCTTCCCTCTACAAATTTTGTTTCCAAAACTTGACTTTGAACTCTCTGAGAACAGGGCTTAGAACTGTGAGTTTCCTGAACAGTCTTCTGCTCCTGCTTCCCCTTCCCTCCCACTCCAGTTTAGTAAATCCTGAGTGAATAAGTGGAAGGATGGATGTTGACTGATAGTCTTACTGTCACTTTATTTGTAGATAGGACTTTGTGAGCATTGAGTATGTGTTCCATCCATCGAAGAAGGTACTACCACGTAATTCGGAGAATGCTGCCTTTGGAGATGGGAGATCTGATTTAGCACTGACCCTTAACTACTTCCGTGAGCAAGTAGTAAGCAAGTCATTTAACACGTCTGAGCCTCAGTTTCCTCATCTATAAAATGGGGATTATAACCTCCTCTGCCTTCCTCCTCTAGTTAAGATTATATGACCCAGGGTGGACTGTGCTTTGTAATGATAAATCCTGTTATTCTTTTAGGGCAGGTTTATTATCCCCATTTTACAAAGGAGGAAACTAAGGCAGAAGATTCAATCACACATCCAATTTGCAGAGGAGCCAGGACTCAAATCCAAGCCACAATGGTCTTAGGATCTTAGAGCCAGAAGGAAGCTCAGAGGTCACTTAGACCAAGCCCCCTCATTTTACCAAAGAAGAAACTGAGTCCCAGAGACATTAAATGGCTTCCCCAACACTACACAATGCCAAACAGAGCCGGGATTTGAACCCTGAGGGGATTCCAAATCCACTTCCTATCAGTCTGTTGAACCAGACCTGAATGCAAGCCTAGATCCCTGGCCGTAAATACTAGAGTGAATGATTCACTCCAGCCACTCCCTAAGAAAGGGCAATCTAGACCCTGTTGGCCACCAAGAGAATCCTATGGTCCTCTCCACTCTCTGCACTGGAGCCCCACATAAAGCCAAGGGGCTCGGTGGCCTTCTGACTTGTGGGGAGAGACTCAGGCATGTCTGCCTGGCTAAACTGCTCCAGCCTGGCTGCCTAGGAGAGGGTGGGTGGGAGGGGTCAGAGTCATGAATCATCCTTTCCTAGGGGCAGGGGGAGGTGGGGTCCTGCCCTTTGTGCCCGCTGAGCTGGTCAAACAGGAACTGAAGATGCAGACAAACTGCTAGGCTGGGCTGGGCTGGGTTGGGCTGAGCCAAGGGGCGGGCTGATGGGAAGGGAAAGGAAGGAAGGGAGGCCGGGCCAGAGCCTCAGCCTACAGAGGCGGGAAGAGGGTGCGAGCTCTGGGGCATCCAGCCAGACCGCCCGCCTTGGGCCGCTGGGGCTAGGTTGGGGCTTGGGAGCGGTGGCAGGAGGATGGACATGGGGCCTCGGGGAGGTCCCCAGGAAGAGGAGCCTCAGTAAGCCTGACCCTAGCGAGGAGCCTGGGACCCCCACCCTTCCAAACCACGATGTGTCTGCAGCTAGGTGAGCTAGCTCTTCTTGCCTGCCAGCCCCGAGGGAGGAGGGAGGAAGATATCCTGTCCTACATACAACTACTAAGCTGGAGAATTCCTCAGAGAGCCAAGACAAGTTGTCCTCCCTGAAAAAGCAAAGGGATGGACTGGATGGTCTCTGAGTCTCCTAGCCCTGATATATCCTCTGAGTCCCCCATTTTATGGATGGGGAAACTGAGACTCAGAGAGACTGAAAAGTTTGCCCAAGAATTAGAACCCAGACCTCCCCAGCCAGGGTGGTTTGTTTTCCTTTTCCCAACAACACTCACCAAGGGAACCCTTTAAAGCAGGAGTCCCAGATCCCCTCTCCTCACCATCTCTTGTGGGTATTGGGAGTCAGGAGAGGGGACTGCTATCCCTCCCTGTTCTGCCATCAGCTGAATGTGGGCCTCCAGAAAGCCCCATGTTCCCTCTGGGTCTCCTTAAAACTAGGTCTTCTCCAAACTTCTGATTAACATTGACTGTGTTCCTCAGCCTGCTCCCTACTACCACCACCAGCTTCCTTCTAGGTCCAGCCTCTCCCTCCTCCTCCTGCCCCAATATACAAGGCTCCAGAAAGGGCCTGAATTCTGGCTTTTTCCACCTAGATAAGGAGCAGGGCTCCTCTAGTGGGCTAGGAAAGGAAAGAATGAGTATTGGAGATGCCCCTGAGGGAGAGGGGCAGGTAAAGAGTCACGGTCCCTCAGACAGGAATACAGGGAGCCTGATATACTCATTTGGACTTTTCAAATAAGACTCCCTCCTCTGGGCCAGGCCTCGACTTGCTCATCTGTACCGTAGGACTTAGAGATGTCCCATCAGGCTGGAAAGGCTGTTATGGGACCCGATGTGTAGCCACCAGCTTGGAAAGGGCCTAAGTCATTGTAAGGGGCATATATTTGTCGGTTTCTAGTATCTGGACTCAGGTGGAACTGGAGGAGGGTGGAGTGGACATGACAGCAAGGCCAGGCTAACCACAGCTACAAGAGGAAGGCCCCCTGGACACCCTCCCCAGGGCCCAACGAATGAACAAATCAACCTACCAGGCTCTTTCTGAGAGCTATGGGGGAGAGAGAGAAGCAGGTGGAGGGGAAGAGGGAAACTGATCCCCTGGGCAGAGAGGAGGGTTAGTGCAGTGAGAAGCTGGGGTTCAGGTCCCATTTTCCTTCCCTCCTCCAGGTGGCCTGAGCTGCAGTGATTACAAGAAGATTTTGATGAAAACGGGCCTGGTGCTCCTCGTTCTGGGTCACATTGGTTTTATCACGGCCGCCTTACTGCACGGCACAGCCCTGCGCTATGTCACGGACACCCACGATGCCGTCTCACTGCAGTACGCAGTCTCCAACATCCTTGCTGTCACCTCGGCCATCTTGGTACTTGCTGTCCAGCTCACATTTCTAGGGAGAGGGGAATATCTGGAGAGAGACCTCTGCTTGGTGGGAGGTGGTCATTGCCTGAATGCTCAGAGAGCAAAGGTTAAAAGTTGGAATGGGACTGGAGCTCAGATCTAATTTTGGTCGGTATCTAAGTCTAACTCCATCATTTAACAGAAAAGGAAACCAAGTCCTAGAAAGGGGATGATAGACGTTACTACGTTAGTGTCAGAAGATATCTTAGAAGATGCCTTAAAGCACAGGTTCTTCACCTGGAATCTGAGAACTTGTGTTTGAAAAATATTTTTGATAGCTGTATTCTAGTATAATTGTCTTCCTTTGTAATCCAATGTATTTTGTTTTATGCATTTTAAAACATTATTCAGAGAAAAGTCTGTAGGCTTCAGCAGACTACCGGAAGAGTCTAGGACACATACAGACACACACACAGACACACACACATCCCCCTCTTTAACAGCTTCATTTTAGTCTTGGGGAACAATAGAAGACAAGCCTGCTTGCCCTTGCCCCAGGAGATAGGTGGGGGATTCTGGGTACAAAATGTTGCATACATTATCAGATACACTTATTCTGCCCGTTGTTTTTGTTTACTGTTTTTTCACTGTTACAAGAGAAGGTTCACTTCTGGGAATGTCCAGGAATAACTGAAATTTTTTTAAAGGATCATTAAAATATTTTTAGGTAGAAAAAAACCCCAAAACATCTAGCCCACCCCTTTCCTTCCATCCCTTCATGGTCACACCTGTTTTTGAGAGGCAACATGATTTGGCAGATAGGACCAGAAAGACCTATCTTTGAATCTCACCTTAGACCTTTAACTAGCTGTGTGACCCTGGCCAAGTCACTTAACCTTTCTGTGCCTCAGTTTCCTTTTCTATAAAATGAGTGGATAAGACTCAATGATATCTGAGGTCCTCTCCATCTCTAAATCTATGATACTATGACTCTTTGATTTACAAATGAGGCTTCTTTCAAATGATTAAGCAGCAAAACAATCTTTATGCCCATGAAAGAGAAAAAAAAATCAAACCTACCTCTAACACAAACAAGTAACTTCTATAAATGAAGGGGGAGAAGGAGAGGCAAGTAAATCCAGTGGAGGCTGGAGGCAGGAGCCAATGACAATTGGGCTTCGTGTGCCGGCTCAGTCATTTACTGATGCTCTGCTACTAACACTGTTTGGCTTTGGACAAGTCATTTCCCTCTCTGGACTTTGATTTCCTCCACTATAAAATGAGGGGGATTAGAGGAGCTGTAAGGACCCCTCCAGCTCTAGAATGTAGGATCTTGTGAACCCAGATGGTAAACCATGTGGCTTAGGTTCTGGGAAGGGAAGGTTGAGTGGGAGCTGGGGCAGAAGGTTTCCTCGAGAAGATGGCTTTCGAGTTGGGCTTTGCAGGATGGGTAAAATTGGCATGGGCAGAGGATATGATGGCATTATAGGCTGCAAAGGGCCTTGGAAGAAAGGAGTTCTCCTCCTTGAGGACAGGGACTAAATTTTACCTCTCTGGATCCTCAGCCCTTAGCACGATGCCTAACACATAATAGGCACTTATTGATTGATTGAGTGATTGATTGATGGAGGAGGATGTAAAGGCAGATAAAGCCAGATTGAGCTTTTGGACTGGAGGAAAGAGCCCCAAGGCCAGGAGATCAATCTAGGGCTGTTACAGATAATCAAGGTGAGATCCAAGGAGGGTCTATCTGGACAAGGCTGATGGAAGTGGGAGTGGAGAGGAAGGGTCATATGTAAAGCAGTGAGAGATAAGACAAGCAACTGTGCTGCATATAGAGCCCTAGATCTTGGGTCAGAAGTCCTGGGTTCAAATGTGGGCCCCGCTGTGACCTTGATCATATAACTTGACCTCCCTGTGCCGCCTTTTCTTCATATTAAAAAAAAAATTGTAAATCTTGAAAAACTATGTAAATAGAAATTATTGTTGAAGGTATTAAGAGTAGACTTCACAGAACTTGGAATAATCTTACAATAGAATCCATTGCTCCTGGAAGAATGGATGGGGTGTGGGATTTAAGGAAAGAATTTTGTCTTTCTAGCAGTCCCAAATTGCAGGTCCTACTCCCTTCTCCCAGCCCCTTTAAACTGGCAGTAACACATGTGCCCACACAGAAGGGCTGCCTCTAGGCTTAGGTTCTGTACCCTAAAACTGTAGCCTTGGTCTGGCTTGAGGTTCCAAAAAGATTGTCTTCTCATGGACAGAAGATGGCATCAAGATGGCACGGGGCTAGACTTGGAGTTAGGGCAGCTGAGTTTAAATCTAGCCTCAGACACTCACTCACTTAGCTGTGTGACCCTGGGCAAATCTCTGTACCCTTCTCAGCTTCAGTTTCTTCATCTGTAAAATGGGAATGTGATAACATCAACATCACAAGGTTGTTGTGAAGGTCAGTGAGTTACATATGCAAAGTACTTGGTGGACCTTAAAGCATTATAAAAATGCTAGTCATTGCTAATTATTAATTTTTAAAGGGCTTCCATTGCTTTGGACCCCATTGGGCAAGAGAGGTCTTCTTGAGGAGGTGCCTCAAGGGTGGTCGTAGGAGAGTGATGGGTGCAGAAGGAATGGGGATGCCTCTCCCTCCATCAGTGGCTGTGGGGACACAGAGACAGAGGCCCTCCCCTCACTTCATGTCTTTTCTATTCATAGGTCATTGCCTGTGGGATCACAGTCATTGTACTGTCCAGATACCTCTCCATTACCTCCCTGGTATAGTAGCCCCTGGAAACCCAGGCTGGGATGGGAGTGGAGGGCAAGAGGGAATCATGGGACCAGGTTCGGGCAGGATGTGCAAGGGGTGGGGTCAAGCTACTGAGCAGGAGATTTGGGAATCATGTCACTAAGAAGAACTGGGCTCCCCCAGAGAACATTAGAGTGAGTACAAAGAAAAGGGCATTGTCTGAGGAGTCCGGAGAACTGCCTTCTACAGCGTCACTGTGTGAGGCTGAACGATTCCCCCTCCCCATGTGTACCTATTTTCTCCTCCATGAGATGAGGTTAGATTTGATGATTTCTCTCTCACTCCCCTTGGCTGACAGTTCCGGTAGGTTACACACAATACATGCCTGTGCATACACGTATTGCCCTGCCCTGATCATCTCGTGCTCTAAGCTCCCGAATACTTCTCACAGCCAGTGGGAGGAAAGATGTTTCAGCCTTCAGGTTGTGTGTGTTGGGGAAAGGACTCTTCTCTAGCCAGTGCCCCCTCCCCACAAATGGAACCTTTTCCCTCCAGCGATGGACAGTGTTTGCTGCCAGTGTAACCAGTGCCCTCTTCTCCTTGGTCTGCTCCCTTGGCCTCCTGGCATCCATCGCTATCACCTTCGCCAATCAGGGCAGGTCACTGCTTGCCACCTGTTCCTTCAGTAACTCAGAGCTCCTCTCTGTGACACCGGACTGTCCCTTTGACCCCACCCGAATCTATGTAAGTGACTCCCAATGATGTGCCTCCCTAGGACACATAACTCCCCTGGGGACCCTCTGCCTATCTGTATAAATGACCATTAAGTTTAGAACTCCCCAATTTTTTCTTAGGTCTTATGATTGTCTTATGTAACCCCACACACACAGGGTCCTCCCTGTGGTACCTCCCTGAGGTACCCTATCTATGTAAATGTTCTCTGAGGGCAGGTCTCCCTGGAGCCCATTACTGCGTTACATTTGTATGTACATGACCCCTTGATCTCGACTCCCTGGACTGTCCTTTAAACCCTACAGGCACTTATGGAGGTGACTGTAGTGGGGCAGCCTCCCAGCTGGTTCAGCCTCAGTTCTCTCTGGTTCTGAGCTCACTCTGTGTGGCCTTTTTTGACCCTCAGTTTCCTGATCTGTAAAATGAGGCAGTCGGCCCAGGTGGCTTCTGAGGTCCATTGGGCCTGGGTCCCTCAGGGTCACTGTCCCACCCCCTTCCTCTTCTCCTTCCACAGAGCTCCACTCTATGCCTCTGGGCCATCTCCTTGGTTCTTTGTGTGGCTGAAAGTACCTTTGCTGTCCGGGCAGCCCAGCTCACTCACCAGCTGCTGGAACTGAGGCCCTGGTGGGGGAAGAGGAGCCATCAGTTGGTAAGGACTCCCACCCCTTCCAGCACTCCCATGCCTACCCCTGTGCTGGGGCTGGGAGTCAGGACCCCTTGGCTTCTCTCCAGGAGCTGCCCAGGTGTGTGACCCCAGGCTGTCCAGCTGTGGTCACCCCTCATACTTGACAACAGATTGCTTCCTGTTTATTTCCTTATCCAGCAGGGGGCAGGAGTCATGGTCCCCAGTGAACAAAGGTGAGAAAACCCAAAGCTTAGCTAGGTATAGCATTTGGTGGTCACCCCACTAATCCTTAGAATTCAGGTCTTCTGAGTCCCCAGGCCAAGAGTGCTATCCCCTATTACCCAAGAAAGGGAAGCAAGCTTTCCTGAGGCAAGAACTCCCTCTCCTATTGGCTAATAAAGGGAAGCAGCCCTTTCCTATGGGACTTTGCCAGCTCTCTTGGAACTGAGAGAAGAGAGAACAGCAGACAGAGGAGTGGTTCAAGAACTTTTCAGTGCTGGAGAAACCTCAGGAACCTTTGAGTTCAAGCCCCTTCTCTTCAGATAAGACAATTAAGTACAGACATGGGGGTGACTTCCCCCCCATAAGTTAAGGATTGGAGTGTGAAAGAGAAGATGGGAAGAGAGGGTGTGTGCAGTTCTTTGGGTTCCCCAAAGGGGGGCCTCTAGAAGGGGCCACACAGCTCATAGGCCTTGAGATGAGGATTTTGGTAGTTACCTAGTCTAGCCTCCCATTTGACAGATGAGGAAACTGAGGCCCGGCAGGATATGACTTGTTCAAGCTCCCATAGGAAGGAAGTATCAGAAGGCGGTTGTGAATACAGGTCCTCTGACTCCGGGAGACTGTGCTCTTCCCAAGGTACCATGTAGTTATGGTCACCCACTAGAAAGCATCATTTCTTGACTTTTTTGTCCCCTGAAGTCTTATCAGCAATACATGTCCAGAGAAGGTTGACCAGGAGGGGAATGGACATTAGAAATCACCCAAGTGAGGAAAGCTTACACAACCTCTTGGGCTTCCTCCAGATCTATGAAATGGAACTGCTACATGGGAGATCTTTCCTGACTGAAGGCCGATAATGTGGGGAAGGGGTTAGTCTTGTTCTGCCTGACCCCAGCCAGCAGAACTGGGAGCACAGTTAGGCGGAGTTAATGGAGGAAAGGTTTTCAACAGTTAGTGGTTGTCTAAAAGTGAAATGAATTGCCTTGGGAGGCAGTGGGTTCACCATTATAGAGTTAGAATCTGAGTGACTCCTTGTTGGGGATCTCATAGAGGGTGTTTCTGCATTGGGTGGGAATTTGGCATAGATGCCCTTCCATTCCAGGATTTTGTGATCCATTTGCAGACCAGGATTCCTTTTGGAAGGAAGGTTAGGGACAGACCCCTCAGCCCAGCCCAAGCCTGTTTGTTACCCCCTGTTCTCATTCACTCCTCTGTGTGTGTGTCTGTGTGTCTCTGAGTGTGCTGGTGGCGTTGGACAGGGGATATGCGGTGACCAACAATGCAAACTTCCTCATGACCTCCTCCACAGGTCACCGAAAGTTCAAGCCTTAGTGAGGGCCGAGATCTGCTCAGCTGCTCCAGCTCAGAGCCAGCACCCCTGTGATGGATGAAGGACTTAGCAGCTCCAGAGGCCCTGGAATCCTGCCCCCTGTTGACATAAAGAAGGTCCCATCTCCCTGTGGACAGACCTTTGATCCCCTCTCTTTGGAGAAACCAAGCTGGTGCCTGACAGCCTCCCCAGCCCGCCCTGCGCCTGCTCCCCAAGGCCACCACTCCCAGCCCGTGGCCACTGTGGCCCAGGGCACGGCACTGAGACAAGACTTTATTCTGAAGTTATTAAAAAGAACAAAAGTGATTCCAAGTGAACGCATGCTCAGAGGAGGTGGCAGGGACTGCTGACGCTGCCCCTGGGTCTGGGGGTGGGGGAGAGGTGAGGGAAATGTTCCGAAACACCCAGTTTTATGGGTGGGTTAGGGAGGGGAGTGGACAGGTCTGAGTGTCATAAGGGAGGGCCAAGGAGTAGGTAGACCCAGACCCATATCTGTGCGTATACATATGGAAAAATGCTCAGGGCAGGGCTGCCACTGGGGGAGGGGGCTCCCGATTGGCTCCTTCCCACAAACCCCTTCCATTCTCCCAGACCCCCAAGCCAGAGCAGGAGAGACCCAGGCCTGGATAGAAATCCAGGAGGCTAGGAGGAGGGGGAGCTGAATAAGATGCCAGTGCCATATGCCACAGACAGCTCCCCACCTCCAGAGCTCCTCTGTCATCTCCAGACCCTTCCACAGGCAGCTGCCCCAGCCTCCCTCCTCACTACCACCCCCATTTTTCTTGAGCTATCTGGCTGGCTAGGCCTTACATGGAGTGGGAGGTACCCTGCTCTTGGCCCTGGATGGGGGACATGGAGCCCCCCTTGGCTGAAAAACCTCATGGATAGGGAAGGTCCCTTGGATATCAGTTCGCTCTAGCCATCCTTGAACTTTTCGGGGAGGACCTGGGTGGGGGGAGGGGGGCAGCTTCTGGATGCACAGGGACACATCGTCTTCCCCATTGCAAGTATGGGCCCAGCACCTGCCCTTCATATGACCAACCACCCCAGGGTACTTGGGCTGAGCCTAGTCAGAGACTGGGGAAGGAGGCGGACTCTACCCCTGCTATATGGAATGGAAACCCAGGAATCTGGGGTAGGAGCAGGGGATAGCTTAGACCCCACCCTAACCTGAGCTTTCCCAAAATCCAGTCTGGACACAAAGACATGGGAAAGGGAAGCTGTGGGAGACAGGAGTTGAAGACAGGGTAAGGCAGGGTCCCAGCCTGGCCCTCTACCCTTCCTTCTCCCCATCCCCCAGGAGGCCCCAGACTCAAAACTGGGAGGTGCTGCTGGGGTCACACTGAAGCAGCCGGACGATGGATGGGTCACTCTTGGCTCCTCTGATGAACTCCTCGAGGGACAGCTTCCCTGATGGGGAGGACACTGGTCAGTCTGGAGAGAACACCAGTCATTTTGGGAGGGGAGTGGATTTGAGGGAGAGGCTGTGATTTGTTGGTGAGAGACTAGAAGGAGGGTGGGGAGTAGGGGGAGTCTTCCTGGGCAGGAAAGGAGCTTGGCAGGGGGCAGATTTTGAACAGGGTCCCAGGGAGGCCCCTCACCATCATTGTTTGTATCCATCTGACGGAAGATTTTCTCAGTTCGCTTCTCAGGGGTAGACTCATCCTCCGGCATCTTCATCACAGAAGACACCATCTTGTAAATGGCCTAGAGGGGAGGGGGAAGGTCAGGAGAAAGGAGGAAGGCTGATGGAGCGGGGTGGGCTGGCCTTCTCTCCCCTACTTGGTCCCTGTGCCTTAGCACAGCCTTGGGCAGATATTATAGCCAGTGCTTCTTAAGTTTTTGAGTTGCATTGACCTGGGCTGGTGACCTGTATGACCAGCAGGGGGTGCTCCGGGCCAGGATCCCTGCCCTCCACTATCTCCCCAGCATGAGGGAATGTCTCTGCTTGGACCTTCAAAGTAGAAGAAACCTATGCCTTGATTTATGCAAAATGAATGTAAATGAGCATCTGCTCTGGGAGTCCTCAGCTTGGGCAGCGTGGGGGGAGGGAAGAGGGGGAAATAGGACCCAGCAAGTAGAAATTATGCAAATATATGTAAATGTACACATCAGGTGTCAGGTGTCAGGTTGGAGAGTCAGGAGCTTAGGCAAGGCTGGTGAAGAGGGTTCAGCAACCTGAAGATCAAGGAGGAGATATTATACTAATTTATGTAAAATTATGCAGATTAGCACCAAGGGCGTGGCTTGGAGGTTGAGCCATGCTGAGAGGAGGCACTGGTTGCCATTGGAGGGGGATAGGTCCCCTGTGCACACACATACACATATGCAATACACATACATACATGCACATATACATATATACATACATTAGGGAAACAGATTCTCCCTGCAGTGAAATGTGAAATAATGACCCCCAAAGAACATCATATTCAAGGATACAGAACTTGGACTCATAGGGAGAAGGTTGGAATTGATCTTAGATATTAATTAATAGCCAATATTTACATAGCACTATGTGCCAGGCACTGTGCTAGGCACTTTACAATCATTTATCTCTTTGGATCGCATTGTCCAGTCTCCTCATTTACAGAGGAGGAGATTGAGGTGCCATAAATTAACAGCAGAGACCAAACTAGAATCCAGGTCTTATGAGAAGAGGCTAGAAAAGTAGGTGGGGACTTCAGTCGGTGAAGAGCCTCGAATGTTAGGATCAGAAATTGTGGCTTTGATTATAAGCCCCTGAGAAGGTAGTAAAGTGATTGAAGACAGGAACTATGTCCTGTCCTCTGTGGCACTTGGCACCAGGTGAGGCTCCCGAAAACATTTGGTCCCCTCTCTTCTTAACCACCCACTGTCCCTCTCTAGTCCGATTCTTTATTATGCCTTCCTGGAGCATGGCCATAATCTTGGGATATGCCATCCCAGCTCCACTCTCTCACCCCGACAACCCCACATTTACATGCTGCTATGGAACATTGCCAGACCAATCTTCCTTGCATGGATATGTTTATTTTACTGCTCAACAATCCTCAGTAGATCTCCACTACTTCCATATGGCTTGCCTCCCATGCCTGCAATGTGCACCCTTCTTACCTCTACCTCTTTGGATCCTTAGCTTTGCTTCAGGTTCAGGTCAGATGTCCCCTCCTTTCATGAAGTCTTTCATGACTCCTCACCCCCACCCAGTGTTGCTAGTGATTTCTCCCTCCTCAAATGATCTTATATTTATCTTGTTTAGGACCTTTTACAGTCATGTCTGACTGTTTGTGACCCCATTTGGGATTTTCTTGGCAAAGATACTGGAGTGCTTTGCCATTTCCTGCTCCAGCTTGAAACAGAGGCAAACAGGGTTAAGTGACTTGCCCAGGGTCACACAACTAGTGCCTGAGACCAGATTTGAGCTTG
The DNA here is from genome assembly GCA_028658325.1 of Potorous gilbertii. NCBI lineage: Eukaryota > Metazoa > Chordata > Mammalia > Diprotodontia > Potoroidae > Potorous > Potorous gilbertii. The sequence goes on from CM053771.1 coordinate 61,626,645, forward strand.
TGAAGATGAATCTTCCAGTGCTCTATCCACTACATCACATGTTATATCCTCCTATAAAATGTAAGTTCCTTGAAGGCAATTTTCTTTTTTGCTTTTATATCCACAAGGCCTTACACCTGTTAGGTACTTAAATGTTGAATTGCTTAATAAAGTTCAGATACTTGTGCCTGGCATTTAAGGGCCTTCCAATTTGATATCACCCTGACTTTTCCAACCTTATCTCATATTATTCCGCACACACAAACTATGTTCCAAGAAAACTGGATTGACTGTCTCTGCTCCTCCTTGCCCCCCATATGAAGAGCTTTTCCACCCTGGTATCTCACCTACCCAGTTCTCTGTTATCTCTTCCCTCCTGCCCTTCATCATCTTTGAAATCCCATCTCAAATCCCACCTCCTCCAGGAATCTTTGTCTGAATCCCCTGTTGGTAATAACCTTGCCTCCCAACCCTCACATAGCACTTAGTATTTCTCCAGGGCACTTGCATCATATCCTATACTAGAGCAATCTATTTGTGTCATATCCTTTTCCTAGAGACATTTTACATTTTCTCTATTTTGTATCTCCCCCAAGTCATATATATAATCATAGGAAATGGTTATTAAATGTTGACTGAGGGAATGGATCAATTCTACCCTGCCAGGGTTGGTGGGAGGCCAAGCGGGATGAAGGGGGTGGCTATAACATACCTGGACAATCTCCAGCATCTCCTCCCGGCTGATATAGCCATTGCCATCCAAGTCATACATGCTGAAAGCCCACATGAGCTTCTGCTCCAGCTTCCCCCGAGAGGTGACACTGAGAGCGATGATGAACTCCCGAAAGTCGATGGTGCCATCCCCATTGGTGTCAAAGGTGCGGAAGACGTGCTCAGCAAACTTGGAGGCATCTCCGTAGGGGAAGAAATTGGCATAGATCTTCTTGAATTCCTCAACGTTGAGGATGCCTGTAGGGCAGTCTTTCAGGAAACCTTTGTACCACTCCTGCAGCTCCAGGTCGGAGAACTCCGTGTTTTCCCTTAGGTCCTGTAGCATCTCTGGGCGAAGCTTGCTGTTCTGCTTTCCCATGACAGTGGTGATGGGACTCCAGAACCCCTGCTTGCATTCCACAGGAAGAGAAGGAAAGAGAGATACATGGAAGGACAGAGACACGGTGATAGGGGGAAGCAACAGAGGCAGTCCCAGAGGCAATGTTGAAGACAGAGAGATGCAGACAGTAGTAGTCATGTCAACAGGGAGCCAATGAGGTGGCCAGGGACAAACGAGTGGATGAAGATAGAAGGATGTAGGGAGGCACAGAGAAATAATGACAGGGAATCAGAGACATAGAGACAGGGAGAGACATACAGAGAGATGAAAAGACAAGAGGATTGAGTGAAGCACAGAGAAATGTGGTGGGATCCAGAGAGAAAGAGATCAAAACAGAGAGACAGAGAGTGATAGACAGGACAATGGGGGAAAGCTCAGAGAAGTTGTAATGGGGAGCCAGAGAAACAGAAACAGGGAGAGACAAGGAGAGAGCGAGGGAGAGACAGTGATAGACGGCAGATGGAGGAAAGCACAGAGAAACAGTGATAAGGAGTCAGAGGGATGGACAAGGATATAAGGATAGGGCCAGGAATGGAGAGAGGGATGGAGACAAAGGTAGAAAGCAATACAGGCATGGAGGAACAGAGAGACAGTAGAGATGAACAGTTACAAGTAGGAAGGGAAAGATGGGGGGGACCAGGAAAAGAAAAACAACCAGAGGAAGGTTGGAGAGGACTGAGCCTGCTTTCTTTCAGATCCCATCACCTGAGATCCTTACGCTTCCCCCAAGAACAGGCATAGAGGGGAAATTCTTCAGTGAGAACAGGATGGACCGAGACATTTCAGCCTCCCAGCTAATTCTTGCTTACCCTACCTCATCCTGCTGTTTCCCTGTGCTCTTTGCATGGCCTCACTTGTACCCAAGCACACGTAAGACCGCTATCACATAACTCATGCATGTGATACTGTAAAATTCTCAGGTGAGAGTACTGGACAGTGCCAACCATGGAACTCTACCTTGTTCTTTCACAGATGAAGAAACTGGAGGGGAAGTGACTGGTCCGAGGTCACACAGCAAATCCGTGGACTATGATTGATACCCAGGCCTCTTGATTTCCAGGCCAGGGCTTTCTCTTCTGCCTCCTCTACCACTCTTCAGAAAGTTGACACACAGTCGTGTATGTGTAATCATATGCCTAGACACTGGCCATTACACCCCTCCTGTACCCCTTCATACACTAGGAACATGGTAGAAGATAGGGCAGCAGCCCTTTGTCATTCCTCTCCTGTTGCCCCCTGACTACCTGCCCCCCCCATAAGGTCTGGAAGAGGACCCCTTCACAGAAAAAAAAGAGAACAGAGAGGACAGAAGGGGAGAAGGGTCCTGGAAATGGCTGACCAAGCTGGGTGTGTGTGTGTTTGTATGTGAGAACAGAGACAGAGGCAGAGAAAGAAAGGGCAGCAGTCTCAGTGAGTCCATGTTACTGTATTGTTCATGTACAGATTTGTGTGTGCATGTAATTGTACCGGACATGTTTGTGCATACACGTGGAATAATATATTTGCATATGCACATGGAATGATATATGACTGCAAAATGCATGGTTTTGTGTTCTTGTACATAAATGTCTGTAGGCATGCAGAAACATGAGCGCATGTGTGTGCATAAACCTGTGACCATGCATGTTATCTACATATGCATGCATCTGCACCCATGTCCAGCAACGTGTGTAAATATATTCAGATGGCCACATGACTGCATATGTATTCCCGTCCCTCTTGGATAGTCCTCCCTATCCTAAGAACACTGATATGCCACCTACCTGCCCAATTCTTGAGGCTCTGGGCTGGGGCTCAGGCCAGTGATATGCCCCCCATCTGTGTGGGGTGGGGGGGAAGGAGGGGTGTCAGTTAGGGAAGAAGGCCCCATTCATTAGCTTTTCAGCCATCCAAGAAGCCAGGCCTGCAGTATGGAGAGTACTTGGCTCCTGCATAAAGAGGCTCCAGGAAGCAAGGAAAGGGCAAGGTCTGCCTTCTCAGGCCTTAGATCACTGGGAGGAGGGAGGGTGGCATACTAGGACAGCACCTTCTCCTTTCTGCAGCCTTCCAAAGTGACTTCAACCCCATCCCACTCCTCGAATGGAAAAGGGGACCAAAAATAGGGGCTAGAGGTAGGACTCCCAAAGATCTTTCCCTCACCCCTCAAGAAGGAGAAAAGCATCCCGGTTTCCCCTCTCCAGAAAAGTGCCAGAGCTCCTCTGCCCACACCCAGTCCTCACACAACTGGAAACCCATCTCCAGAACTCCCAGTCTGGCCTGAAAAAGCTGCCATAGACCATTCTGGGGCTGTAAACCCTGAACCCAAGTTCCCCTGGGTCTGCCGGAGGCTCCTGGTCCATCCGTTCCTCTCCCTTCCCTGGCCCCATTCCATCGTCCCACATTCCTACCTCTCGGGTTCGCCCTCAAAACCCCAAAGCCCCTGATTCTGAATCTCTCCCATAACTGCCGATAATACCCACACTGTTCCACCTCGGCTCTGGGACACCCTCCCAGCCCCAAGATTCCCGTCCTTGCTCTGGGATGCTCCTACCCATATTACCTCGCTCCCGCTGGACACCCCCCCCCCTCAGCATTTGCAATGGGGCTCCTGCTCCAGTTCCCCAGGCAGAGGAGGCAGTGGAGAAATGGGGATCCCCGGGCCAAGCAAGGAATCCGGCTTCTAGAGAAGAGGGGGCGGGGGTCCCAGGAGTAGTTCCCCCATTCCGCTCCCCTGGGCATCCTCCCCCACCCTCTGGAGCCCCCCAGCCCCTCCCAGGAGCGCAGCCCCCACTCACCCCTCTGCAAGAAGACACTGACTACGCAGGGAAGCCGAGGCGCTGCAACGGGGGAGGCGGCTGAGGGCGGCCGGAGGGGCGGGGGGAGGCCCGGGAGAGGGGGATGCTGGAAGGCAGGAGGAGGGGGTGCTGGAAGGCGGGAGGGAGACGCCCCTCAGGCAGTCCTACCACCTCCCTCCTCCCCAGGCTCAGCCCTGGAGCCCCTCCCTCTCCCCAGGGACTCCCCAACGCCCCCGGCCCGAACGGACGCTGATTGCGGGGGTGTGGACCTCGCCTCGCTCACGACCCTCTCGTTTGGGAAGGGGTGGTCAGCACCAAGCCGGACCCAGATCCCTCTCCCCAAAGCAGTGTCGCTGTCCCTGCTCCTTCCTCACATCCCTCCCCTCCAGTTCTCAGACCCCAAGCTCCCAGAAATGGGGGGCCCCCCGTGAAGGTGGGGGAAGGGTCCTAGTGCTTCCCCCTCCTCCCCACCTGCTCCGGAGCCTGAGTCTCTGCCCTACGAGGCACCTTACATTCCTCCGAGGAGGCTGGAGGCACCTCCCAGTGCACCGCCCCCCTCCCGCCCCCAGATACCCCTCCCTAGGCCCGGATGCCCCTGAGCTGAGTGGAGCAAGGCAGAGGGGCTGGGGGCCCGCTGCTGGGTACCTGGTGAGGTAGGTGCAGCTGGGATGCAGGGAAACCCCTCCCCACTCACACTCCCGCCTCGTGGGGCGACTCGACCCGCAGCCACGCCCCCTCCCCTGCCCCGCCCCCGGGACACCCCTCCTGGAAGCCCTCGCCTCGGGGTCCCCAAAAGCGCACCCCTCCAGAGACTGCAAGGCAGGGAGAGGGGCCCCGGGGGGATGTGGGGGGAGACGGGTTACTAGGGCAAGTAAGGACGGGAACCGCCCCCTCCCCACACACCCACGCGCCGGCGCAAAGCAGGAGCTGCTGCGGGAGGTTTGCGGGGTGGAGGGGCGGGGAGGACACGCGGATTAAGTAGCGGCTCAGCTGAGGTCTGAGGGTCTCAGGGCCACAGCGGGAGGGAGGGAGCTCCATGACCTTGGCCCCCATCCGGTACCCTGCTCCGCCTCCTGGTTGTAGAGAGGATGGACCTAGGCAATGGCAGGGGAGAAGACTTCGCTTCCATTCCCCTGGCTCCAGGCAGGGCAGCATCTACCTGGCTTCCAGGTAGAGCCCACAGAACTCGAACGTGGTGGAACTTAAAGGTAGAAGGTCTGGGTTCAAGTCTAGCCTAGGATACTTATTCCCAGAGTCACCCTGGGCCTGTCACTTTTTTTTTTCCCTGAATTTCCTCATCTGTAATAGAAAGGTCTCAGGGTTTGGAACTGGGACGCCTCTTTCCAACGTTGGATTTGACCTGTTTGACCTTGGGCAAGTCATTGCCCTTCTCTGGGCCTCCTGAATCCTGTCTGCTTCAGGGAGTTGTGGTGAGGATGATTTAAATCTGCAAAGTGCCAAGAGCCTCTGATACTGGTAACATGAATAATATCACCGTTCCACACAAGAGAAAACTGAGGTGGTCACAGAGTACATGAAAACCCTAATAAACTGAGATAAAATAGATTTAACATCCCAAGGCACTATAGCAATGTAAACTCTTATAGCTGTGATCTGGTGAGAGGTCCTCTAATAACCTCCTCCTCTTGGGAAAGGAACACCTACTACGTGCCAGGCACTGCGTGCTCTTTGTTGTTGTTTAGTTGTGTCCAACTCTCCATGACCCCATTTGGAGTTTTCTTGGCAAAGATACTGGGGGTGGTGTGGGGGGAGTTGCCATTTCCTTCTCCAGCTCATTATACAGATGAGGAAACTGAGGCAAACAGGGTTAAATGACTTGCCTAGGGTCACACAACCAGTAAGTGTCTGAGGTCATATTTGGGCCCAGTCCTTCCTGACTCCAGGCTTGGGGCTCTATCCACTGGGTCACCTAGCGGCTCTAAAGTGCTTTACAAATATCTCATTTGATCCTCATAACAATCCTGGGAGGTATATATAGTTATTATTCCCATTTTACAGTTGAGGAAACTGAGGCAGACATAAATTAAGTGACTTGTCCAGCATCACCCAGCTGGTAATTGTCAGGGAGTCCAGAGGAGACCTATTTTCCCATCATTCCCTCTCCTGAGAGTCCCAACCCCTACCTTGCTCTGGAAAGATTCCTTATTCCTTTAAAGCAATAGGATTCCTCACTGGATCAGAAGTCAGGAGAACTGGATTCAAATCTAGGCTCTGTCACTGTGTGATCTCAGTTTCCTCATCTGTAAAATGGGAAAAAGGGAAGGGAGCTTCTAAGGTCCCTTCCAACTTTAAAACTATGCTCCTGTCTTAGTCAATGACTTCATGGGTTCCAGTGTGTTTCTCACCCCTCCCTCATTAGAAAGTCATCTCCCATGGTCCAATCTCAAGCCTGCCCCCTAAGACAAAGCTGATTTCTCCTGGTCAGGACCTCAGTGACTCTCAGAGATCAGGCACCAGGTATCATGGGCTAGGGAGCAGGGCCTGCCAAGAGGTCTCCTGAGGGAATGACTGGGGGAGGGAATCGGCACCTCCTGAAGGAATGTGAGCAGCTTCTCCCTGTTTCTGTACAGCCCTGTGCCAGGGCACGTGGAACCCCCTGGTGGAGGCGTGAGAGACGCCATTCGTGTGGGGGTGTGTTCCAAAGCAGCCTCCTGCACACAGCGTCCTGGCAGAGGCATAGGGAAGGAGGGGAGGCCCCCTTCCCCTCTGTCATCTCATTCTTCTGCCTCCCCACCCCACAACCTCTGCAGCTTGTCAGCTCCAGATGAAGGCCTTGGGAAGTACCCATCTCCTGGGCCAGGTGGGTTTGGCTGTGCAAAGGCTCAAGGGTGAGTCAGGGAGGTGGTCTCTGTCCTTCGACTGGACTGGGACCCCTATCTCCCACAAGGGTCTTTGGTCTGGAGTGGGAAGAGAGAAGGCATATACCAGAGTATCAGGAAAAGGGGTTCTCTCCTCTCATGATGGGTGTCTCTCATATCCCTTGCTCTTCTATTCCCAAAGCCTCATCTTCTGTCTGTCACCAGTGCCACCCCCGCAGGCCTGGAGTACTCTGGCTTCCCTGCTCCACCTGTCCAGTGGGGATATTTGCCACCTCTAGGCCTTAGTTTTCCCATATGTAAAAATTAGTATTGAATTCGAGAATCTCTCAAGTCTACCCCTCCATCAACTGCTCTGACATTCTACCTTCTGTGTTTTAAGATCTTCCTAGACACATCTAGCTCAAACTCTGTTGGGGTGGGGAACCTGTGACTTTGAGGTCACATATGGCAGCCCTCTGTGTCCTCAAATACAGCCCTTTGACAGAATCCAAACTGGAAACCCTTTGTTCTGTGAAATTTGGATTCAGTCAAAGGACTGCACTTGAGGACACAAAGGGCCATATGTGTCCTCAAGGCCACAGGTTCCCCACCCCTGCTCTATGTCCTGTGGTTCCTTTCAGTGCTGACATTCACTGTTCTAAGATTTCTCCCCTACTGGCTTGGAATTCTTCCAGCTCTGACATTCTGTGATTTGGCTTCCATCATCTATTCAATCAATATACTCCCCCAAGTTTTCCTAACCTGATCTCTTAGTACTTATGGGATCAGAAGTTCATGGGTCTTAAAGCCAGAAGAGAACCATGGATGCCAATGTCCTCATTCTTATAGAAGAGTAAACTTATAGAAGCCCAGAGAGGGAAGGTACTTCCCTCCTGTGGCACAACAATTCAGGGCTCAGGCGCCATTGGGATCTTTCTGCCCTAATCTCTTCTTCCTCCCATCTGAGTGTTCAGGGGTCACATTTTGCCTACACTCCTCTCTTCAGTCCCTTGTATATAATAACTACTTGAAGAGTTACAGATTGCTCCTGGAGGTATGTCCTGTTTCCCAGAATTGTCCAAGAGTTCCGAGAGGGCCATAGCTCTTTGCTCTGCTTGCCCAAGAGTCACATCCCAAGGGTGAGGTCCATTCTGTCTCCTTCTTCCATTCCTACCACTTCCCACCAGGAGAAATGAGGCCACCTAACCACTGGCCTGGCCTAAACTCATTAGCCCAGGGTTTCAAGGCCTTGTGCTGTGAAAGGACAGGGGAGCCCAAACCTGGAGCAGAGAGGACAATCACTGTGGTCCTTGACAGACCACATCTTAGCAAGCTGCACCCCATCTGCTACAGGCAACCTGGAAGGTAACCTTGGGGGAGATACCCTCTCTCGGATTCAGTTTATTCGTCTATTAAATAGGTAAGGATAGAATGAAAGAAAGGTAGCCCAAGAGTGACAGGCTATCCCACTGGAAAAATACTTAAAGACTATCTGGTTCATTTATCTCGTTATAGAGAAGGGTCATGGGATGAGATTTCACAGGGATGAGATTTCAACCTATGTTCTCTAGCTCCAAATCAAGGTTTCTCAGTTATGACTGGAGACATTCTTGCTCCCTTACGGTATTTTCCAACCTCTGCATCCTATTCCTCCCAGTCTGATTGCAGAATTTTGTCCACTCTCCAGTTTCTGTCTGGAAGGACCTTTAAAATGGAATAATGTACATCTGTTTGTGCAATCATTCATACAATAAAAATTAAATTAAGCACCTGCTGTATGCAGAGCCTTGTGCTAGGGATGGCGAGAAGGTAGGGATCCGGGGAGAGATTGTTGTTCAGTGTTTTCATTAGAATCTGACTCTTCATGACCTTATTTGACATTATCTTCAAAGATATCGGAGTGGTTTGCCATTTCCTTCTCAGCTCATTTTACAGATGAAGGAACTGAAGCAAATAGGTTAAGTGACTTGCCCAGGGTCACACAGTTACTAAGTATCTGAGATTTGAACTCAGGAAGATCAATCTTCCTGACTCCAGACTGTACACACAATTCACTGCCCCAGGTTCCTGCCTCTATTGAGTTCAGGGTCTAATAGGGGGATAAGGCATCTGCACAGGTAATTCACATGTACATGATAATATGTTATATATGATAAACATCTTAGAGAGATACTAACCGTGTGCTGAAGAGGGAAGGTGATTCTTAAAATGGAGTAGCTCTACGTCCAAAGATGTTACCATATGAACGGGGTCAGCGATGGCTTCCTGGAGGAGGTGGCCCTGGAGGAAGACTTTAAAGGATAGGTAAGAATTTAACAAACTGAAAGAGCATGAGGGATGTCCAGCATAGTCATTTTACAGATAAGGAAACTGAAAGCCCAAAAAGTTGATTAACTTATCCAAGGTCCTACAAGTAATAAGGAGGATTTGAATCCAGGTCCTTTGACTCCAAATGCAGCCCCCTTTCCTCTTTATAGGCTGCCTTAGACTTCTGGGAGACTGAATTGTATACCGGGGTGACCACTTAAGCTAGAACCAGGGAAAGAGGCCCACTTTGAAAAAAGTAAAGAGAGGGGGCAATTTAAAGAGAATCCAGAAAAGTTCTCTCTACCCTCAAAACCTCTTTGAGTTGTTGCTGGAGAGAGGTTTCTCTTAGGGTCCCCTAAGACTCTTTCCTCGGTACCACGTAATCCATTGTTTTTATCAATAACTTGGATGTAGGTGTAGTTGTAATGCTTATCAAATTTGTGGATGATGCCAAGGATGACAAGGTTGAAATCCAAAAAAAGTTGCAAAAGACTAAATCTAAGAATATAAAATTGAATGTAAAGTCCTACACTTGAGTTAAAAAAAAAATTAATTGCATAGATTCCAAATGGAGGAGATGAGGCTGAGCAACATGGCATGTGAAAGAGACCTGGGGGTCTTAGTGGACCAAGAACATATGAACTGAGAGTGTGATATGGCAGGCATCAAACTTGATGTGATGTTGATGTTAACAGATGGATGGTGTCTAAAATGAGGGCGGTAATAGTATTACTGACTTCTACCCTGGTCAAATAACTTCTGAAGCATTATTGTCTTCAATTCAGGCTGCCACCTTTTACAAGAGACAGGTAATGGAAATCCTGGCCAATGAGGGCCCGGTCTTTGGAGCAAGCTCAGATTTGCCCTTCCAAGTCAGTTATACATAATGTGCACAAAATTCCCTGTACCTTTCCAATCCAGCACATGGGGGATGAGTGAGACTTCTTTGGGCCATGAATGACTCAGGGGTCCATAATGTGTAGTGGCCAAAAAGCTTTCTATTGACTTTCTAATTGGTATCAGAACCAGAAGGACTGATGACTCAAGAAACGAGGAGATAGAACTGAATTCATGTACAAAAGGAGCCTGCCCTTTGACCCTTTTATGATTTTTCCTTTCTGGTGAATAGCCAGGCAAGAAATGCTGTGATCTCCCCAATAGGGAGAAAGCAGCAGTTCCTTTATCTCCTCATGCCACATATCCATAAACATATGGTGCCTCTCTTTCTTGGGTCTCTCTTTTGTTTACTTTTCCTGATCTTTGGCATAAGAGTTTTCTAAGAAGGGAGTGCCCAAGCAACCAATGAATTTGGAAGAGCCATCAGAGAGTTCTCACCAGTCACCAGAGCCAGTAGCAGCAGCAGCAGCAGCAGCAGCAGCCAACTCTGGTAAGAAACTAGCACAACTTGCTGAACAACTTACTTGGCCTATCCCATCAGTGGATTGGGCCATTAACAGCCCAACCAAGCAAGGGAATGAGTCATATATCACAGACACCTGAAGCAAACTTGGTAGGGACTGTGAAAAGAGAGAAAAGGATCCCCAGGACTAGAAGTCACAAGGTAACTCTCAATACCATATGTTCCTTCTAGGTGTGTCTTGATACCTTTGTACTTGTAGTTCACTTGACAGCACATAAGGTCTGGAGTTAGCAAGACCTGAGTTCCAATCTGACCTCAGACCCTTACTAGCCATGTGACCCTGGGAAAGTCACTTAACTTCTGTTTGTCTCAATTTCCTCATCTGTAAAATGGGGATGATAGTAACACCTAACTCACAGAGTTGTTGGAAAGATCAGATGAGATAATATTAAATGATTAGCAGAGTATCAGGCACATAGTGCTATATAAATATTAACTACTATTATTGTTTAAACTTGAGCTCACTCTTCCTGGGGGGAGAAGGGGAAATGGAAAGGGGTGGGGGATGAGAGAGAGAGAGAGACAGAGAGAGAGAGAGAGAGAGAGAGGGGAGGGAGAATATATGTGTGAGTGTGTGTATGTATATGTAAGGGGAAAGTGTAAATCAAATTTTAGGGGGAATGTTTTTGTATTTCTATACTTTCTATATTTTTGTATTTCTATATTTTCCCAGTAAACATCCCTTTATAAAAGTGAATTGATGCCACTGGTTGATCACTGCACAAGATCACACTAGATGGGGCTCATGAGCAACGGTATAAGAAGGCATAACCTCTCAATGGGTCCCCTTACAATTTGAAAAGGGGAGTAGTCTGTTACATTCTGGAGGCATAAACTGCTAATCTGTAGGAGTTGGGTGAGCGAGCCTCAAGGGAATGCTTCACCAAAAGTCAGGACCATGTGCAGTATACTGAAAAGAGCTAGATCTGGAGTCAAAAGAGCTGGGTTTGAATTCTGACTCTGACACTAGTTACATGTGTATCCTTGGTCAAGTCATGTAACCTCTCTGGGCCTCATTTTCCTCACTTGTAAAAATGAGAGAGCTGGTCTGGATGACCCCTGAGGTCCCTTCCTGGAGCTGATGAGAAGTGGAAGGAGATCATGAGAGCTGTCCTCAAGAATCTGAAGAACTATCCTGTGGAAGAGGGATTAGTCTTATCATTTGACCCCAGAGAACAAAACTAGGAACAATGAATGGAAGAAAGTGCTGAAGATTTGGGCTTCAACTATGAACAAAACTCCATAAGATTTAGAACTGTCCAGCAGAGAGATGAGCTGCTTCAGAGGGAAGTGAATTTCTCATTGTTGCTAAGTAATTTCAATGGTGTCGATTCTTCGTGACCCAGTGGACCTCTGTCCATGGGGTTTTCTTGGCAAAGATACTGGCGTGGTTTGCCATTTCCTTCTTCAGAGACAAACAGAGGTTAAGTGACTTGCCCCAAGTCACAAAGCTAGGAAGTTTATGAAGCTCCTGAATTTAAATTCAGTTCTTCCTGACTCCAAGTCCAGCTCTCTATTCACTGTGTCACCTAGCTGCCCCTCCTGCTTATTGGTAGAGGCCTGCAATTAGAGGCTGCATGGCCCCTTGTTTGGGATATTATAGAAGAGTTTGCTGTTTAGAAATAGAAAAGACTACGAGACTTCTGATGTCCTTTACCGATTGTGAACTTTGGAGGTTTTGTGACTGTCTCTCAGCTACTTGTCTCCTTTTATAGGAAAGTGGCTGGAGTTGACTGCCCTCCGCCTGGGCTCCAAGGCCACCCATCCCCCTTCTACTCACCACCACCCCCCCACCAAAAAAAAATCCAATTCCAAACAGTTTGGAAAACAGGCAGGAGCAGATGGCAGGGACAGATGGAGGGGATGGCATCTTCAGGCAGAATTATAGACACAAATGCTTATAAAGGGATTGGAATCTCAAGGCCATGGTGGGTTCCAGGTCCTAGGATCCCCTGTGAGTGTAGCAAAGGTAGAGTGAACCCAGAGGAGAGAGAAATGCCTGGGGTTGGGAATTGAGGGGAATCTGGCTCAGGCTGTCTGGGAGGCCCCACCCTCGGATGTTCCATCCTGGGCTCCTAAGCAGGGACCACCCCCGCAGACACAGATGCCAGGATGTGGGTAGGAAAAGGCCAGGACACTCCAGTCTGTTCTGGGGAGGAAGAGAGGGGAGTGTGCAGCAGCTGGGATCCCCAACAGGGGCAGGAATTTCAGCACCGAGGACACCTCCCTGATGCACTCGGGAGGAAATCCCATTCCTGTATAGGAGGGTAACTTCAGCCTAAAACCCTATGCCTCGAATGTGTCCATCCCTTCTTGGCCACCTCTCCCTGCTTTGAAGTCCTTTTCAAATGCCACTGTTCCCAGGAAGCCTGCTTTGATCCCTCCTGTTGTAATATAGGTCTTCATTTTACGTCATGTAAAACATGGAACTTATTGTGCCCCCTGAAAATTACCTTATATTTATTTTGCATATATTTTGTGTACAATTATATTTACCTCTTAAGAGAATGTAAACTTCCTGAAGACAATGATCATTCTATTTATCTTTATCTCCCCAAAATCTAATACGATGCTTGGTATATAGTAGATACTTACTAAATACTGATTGATTGATTGATTGAATGAAAGACTTGGGGTTGGAAAGTTTCTGGGCATAAGGTTTAGGATGAAGTTATCTTCCTGAATAGGGGTGGGATTTCCTCCCCTCAGTGCTCCAGGGAGGTGTCCTAGGTGCTGAAATCCTGGCTCTGATTCTTTGTGTAGGACAACTCACTTAGCCTCAGTTTCCTCCTCTTGAAAATGAGCAAATTGGATTGATGACCTTTAAAATCCCTTCCAGGTTCAAATCCTACAATGTTTCCTTTCTAGGCTTCAGTTTCCTTCTTCACAAAAGTGATAATCCTATCTCACAAGGCTGTTGTGAGGAAAGTGTTTTGTAAACTTCAAAAGGCCCCAGAATTTCCGGTTAACCTTATTTTTTAACCTCTTTATCAGGGTGCTTGTACCGTCATAGGTCTGGGGCTGGAAGGGATCTCTGAAGTCACCTAGTCCTATTACAGAGGAAGAATCTAAGACCTGGAGAAGCTAGGTAATAAGAACAGGGATAGAATTTGAATCTAGGTTCTCTGACTCCAGAACCATGGATTTGCTTTGTAATATTGTATATTATAGTTAGCTGTGTATGTGTCTTCTCTTCCCACTAGTCTGCAAGCTTCAATGAGGGCAAGACCTTACCAACACTTTGTGTCTTCCCGGATGGCTAGCACAGGGCTCTGAACTAAAGGTGTTAAAAATGTTTGCTAAATTAAATGGAAGCCAAAGTCCAAAGATACAGACAAGAGATGGGGGGTAAAAGAGAGGGAGGGATTTGTTTCCCTTGCTGCAGACTACAGCCACAGGAAGGAGACAGTCCTCTAAGGATCTCAAGGACCTCTTGTGCAAGAGGTATGGTTGTTTTAGGAACTCCAAGAAATTTGAGGATCTACTTAATCCATTCAGGTAATGAAAAGCATTCTGAAGCCAATAGATTAGGGATTCTAAATCCTTTTTTTATGTTTTGAATACATTTGGAAGTTTAGTAGTACCTATGATCCCCTAAAATAATATTTTAATACACAAAATACATAGAATTACAAAGGAAATATATATTAAAATAAAGTTATCAAACTCATATTTAAAAAAAAGCCAAGCTCACAGTCCCCTGATTAAGTAAACCTCCTCTACAGCCCAGGCCCATATAAGAAATTCCTACTACACTAAGGCCCTCATTCTTTTCTTGGTACCATATAGCCCAGGGGAAAAGTAGACTTGGAGTCAGGAATACCTAGGTTCAGATGCCCCCTCAGGCACTAGCTATGTGACCTTGAGGGAGTCATTTCCACTCTCTGAGGCTCAGTTTCTTTATCGATAAAATGAGAAGTTGGACTCTAAGAATGCTTCTGGCTCTATCTATGATCTTATTATAGTCCTGAACTGCTGCACAGCTTAGAGACCAATCTCCTGGTCCCCAACTGCCTTTTCTTTCTTTTGTCCTTCCTATTTTCAGTACCCACAGCCCTCTTTTCTTGTCCTCACAAACTCCAGGCCACAAGTGTGCTGCATTTCAATATTCCAAAAGGCCCATATGATATTCACCCCAAAGACCCCTGATGGTTTGGAGGTGGCCCTACTATTGAGCTCTCAAAGACTGCACCATTGGAGCTCAAGCCCAGCTAGGTCCTCTGCCAACCTGGTAAAACTTTGGATCTGGGCATTGATGGACTGTGTGCCCATCATACAAGGACCTCCATTATCTAAGTTTGGAGAAGCACATTGTGAAATTGTCACCCAGCTTTCAAAGAGGATCCACTAGGGCAGAGAAAAGATGGAATCTAGCTCCAATAAAAGAGCTGGGATTTCATCAGCAACCGGTACTCCTACCACTAAAACAGAGGCTACTCGCACCACACCTCAGCGGACCGATTTCTCTGCCTGCTTCTCTATAGCTGAAAAATTCATTCACTACCCAGTGGCCAACTTCCAAGTGATGAACCCCTCTCCTCTTAGGTCCAGAGGCTAGCACAGCATCCAGCACATGCTTAATAAATGCATGTAGGATAAGCAGGGCCAGGCAAACAATATACACATTGACTACAGCAATGGAAATGGGAAGAACCCATACCTCAAAACCATCAAAAAGGAACGTTGCTAGATTGTAAAGAATCAGCTTGTCCCCAAAGGAGAGATATGAAAAGATATCTCAAACCCACTCTTTTGCAGAGGTGAGGGTCCATGGGTGAAGAACATTACAGAAACGAAGATCAATACTTTCACTGCAACTTAGTCTCAACAGCTGCCTGGAGGTGTTGAGAGTTAAGTGACATTCCCAAGATCACATGAACATTATGTATTAAAGGCCAGGACTTGATCCCAGGTGCTCCTGATTCCAAAGCTTGCTTTCTATCTACTCCTGCTCATATATTTTATATATGATTGACTCTTTCCCACTATCTCCAGGGCAGTGCAGTTGTCAAGGGGAACAGACCCCCTGGAGGGAGTTGGCTCTCAATCCTCCCTGAAAGTGAAAAAGTTTCTGAGCAAAGGGTCAGAGGAGATGTCAGAGCTGTCTCCAAGGTGTGGAGGGGTAAGTGGCCAGCACCTTCCCTCTGTGTGGTACCCTCTCTCAAGGTACCTCTAGAATACTAGAGATCATAACCTGGAGTAAGGGGTCATTTTTACCATCTCCCTATTACTGCCCTGGAGTATTCCTTCTTCTAGCTGGCTTGGGCTTCCAGCCTCCTACTCAGTCCAGGGAATTCAATACCTGTCTCCTATTAGGTCAGATGCAGAGTCTGGGTTAGTCAGAAATCTCAGTGAGCAGGGGAAGGGAGAAAGGTTCTGTGCCATGTCTGGGACTAGATGGAACAGACTGAGAAGTGGGAGCCATTGGCACGTCACAGAGCAGACATGAGGAAAGACCTCCCGGGGGAAAATGAGGATAGGGAGGTTCCAAGAACTATTCATTGACCTCTTCTGTGGGAGGTGAATCTTGAAATCAATTGTGGGATCTTAGAAAGGCAAGGAAAGCCTCATCTCTTT
The DNA here is from genome assembly GCA_028658325.1 of Potorous gilbertii. Taxonomy (NCBI): domain Eukaryota; kingdom Metazoa; phylum Chordata; class Mammalia; order Diprotodontia; family Potoroidae; genus Potorous; species Potorous gilbertii. The sequence continues at coordinate 61,642,632 of CM053771.1, forward strand.
GTATAAATTTTAATCTAAGTCAGGGTGGAATGAGCAGCTGTGAAAGCCATTGAACCTGCCATCACTAATCACCTAGTTGGCCCTCCCAGCCAAGAGGAGAGGGACCAGAGCTAGAAGAGCTCAGAGGTCAGTGTCCAGCACTCTCATCTTATAAGTGGGTACAATGCTTGGAGCCCTGAAGCTTGGAGCCCCGAAGCACCACCCGACTTGTACTATTTATTCCCACTCCCTGTCCCAGAGTCTACCAGCTCATGGGAGGCAGAAAGGTAATTGCAGGGATAGGAGGAGGGGGTGATGGGAGGCTCTACTCTCTGTTGCTTTCCTCTAATTCTATCTCTGTGCTCTCGGTCTCTCTAGCCTGTCTCTGCTTTTGTCTGAGTCTATCCCAATGCTTCTCTGTCTTCCTCTTTCCCTTAGCCTACGTCTCTGAGCTTGTGTCTGTCTGTCCCTCTTCCTCCCTTTCCCTCCTTGTCTTAGCCTCTGTCTCCATCTGAGTCTCCATATCCCTTCATATCTGAGTTTCTCTATTTCCCCACCCTCTTCATCTCAGTCTCTCTCCCTATATTTCTGAAGATTTCCCTCCTTCCATCCTGAATCTGTCTTTCTATTTCTGAGGCTCTCTTTCCCTAGGCTTTAGGATTTCTCTCACTCCATACCTGCCTTTCTCTTCCTTCACTTCTGAGTCTCTCTCTTCATCTGTGATACTCCCCTATATCTGGTCCCTGTCTGAGTCTCTCGCTCCCTCGATCTCTGAAAGCTTCCCTCTCTGTCTATTAAGTTTTCTTTCTGTCTCTCCGTTTCTGAGACTTTCTCTTCCTCTTCACCTCAGGGTCTTTCTCTCTTCATGTCTGATATTTTCTCTCCCTTTACTTCTGAGCCTTTCTGTCTCTGTCTCTTTCTTCATCTGTGAGCCTCCCTGTCTGATTCTCTGTTTCCATCTCTCTCCCTTTCTGGGTTTCTCTGTCTCACAAGCTCTCCTCAGGGAAGCCGTGGGGGATTCCCTCAGTTTCCATGGTGATTGAATAAGGAAAAGGCCTTCTCAAGCCTGGGCTGTGGTTTCTCCATTCTGGGCCCACATGGGCATCATAAAGCCTTGGGTTGATTCCCCAGGTGAGAAGAGCAGTCAATGCTCCTTTGGCCCAGCACCCTGTGCCTTTCATCTTCTGCTAGGCTCAGCCTGTCTCCTGAGGGAAGGCAGTAAGGGACCACATAGGACATTTCCCATCTGCCCCAAAACAACAGCTCCCATCTGTGCCAATCCAGGATAACTCCCAGCTCCTGCTGCCAACCCCATCTTACTAAGTGGGCAGAGAATCTCTAGTGCAAAGAGGAGAAACCTTTTCTCTGCTCTTAGGTTTTCTATCTCTTGCTGTTCCTGTCCCTTGAGGGAAGAGGTAGGGAGCAAGACTTCTTTCTCCAACTGTTCAGGTCCTGCTTTCATCCTGCTATGCCCTTTCCTGCCTTCACTTCACCCAAACAAACTCCTGAAGCTGTTGTCTACAGATTTCCAGCTCATTTTAGGTCCTTCCTTCTCCAATGAGTTCAGCACTTGGCTCATAATTTATCTGTCCTCCCCATCTCCTGCCCTCATACTAGGGGACCTTAAAATATTGATTCTTCCTTAAGAACCCTAACCCCTCAACCTCCTCACTTCCCATAAGCTATTGCTCCACCCCACCTCAGCCACGCAGCAAGATGGTCATAGCCTTGATCTTGCCACCACCCACAAGTGTACCACCTCCACAGTCAAGAATTCTGAAATCTCCTTAGCCAACCACGATTCCCTGACTTTTCCTCCTCTTGTCATACAGTAACTGAGCCATAAGTTCTTTCTCCATCTGGCCCCCCTCTATTTTGTCAATGCCTTTCTAATTCTGGGCTAATCTAAGCAGAAATGGTTCATTAGTAATTACAGTACACTCAGAAAGGCTCAGGTGAAAAGCAAAAGTCAGACAGTTTGAAGCTAATAGGAATAATAGTTAGCACTGGTATACTTAAAGGGTTGTGTGTATGTATGATCTCATTTGTGACCCTGGGCTATTGTTAACTTCATTTTCTAGATGAACTAATTGAAGCTGAGAGGTTGAGTCACTTGCCCAGGATGACACAGCTTTGAGTGATTGAGGCATGATTTGAACTCAGTTCTTCCTGACTCTAGATCCAATCTAACTTATCTCTGCTTAACGAGATGACTGGGCATGAAAGAGCTTGGGCTACATTTTGTACAACAGACCAATTGGATCTGGACCGGGTGATGAGGATAGGTTGTTCTGAGAACAAGGTAGATCTTTTAGGTTGTTGAGATGGGATAGACGAATAGGAGGTAACTCTTGGATCTAAGGACCCAAGATAGTCTATGATCTTGTCATCTTGAATGACAAAATCACAATATTTAGAAGAAACCAAAGATATCATCATTCTAACCCCTTTGTCTGATGCTCAAAGGGATGGCACTACTTCTGGGTTCCTCTCTCAAACCATTCCTTGGTCTCCTTTGTTGGATCATTAGCCATTAACCACACCCTAACCATGATGAACCTTCATTTACAGGACAGTCTTTTCCCCCACTTCCCACCTTCCAACCTTCATTCCCAGGCTCTCTTTTCTTCCCTCTCTCTGTACTCAAAAATCTCCTCTCCCATAGGTTCAATAATTATCTCCATATGGGACACTCCCAAATCTATATGGCCATAATCTCTATCCTAAACTTCAGTCCCACAACAATCCTTTCTGGCTAGACATTCCCCACTTGGATATCTCTTAGGCTTCTTAATGTTCAAAACCAAACTTGTTATCTTTCCTCCCTAACCCTACCTCTCCTCCTAAGTTCCCTGATTTTGAGGGGAAAACAAGCTAATTTAGCCTATACAGTCTCCTATATTCAGTCACTCCTCCAGGGGACTGTCACATAGTTTGATTTCATTCCTCTGTCTTTCTGTTTTTGTTTTTCTCTTACCTACACTAAACTCCTTATCCAGGTCTGCCTCACATTCCTCAGATTAGGGTTGTCCAGAAATTAACCTTAGGCATATAACTGGTGGAAGGTCCAGTAGAAGACCTTTAAGATCTTCCACTCAAAGGGTAAAGTGTGGTAGGAGCAACGTCTGCAATGCACTTTTCCCTGAAATGAAAGGAAGCTGTACCTGATATTTGATTGGGCCAGAACATTAAAACTCAAACCATTGTCTCAACTTTATCACTCTCCTAGGAGAGCAGGTCAGCAACCTATTTTGGTGTGGTCCTAGAACTAAGAATGGTTTTTACATTTTTTAAAGCAACTATTTGTAATCAAGTCTTACCTCTGACACAAACTAACTACATGGCCCTGGACAAGTCCTTTAACTTCTCAATGCCACTATGCAATTCTCTAAAACTATAAGTTACAAAGGGATAGCTAGGTGGCACCATAATTCACAGAATGTCAGGCCTCATCTTCCTGAGTTCAAATCTGGCCTCAGATATTTACTAGCTGTATGACTCTGGGCAAGTCACTGAACCCTCTTTGCCTCATTTTCCTCATCTGTCAAATGAGCTGAACAAGGAAAAGGCAAACCACTCCAGTATCTTGGCCAAGAAAACTCCAAATGGAATCTCACAGAGAGTCTGACATAACTAAAAACTGACTAACAGCATAGGATTCAGAGCAGTTGGAAATTTGCCTTAGTAGAGAGAGCTTCCTCATGGGCAGTTACTTACATTGATGAAATCACAAATCCACAGGAAAAATAAAAATAAAAACATGTGTAAGGAACAATTTTAGGTGATGGGAATACAAAGACCAAATGGAAACCGTTCTCTGCCTTCAAGGAGCCCTTGATTGTCAAAGGACAAGAAAGGAGAAGAGACACATAAGTATGGACATGACAGTTGGAAGAAAGAGCAAACCCTGAAAACGAGGAGGGATCTTTGCAGAAGGCTTTCTGGAGGAGGAGGCAGCTGAGCTGAGGCTTCAGAGGAAGCCGACACTTCTAAGAGACTCAAGTGAGAAGAGGGCATTCCAGGAATGCAGGACAAGCAGCTTTTGGTGGAGCGCTGTGAGAAGAAAGAAGGTCAAGTTTAGAGAGTAAGAAGTAGGTCAATTTGACTGGAACTTCGGGTTACATGAAAGGCATTGGGAAAGAAGTCTGGAAAGGTAGAGTGGAGACAGAGCCAAGGGCCGATTCATTCTCTTCTTTTGGCCTTGGTTTCCACATCTGTAAAATGAAGGGGTTGGACTAACTCAGGGAGCCTTAACCTGGGGCCTATGGACTTGGTTGAGTTTTGGGTTTTTTTATATTTTCCTAACAATTTCAATATAATTGTTTTCTTTTGTAACCCTACTATATTTTTTCATGGATTTAAAAACCTTATTCTGAGAAGGGGATCACCAGGGGTCTGGGACACATAAAAAAATTAAGAACTCCAGGCTCCTCCCAGCTCAAAATTAGGGATGTTATGTCTTGTGTCCTTGCTCATGCTTCTCTTTGGATTTGTTGACTCTGTTTTCATCCACTTTCCTCTCTTCCTGAGTTGGTCCCAGAAGGATGTGGGCTTGGCTGGAAGCATTCATGACAACATCTTTGTTGGGAGTCCCCTGATCCTATGACTGTTGGGTAGTGGGGGAGGGAATCATAGGCAATAGCAAAGAGACAGATTTCCCAGAAAGGGAAGAGAGGGAAGTCATTATCATTTAGATTCAAAAGCTTAACTTCAATTCTTGGCAAAATTATAGAACAAATTTCTAGAACATAGTCGAAAGGGCCACTTTGGGAACTCTTAAGAAATGATCCCTTGAATTCCTAAGAGTCAGCCCAGGATCATCAAGGTCAGGTCAGACTGATCCATCTCCAGCCCCCTCATTTTACAAAGAAGGGAAGGGACATGAAGCTAAACGCTATCAGAGTTAGGGCCAGGACCTAGCCCCCCTACCCCCAGATCTCAGGATGATTGATATTAATTAAATAGCTAAACTCTATTACCAGCATGCCTAAATAGAAGAGTGGGACAGGGGGAGAGATTTATATCCACCTCAGCATCCTTTGTATCTATCTCACTCTACATGAAATAGGGGAAGAGAGGGCAAGGGGGAAACAATTTATTAAGCCCTGTGCTGAGCCCTTTACAACTATCTCATTTGAGATTCACAACAACCTTAGGAGAGAGATGCATTATCATCCTCATTTTACAGATAAGGAAATTGAGGTTGAGAGGCTTAAGGCAAAGTGGCTTGTGCAAGACTACAGAGCTGTCAAGTGTCTGAAGCCCAATTTGAACTCGAGTCTTCTGGGTACCAGGTCCAGTGCTCTAGCCACCACATCACCCAGCTTCACCTAATAAATATGAAGGACAAACACTTGTTTATTTTTTCTTTCAAATTATTGACGTTGTTTTTGATGTTATCTTCATTTCCATCCCCTATCCCCAACCCATGTTGGGGATCCCTTGTAACAAATCTCCCTTGTAACAAAAAATTTAAAAAGAAGAAAAAAAGGCAATTCAGTAAAACTGGCCAAATCTATTGTTTCATGCAGTGTCTCACATCCATCCTTATAAAGAAGTACATTTTCTCATTCCTTCTTTGAAACCAGGCTTCTACAAATATTCATTAAGTGTCTACTGTGGTCCAGGAACTGTGGTTGGTTCTGAGAATGGGGAAGGGGGAGAAAAGTGGGGAGGGAGAGGGAGGCAGGGAGGGGGAGAGAAAGAGAGAGAGCCCTTTTTGAAAAGGAATCCCCGACCCCTAGAAGTGACTGACATGTGTTGTTGATGTTGTGTCTGACTGTGATCCCATTTGGGATTTTCTTGGTAAAGACACTGGATTGGTTTGCCATTTCCTTCTCCAGTTCATTTAACGGGCGAGGAAACTGAAGCAAAGAGGGTTCAGTGACTTGCCCAAGGTCACACAGGTACTAAACATCTGAGGCCAGATTTGAAGCCAAGAAGACTCATCTTCCTGACACCAGACTGGGCGCTCTGTGCCCTGCACCACCTGGGTGACATTTCCCCTAAACGATTTCCCTCATTTTATCCTGGAAGGGCAGCCAGTGTCACTAATTCCTTTGCTGATGCTTCAAATTAAATTTCGCATGTCAGATTTCCAGGGCGCCATTCACACAGCTGGACAGATGGACTTAAATGCCATCCAGGGAGTCCTCTATCCTGGTCCTAGCAGATGATGGCTGTGGCCCACCCACACCCTCTTCTGGTCCCTCCCCAGCACTGCAAGACCACTGCTCTTTGGCCAAGGGGATGGGAGGATGGAGGAGGAAACTGGGAATGAGAAGAGCTGGAGGGTGGAATTGAGAATGGGAGAGAACCTCTCTATTCCCTCAATCTATCCATTAATTAAAAAGTCTTATAAAAATGAATGCTTTATAATTATAGCATTCAAGGGAGAACCCTAACTCCTCAGAGGTAGGGGATGATGGGTGCAGAATGCTGCATGTCTTGTCAGACATGGTTGATATGTGACTTGTTTTTTGATGATCTACCTTTTTCCCCCCTCTTTCTTCTTTGTTACAAGGGATAATTCACTATGTAGGGAATGGGGACGGACAAATTCAGAAATGATGTTGATGTAAAAATGTCATATCCAAAGTTTTATTGAGGCCTTTTGTTTTTATGTTTCTATCATCTGTGGGAATTGCCCTCTTTCCCCACTTTCCAAATTTAATATTCTCTGGTAACAAGAAAAGCAATTAAGCAAAACACCCACATGAGTAGAGGCCAACCGAAAATGTATACAACATTTTGCCCTAGTAGGCCCCTGCCTCTCTGCTGTAAGGAGAGAAATCTACCCATAATCCTCCCTAATCTGCTTCTTCAGTCCCTCCATGGGTTCTGTCTTATAGCATGCCCTGGTTTGCCCCTCACCCTATGATAGTCATTCTCATTTACACAGTCCTTTAAGGTTTGCAAAGAGCTGTCCCACAACAGCACTGTGAGCTAGATAAGTAGGCAGGGCAAGTATCATTGAGTCCATTCTACAAGAAAGGAAACTGAGGTTCTGAGAGGTTGAGGGACATGTCTGTGGTCACACAGCTGGAAAGTCCCTGAGGCAGGATTTGAACTCAGGTCTCCTGATTGCAGATCCAACACCTAATCTTTTATTTCACACTGCTTCTCAAAAGACGCATTATCCTCTGTTACTTCCCCTTCATTATTAAACTCCTAGAAAGAGTTACCTACACTAAATAGCTTCTTTTGCTTCCTTATTCTACCACCCCTAACCCTCATGGCCTGGCTCCTGCCTCCTTCACTCTCCTGAAACCATAGCTCCCAGATCACTCCCAGAAGTATCTCTCCCCAACTTTTTGGTATTCATTGTACTTAACAGTCCAAGTGGCCATGCCTCTAATGCACTACACTTAAATTCATGGGATTTAGAGGTGGAAGGGGCATTAATGACTCCCAATTTACAAGAAGAAAATTGAAGTGCAGATAGCATCAATGTCTTTCCCACAAATTCACATACCCAAGGATAATAAACACAGACATCCTGAGAAAACCACTCAGGAAATGCCCTACAACCCTGTTACTATGTCTTACTGAGGTCCCATCTGCCTTTTCTGCAATCTTAACCGTCAATCCCCTCTGCACAGGACACCTCGAGAGGGCCAGTTTAGGAACACCAGTTCAAAGAATAGCCTATTTTTGTTTTTATCAGCTGCCTGGGGGCTGGCAGAGAAGTCAGTGCCCTCGTGAGGGCTATTTGCCATCCTGTTGCCACAGTTCAGCTGTCCTGTGTTACCACTTGTGACAACATATGCCTCCTCTGGCTTCAGCAACTGTTCTTTCTTCTCCTGTCGGGCCCCTGAGTAAAATAGTTTATAATATTAGAGAGTTTGATCAATTCATTTGAACTTTAGGCCTTCCCATAGAAATGATGAACAAAGCAATGATAAGAATTATCAATTCGAGTCAAGTAAACAAACATTTATTAAACACCTACTGTATGCTAGGTACTTAGCACAGGGGATATAAATAAAGGAAAAAAACAAAAAGGAATTCCTGTTCTCAAGGAATTCACAATCTCCTGAGGCAAGAGGAAAGAAAGGGGAGAATGCAAACAGTTACGTACAAATAAGGTATATAAAGGATAAATAGAAGATAATCTCCGAAGGAAGGTACTCACATTAAGGAGAATGGGAAAGACTTCCTACAGAAGATGAAATTTTCACTGAAATTTGAAAGAAGCCAAGGAAACTAGGAGATGGAAATGAGGAGGGAGGAATTCCCGAAATGGGGGTGAGCCAGTAAAAATACTTAGACCTGGGAGATTAAGGGTCATGTTCAAGGAACAACAGTCCAGTGGCTGTAGAGTTCATGGAAAGTCTCCTAATACACCCAGGTAATTCATTCATAGGTTTCTCCAAATATGGAGAACAGAGTCCCCCCCTCAAGTCCAGTACAATCATTCTAGGTATTAAATGTATATTGAACCAGAGAAGCTTTAATTTACTCCACAGAAAATGTAGATGATACAAAGAACTCACAGAAACCCATAAATAGGTACAGAAAATATATGCAGTTCTCAAATAGTCAGTAAACTTCCCTTGGAAGGGAATGAAACCGGGGGTTGTCCCAATGGCAATCCTTTGACATTCCAATGTTTCTCAATTTCCCAAAGGGTACTCAGGTTCTCCCTCTAATACTCTTAGCAATACCATATACTTTAAACCCCCCCCAAGGAAGTAAAGATAACCTTGGAGTCTGTTGAACAAACAATCCCTAACACATCAAACTACACTGTCCAAACAACTCACAGGAATAGCAGAATCTACGGCTGGACTGGGTTTCTTGCTTCCCTGAGTCAAAGATCCCATTCACTGTTCTTACCATGGGAGTCATGTGGGAAATCTTTCTCTAAGGAAAATGGTGCCTTAGGAAATCTATTTCTCTCTCTGGACAGTTCAAATCCTGAACTCTTGTACTGGGGAACTTTCAAACTTGGGTTATCCAGGAGGTAACTCCCAAGACTGGTTCTGCCCAGGAAATCTTCCTTCTCATATAAGAAGACTAGATTCTGGTATTATGATGCTTAAGAATTTAAAAATTCTCCACCTTCTGCACAGGAGGTTGGGGGTTCAGGAATCTTGTCCATATATAAGGCCACATGGACAAACACATGTCTGTATGCCATGTGCTTCTGCAGGATTTGTCCCTATGTCCTGGTTGCTTCTTTCTCTTGGCCTGCGAAGAACCTCTCTCAGTCACTCTCTTTTCAGCCCAAGTGTAAATACGTGTCATTTCCCATGGGCTCCTGCCCCAAGATACTCATTTCCAGTTCCTCAGGGAAAAACCACATACAAGAACAGACTTCCCTCTTCCAAGGGACTGTTCTATTGTGAACCAGATTGCCTTTCGAAGTGAGAAAAATCAAAATGGGCAGAGGTTAGAATGAGTTGTTGCTCTCCTTTCTGACCTGACACAAAGAAACAGCTCCTACAGCACCAGTCACTGAAAATGAATCAGTAGTTCCCTTCATGCTCTGAACAAGGTGCTAATGGAAATGCTCACACTCTCCATGGAGAGGTGCTCCCCATAGGCCTCCAAAGGACCACAACCAATAATCTCATCACATTGATCTAGGATTGTCCTGATGATGCTCTCCTTACAACATCATCCAATCTATGTCTCTCCTTTTTGTCCATAAAAATATCAGTATCACAGCCTTGGAGATCATCTGGTCCAATTAATTTGTTTTACAGGCCAAAAAAATTGTTTTGCAGGCAAAGAATATGACGCTCAAAAAAGTTATCTAAGATCATGCAGATAGTAAGTACTAGAATTCAGGTCCTGCTGTGCACCATGAGGAAAGACTTTGTTAAAATTTTCACTGAAATCCACATATAAGATATCTTTAATATTCATCTAGCAAGGGGATGGAACCAAGATGGAAGAGTAGAAGGATGGACCTGCTCTAGCTCTCCTCCCATAGCCTATAAAATATTCATCTAGCAAACCTATTGGAAAGACAGAGGATCATTTGCCCCCTGAAGAGGTCAAAGATAAAAGGAAAGAACTCATGTACAAAAATATTCATAACAGAATTTTTGGTTGTGGTAAAGAACTGGAAACAAAATAAGTGCCCACCAATTGGAGAATGGCAAGAAAAAATGATGATCTATGAATGAAATGTTATGTTATGTTACGACAGATTCAGAGAGACATGGGAAAATTTCTATCAAGTGCAGAGAGAAATAAGCCGAACCAGGAGGACAATCTATACGCTATCCATACAATATACTACAATACATATGTCCATACAATACTACAGTATCGTAAAGGCAAGCAACCACTGAAAGACTTAGGAAGTTATTGATGTAATGACCAATCACAACTCCCAAAGACTGATTATGTAGCAGATTTCCCACCTTCTTGGAAGAGAAGTGGTAGACCAAAGGTACAGAACAAGCCATACATTTTCAGACATGGAAAATAGGAAGTTTTGCTTGAATATACTTACCTGTTAGGAGGCAGCTAGGTGGTTCAGTGGATAGATCACTGGACTTGGAGACAGGAAGACCTGAGTTCAAATGTGACCTCAAAACACTCACTAGCTGAATGACCCTGTTTACTTTAATCTACTGAAGAAGGAAATGGCAAACCACTCCAGTATCTTTGCCAAGAAAACCCCAAGGACAATATTGGTATGTTATGGTCCACAGGATCATGAAGAGTCAGGTACAACTGAACTGTAGCAAAAACAACACTTATCTGTTACAAAGGAAGGCTTCTATCTGGGGGACAGGAGTTGTCAGGGAGGAAATTGGTGGCTAGTAGAGTGATGGAAAAAAAAGAAGAAAGCAGCAATAAAACTTGTAAAAAACACACAGGGGAGAGCAGAAAGAAGTTGTGCTGAATTTAATATACAATTTAAAACAATTTAACGAAGTTTGCAGTTTCATATGCAACCCCCTTTTATTCTTTGTATACTGAAATGTTGTTTTGTTTGTCATATTCATTATTTTAAAAATCGAGCAAATGAAATTACTTTCACATAACATCCTTAATGAATCCGTGGTGGCTGACAATGATTGCTGCCTTCCTTTCCAAGTGCTTACAAACCATCCCTTTAATAATCCAGGCTAGAATTTGGCAAGGAAGTGCCTGCCAAACTCACTGGCATGAAGTTTAATGAAACCACATCTTTCCCTTTTTTTTTTAATTTAGGGCAACATTTGCCAGTCTTCACTCATGGGATCACGGTACCTCAGAGATGGAAGGGACCTCTGTTCCTTCTGATCAGCCTGTTCTCAGGCAGGAGTCCCCTCTGGTAAGCCATCATTCAGTCTCTCCTTACAGGCTTCCAGCTTCCTCCCTCCTAAGGTATCCTCTTTTTGGATAGTTTCAAAGTTTTCCTTGACATGAAATCCCAATCTGAAAATCTGCCCCTACTTGCATCTTCTACTGATAGTTCCCAGTTCTCCTTTCTAGGATCAAGCACCCACAGTCTGATCCTTCTTCCCCTTAAGGCAGATCACTGAAGGAGGAGTCAGTCAGGAAGGTCTGAGTTCAGATTTAGTCTTAGATACTCACTAACCATGTGACACTGGGCAGTTTGCTGTCTGCCTCAGTTTCCTCAGATGTAAAATGAGGGTAATAACAGTACCTACCTCCTACAGTTATGATCAGATGTTATATTTATAAAGTACTTTACACACCCTAAAGTACGGTATAAATGTTACTGACAACCTTTCAGATATTTCCACACACCCACACACACTCACACCCACACACGTCCCATGCACACACATACACACACTGACACCACACCCACACACGTCCCATACACACACTCACACTGACCCCCACACATGTCCCATGCACACACGCACATACACACACTCACACCCACACCCCCACACGTCCCATGCAAACACATACACACACTCACACCCACACCCACACACATCCCATACACACACTCACACTGACCCCCACACATGTCCCATGCACACACACACATACACACACTCACACCCACACCCACACACGTCCCATACACACACATACACACACTCACACTCACACCCACACACGTCCCATGCACACACATACACACACACATGCACACACACACACACACACACACACACACAAAATTTTCTTCTCTCCAGGCTAAGGAAGCATTGTCAGTTCTGTGGTTCATCTTCCCTCCTTTTCCATCTTGAATTCCTCCACCTTCTAATATTAAATTACAGTTAACATTAACAATAACTTATGAGCTGTGTTACCCTGAGCAGTTTACTTAACCACTCCCTACCTCAGTTTCCTCATCTGTAAAATGGGGATATCTCACAAGGTAATTGTGAGCATCAAGTGAATTAACATATTAAAGCGTTTTGCAAACTTTAAAGTGCTCTATAAATGCTAACCAGGCAGCTAGGTGGCCCTGTGAATAAAGCATTAGGCTTGGAATCAGGAAGACTCATCTTCCTGAGTTCAAATCTGGTTTCAGACACTTACTAGCTGTGTGACCCTGGCCAAGTCACTTAGCCCTGTTTGCCTCAATTTCCTCTTTTGTAAAATGAACTAGGGAAGGAAATGGCAAACTGCTTTGCCAAGAAAACCCCAAAAGGGGTCCCAAAGAGTCAGACACAACTAAAACAACACATTAACTGCAACAGCAAAACACAAATCCCTCTCAAGATGTATATAGGCTTAAGATAAATAAGCTGGAGTGGAAGACAGGAAAAAATACAGGCTGATGGGTTCTGGAGCTGGAAAGGATCCTTAGAGACCCCAAGGGACCCTCATCTGGCAGATGCACACAGGGTGATCACAGGAATGCGAATAAGAGACCTCCTGTCAGTTACTGGGGATGCTGGACAATCAATGCCCTGAGTCTGGGGCTTCACTTTTCTCACCTGCCAAATCAAAGGGATTGGGCTCGATAATCCCTAAAATTTCCTTCTAGCTTTGTCAAGAAAACCCCAAATGGGGTCACAAAGAATCAGCCAAAACAGAAATGAGGGAACCACAACAAAAATGCTAACTATTGCTATTAACATCCTGATCGGTTCCCCTCTCCTTCTTCAAATTCTTTTCCCTCTTTGACCTTCGAAGCACTTCTGAGCCCTGATTCTTTTCTTTCAAGGAACACTTCATTCCTGCTGGTATCCTAGAGAACAGAGAGACTACAGCACCTCTCTCATTTCCAGGATAATTTGGGACAAATCACCAACACTGATCCTGCTATCCCATCACCAATGCCAAATTCCTCCCATACCTCAGGATATTTGAGAGGCAGAGTCTAGTGAGTTCAGATCATCCTGGACAGCTGAACATTCTTTTATTGTTTCCTTACTTGTCTGAGGTTTGTTTCTGTCTCACTTTCTGCTAAATTCCTGGTTCATCATTTTTACTACTGACTCAAGTGAAGTCATAGGTTGCATACTTATCAAACCTGCAGATGCCCTTCCTCCAAGATGTGAGGAGCCAGAGCTGATAGGTCAAATAACAACTGGAATCCAGAAAGATCTCAACAATTTGGAATGATGGGCAGAAGTGAAGGCCAAATTTAAAAGGGGTCAGTGCTTAGGGTGAGAGTCAGGATGGCACAGCCTTCGAGACAAGAAGATATAGGTTCAACTCTCCTTCCATCGTTCCCCTCCGCCAACAGGTGGCCTTCTCTGCTCTAGACCAAAAGGGCAAAGTCAGTGCTGGTTTACATTAGGTGAGGAAGTTTGCTCAGTTAGGAATTCTCTATGTCAGTGCTATCACAGGTCTCATACCCATATCTCCAGTCTTCCAATATCCTGAATTTGGGTTCAAAAAAATCACTGGCACACGTACAGAGTGGGTGAGGCATGGATGACATATTTCACTGATACTCTTTTCTTTTTTCTTTTCCTGTGTCACTATTACTACCCACCAACTCCCCTCCTTCTCCCACTCCCAATATAAGCCTTCCTTTTTAACAAAAAATATTACCAAGCAAGACAAATCAATCCATTGGCCTTGTCTAAAAATGTATCCCTCCTGGTGCATCTCTACTCCATCTCATGTTTGCCAAGAGGTGGGAAGCATGTTTCATCATCGGTTAGACAACAGTTCTTTTGAAAAAGATTCGGGGTGGGAGCAAGGTTAACAGCTGTGACTAGGGCGGGCCTTTGCCCCAGGGTGATGAAAATGAGCGGGATACTGACGCACTTTTATTTCTCCAGCAGCATGGAAACAACTGAGCTTAGTGACTACTTAGTAAAAATAATTAGAAAAATAGGAAGCTACCAGATGGTGGCTTCCTCTGCTCCCGCTCTCCCACCCCCTCCCCGTGGCAGCACCCCTGCCTGGCCAAGCCTGTCTTACTTCCCCTTCACCCATGATCCCAATCCAGCAACAGCATCACACTGTACCAGTTTCTCTGCTGTGACCCACTCCGAATCGACACATAGTATGACTCTGGGACACGGTAAAAATAGAGCCCTGGGTTCTTTAATTGACGGAAGGTTCAATATGAGCACAGCCCCTCCTTTAAGATATTAACAATTTATACTCCCTCAAAGGCTGGGTCCCCAGAAGGTAGCTGCTATCTCTGCTTCTAAGTGTAATGCTGCACGTGGCTATTCCTACCACCAAAGCTCCTGAGCTCCCATTGGCTTGCTTCCTCGAGAACAATTGGACAGAAGACTTACTTACCTTTGATCTAAGTAATTGACTAAAATGATACCGTAAAAATAGCAGTAATTAAACACAATAACATTAAATCATTTGAATAGTAGCAGTTAACCGTTCCTCAAATAAACCTCACTAGCATGGAAAGAATGAGCACCAACTTGGAGAATGTGCAGGACATGTATGAAACATGTATGACAAAGGAAAATTCATCTTCATTATACTGCAGGATCTGTAAGTCTTTTTTCTCTTCACGCAATCCTCACAGAGTTCCCCTGGAGTGTGGCACCTCTCCTCTCTTGTTGGAGAGCTAGGGGTTGAGAACTGAAATTTCCAAGTAACTCTCCACTTTCCATCAGCAGCTCTGCTTGCTTTGGACTCCACAGAACATCCTCCTTCTGCTCCCAGGTACTCCTCCCCTCACCCCACCCACTTTTCAGCTTCCTTTTGTCTGTGTTATTCCCCCTTAGACTAGGAGGTCCTTGAAAGGTCAAGGACTGCCTTTCTTTTTCTTATTTATATCCCCAGGACTTAGCATGGTGCCTGCCCCATAGTAGATACTTAATAAATGTTTATTGTATTGCATTTTATCTCTCAGGTGTGTTTCTGCTCCTAGCCTCTGCTCTCCTTGTCTTCTACTGGTCCAGTAGTTCTGATAAAGCTTATTCATCCCTTCTCAGAAGAACCTGGGTAAGTCACTTAACCCTAATTGCCTCAGTTTCCTGTAAAATCTGTAAAATGAACAGGAGAAGGAAATGGCAAACCACTCCAGTATCTTTGCCATTCTTCATCAGGGGATGGGGAAAGGGAAGAAAGTCCCCACACACACACACAAAATATTCATGAGTCTATACTCTTCCATTGTTTGAAAGATATCTTTGAGGGATATGATGGATTCTTTCCAATAATGACAATATATTTCCTGTGAAGCATCAGGTGCCTTCATCCAAAACCCAAGATCTTATAAACCTCTCAAGCTGATTGAAAAACTTAGTCACATGTTGTAGTATATAACACCACCTTTGTGGCTACACACTAAGCCTTCACTGGTGACATCATCTGAGGTGAGGAAGAGGACTTCCCCTTTTACAAGAGTTCATAGTATGACATAGCCTCCTTCCCAAAAAGCTAATACATTTCTAGGCTGCAGAGCATCCACAAAAATACAGATAATAGATAATAGCCTCACACCAGATGTGATCTGGTCTGTCCAGACCATATCTGAAGTATTACACTCAGTTCTAGGGTCTATGTTGGAAAAGAAACATTGACCAACAAGTGCATCAAGAGGAGAGTGACCAGGATGATGAAGGGACTGGGAACCTTGCCATAACTGAAGAAACTGGGGTGGGAGGCAGTGTTAGCTTGGAGAAGAAAAGACTTGAGAAGGATCTGATTGCTGAATTGCTCTTTTGGGGTTGTTGTTCCGTCATTTCAGTTGTGCCTGACCTTTCATTACCCCATTTGGAGTTTTCTTGGCAGAGACACTGGAGAGGTTTGGCAATTGCTTCTCCAGTTCATTTTACAGATGAGGAAACTGAGGCAAACAGGGTTAAGTGACTTGCTGAGGTTTTTTTTTAGTTCATCAAAGTCACAAAAAATTTTAAGAACTTCTATCCTAGGGTATAATTTCCAGTTCTTTCCAAAAGTGCATAGCAGTAGCATAAGTCAATATTTCAGGGGAGCCATTAACTAAAGATAGTGAAGACTAACATCCATAGCAGAGCAGAGACTGAAAATAAAGGCAGAAAGATCAGTGTAAGTACATTAGCACTCCTGAAGCATCAAATGGCATAAATTTTCTCTCCTTAAACATGTCTTGACCACACATGCCTAGGTACTCCTACTTCTGTATGTACTCATTTTCCCTGCTTATATCATTTGTATCTGTAGGAGAGCGTACACACATTTGTATCTGTAGAAGAGTGTACACCAGGCTTATGGGGAGAGGGAAGGAGAGATATTCTATTATCCATACTAGCCCATTTCAGTAAATGCCTTTGCCTTGAGCTATTACATATGACAATTAAAGGTAAACACATTTGTGAGGGCTCATGAGGTCTGATTTTTAGGAGTTCAGATGTACAGAGTATCTTGAACCAAAAGTAAATCCCTGGCTGGGGATGGAGTGAACTATGTCAGTTCAAAGAAACAGAGATGGTTAAGGCTTCCATGCTTTGGTTTTTGTATTTTTACCCTGGAAAAAGAAAGAAGAAAGGAAGAAAGAAAGAGAGGTGGAAAGGAAGGAAAGAAAGAAGGAAGGAAAAGGAAAGAGAGAAAGAAGGAAGGAGGGATGACACAAAGAAAGGAAAGGAAGAAAGGAGAGGGAGGGAAGAAAGGAGAGAAGATGAGAAGAAAGGAAGGAGAGAGGGAAAGAAGGAAAGAGGAGAGAAAAGGAGGGAAGGAAGGAAGGAGGGAGGGAGGAAGAGAGGAAAGAATGAAGGGAAGAAAGAAGAGAAGGAGGTCTAAAATGCAAATCAAATTTAGAGAGGCATAGAAGGATGGTAAGCTGGCTGAGGCTGGGGAGCAGATTGAATCCATCTTCATTATAAACTTTCCTCTGAACTCCACTACTTCAAATCTGAGAGCTATTCACGAATTACAAAGAAAAGAAGACAGGCCTGGAAGTTAGAAGACTTGGTTTCCAGAGCACTGGTGAAAAAGGATGTAGTAGAAAGACAGCTAGACTTAGGGTCAGGACACTAGAGTTTGTGTTTCCCACTTTGCCACTGACTGACTATGTGACCATGGACAAGTGGCTTCAATTCTCTGAGCCTCAGTTCTTTTATCAGTAAAATGGGGATAATAGGAAAGGTGTGGATCTCATTGTGTTATCTAGAAATAGAAATGTCATTGGCATATTGGGTAGCTAAGTAGAGCAGTGGATAGAGTGTTGGACTTGAAGTCAGGAAGATCTGAAGCACTTACTAGCTGTGTAATGCTGAGCAGTCACTTCATCACTTCTGGCCTCAGTTTCCTCATCTGTAAAATGGATGTAATAATAGCACCTATCTTACAGGATTGTTGTGAGAATCAAAACAAACAACATATGTAAAGTGCTTAGCAGACCTTAAACTCTACCTAAGTGTAGTTTAATTAGCATTATGAGTATTCATATTCATATTGCTGGTAAGAGGAGGGAATTGGGTTGAATGATCTCTAAGGGCCCCCCAACTCTGACATTTCTTTGACTCCTGCAGCAATGCATATGACCATTGTTCTGAGAGGCCAGTAGGTGGCAGCTGAGCTCCATGCCTCCCCAGGGCAAGAGTGGACAACTGCTTCCACACTGATCCCTTCCCCAGGCCGAAACAGGAGGCTGAGAGACAAATGTATTGTCCTCTTGCTCACCCTGCTTGCACAATTCTTCAGGTTGAGGCCCAGGCCTGGTTCAGCTGTCCCAGTGCTGCCCACCCCCTTCCAGGCTTCCCCTCCTTGTCAGCCCCTCTTCATGGCACCTGCTGGCAGGGGGTACAGCAGGCGGGGCTGAGAAGTAGAAGGGGGTGTCAGAGGAGGATGAGGCAACAGCTGCAGGACAAAAGAGAGACTGAGGAGGGAGAGAGTTAGACTCAGCTCAGATCCTGGAGTTTAGAACCTGGAACCCAGAGCCCAGCTCCAGACTCAGGGAACAGAAGACCACCCCAAACTTCCCACCAGGAAAAAGGTGTGTGGTAGGGACATGAGGGTGGGCTTCGATAAAGTTCTCATTGTAGGTCCCTACTATCCTCTACTGCTCTCCTCCTTCCCTTGTCTTCTTCACTCCTCCAATCCCCAAACAACCCTAAACAAAAACACTGCCTCTCTCTCAGTTCCTCTCCATCTTTGGGCCCCCCTCCCTCTTTAATATTCACCCTAGTTTCTGATCCATCCCCTCTACTTTCTGATAATGGCATGCATAACGTCCTTCTACTGGAAAAAAAAGCAACAATGCTACACTCCAACCTGGATCCTATTCGTAGCTCTCTCCTAGATTTGAGATGTGACCTTGGGATATGATAATATGACCATAATTAATATCAGTATTAATAACTCCCATTTCCAAGGCACTCTGAAGTTTTCAAAGTTCTTTTTCTCTAACCAACCTTTGAAACCAGGACACAATGTTTGACTCTGAGTGTGATCTGATAGGCAAATGGAGGTGGTGCTGAGAGGGCAGACAGTGTCCTGGGCACCTGGATGCTGTGGGGCTACAGTCTTTCAGGAAGATACCATGATACAGTGGGGAAAAGAATGAGATTGGGAATCAGAGGTCCTGGGTTAAAATTTTAGATCTGCTATTTAGCGACCAGAGAGACTTTGGGTAAGTTGCTTTCCCTTTCTAGACCTCAGTTTTTCTCTCTATAAAATGAGGAGGTTGGACTAGATAATATTTAAAGCTCTTTCCAACTCTAAATCCTCTGAACCATGAACAATTTCACCTGTAAGAAGTTAAGTGGCAAAGTGGATAAAGCACTTTCAGATAAGAAAACTGCCCCTTCTTGACTCTATCAAATGAAGGAATTTGATAAGATTATTTCTAAGATGTCTTCTAGGTCAGATGGCCTACAAATCTAAGGTATTCAGACCCTGGAAAACCAGAAAGTTTCATAACCCAAAGAAATGAACAGCTAATGTTGAAATATCAGGTACTGTGATATTGGGGAGGCAAGAAGAAGAAAGTCATTTTTGTTAAATCAAACCATGTTGGTGATAGCAAACATTCTCACCCATGAGTTTCTTTGTCCTCTAGGAATTGGGGAAGAGCTGCCCTCTTCTCCAGAGGGGATCCCAGGAATCGTTAGCCTCCAGAGCCTACAAAGCCTGGAGACTCAAATGAAATCAAAAGTAGAGGTAGAAGCAAGTGGGGAAGCTCCCTGTTGTTTTCAGCATGTATGGAGACAGTCATTGAGAGAGGAGGGTACAGCCCTAAAAAGCAGTGGCCTTCAGGGGACTTGGGGGAATCTTATCCCATGGCTTGGCTGGATGTGGGATGTCTAAGCAGCATAAACCAGAAGCTACTTGGGAGAAGGGGAAAGAACATTTAGTAAGTGCCTACTGTATGCAAGGCACTGAACTAAGAACTTAACAAACATCTCATTTCATCCTCACAACCACCCTGGGAGGTAGGTGCTGTAATTATCCCCATTTTACCATGGATGAAAATGAGATAGAGAAGCAGGATTGCACAGTGTCTGAGGTATGATTTGAACTCATCTTCTGACTCCAGGCCCAGTACTTTATTCGCTCTGCCACCTACCTTTTTCAGATGAAATTGTTCGTGGTTCAGAGGATTTAGAGGTGGAAAAGGCTTTAAATATTCTCTAGTCCAACCTCCTCATTTTATAGAGAGAAAAACAGGTCTAGAGAGGGGAAGCAACTTACCCACAGTCTGGTCGCTAAATAGCAGATCAAGAATTTTCACCCACGATCTCTGATTCCAGATCTCATTCTTTTTCCACTGCATCTTGGTATCTTCCTGAAGGACTGTTGCTCCTGAGCATCCAGATGCCCAGGACACCATCTTCCCTCTCACCATCACCTCCATTTGCCTCTCTCAGACCACACTCAGAGCCAAGCATGGGGTGGGGGTGGGGTGGAGAGGAGCAGAGGGTCCCTGCTTGTTGGTGGACTCTGGGTTCTGAGAGCATGGACTGGGGGTGGGGTGATGTTGAAAGGAGCCCAGGGAACTTTGGAGTCTACTAAGCCCAGATGTCATTTCCCTCCTCATTGGCGCCATTTTCTCCCTTTCACTCTGAAAAAAAAAACATAGGGGAGAGGGCAAAGTCATTGCTCCAAGGACACTATGAATTTTGTGAGTAAGGAGCTAAGTGGAGGAAGGAGAGGGGAACAGAGAGGTTGAAGGTTTTGAGGAAGACTGGGAAGGGTAAGATGGTAGAAGGACTGAGGGGACTAAGTCAGGGAGGGGAATGAGAGGTTCAAGGACTGAGTGGTTCCAGTGAACGGTGGGAAGCGGAATGAAGTCCTGAAAACACTGAGGGTCAGAAAATACTGAGGAAGCGGAGGCGACTGACCTTAGATTCAGGAACTAGGCTGAGGTACTGAGGTGACTAACAGGCTGAGAGGCCTGAAGGGAGACTCAGGGACTGACCTCGGAACCGAGGTTACGCGGGAGATGATAAGAACTGAGGGTCTCAGGGAAAGGTCAGAGGTTCTCCTGGTGTCTAGGAAACAGAGAGTCCCGGTTAATCGGTCTGGGCAGGAAAGCAGGGGCTGCAGGGGAGGAGGGAGGCGACGGGCGGGGCCGGGGGCGGGGTGCACAGTCCTCTTCCACCCCCTCGCGGCTCCGGCCCCGCCGGGACAGCCACCGAGCCTTTGGCTTTCTCTGCCAGCTCCCCGGGCAGCTCTTTTACCCGTCCAGGATCACAGCGCAGGTAACCGCGGTGACCGGCCACCGAGGGAGCGCCGGACTGAACAGCGGGGGACCCTCGCCGTCCGGCCCAACCCGGCCCCTACCCCCCTGTCTCCCTCCTTCCAGCGGGGGCGCCCGCCCCTCCCGTTCCCGGAGCCGAAACTAGAGCCGGAGCCCGAGCCGTCAGCGCAGCGAAAGCAGCGCCAGCCCGGTGGGGCTCGCCGGGGCCGCAGCCGCTGTCCGCGGTTCTGAAATGAAGGCGGCGGCGCGCCATCGGCCCTGAGTCCCAGAGCAGGCGGCGGGGAGGACGGAGGGAGGAGCCGCCATGCGGGCGGCCGGGCCGGCGGACGCCTCCCTGCTCTACATCCCCGCCACGCTTCTGCTCTGCCTCAGCTCCGCCAGCCTGTGCTTGGTGGAGGCGGGTAAGGGGCCCGAAGGGTCGGGACCGTGGGTGGGAGGGCTGCGGCAGCGATAGGGTTAACTCCCGGGAGGATTCTACTGGGGGGAAGAGCCGGGTTTTGCCCTTGGGGGAGAGGAGCCGGGGAATCAGAGAGAGGGAGAGCAGAAGAGTAGGGGATTCTCTTTGCAGACTGCCCCCTCACTCCTCCCCACCATCTTGTCCGTTTTTCAGTCCGCCGTCCCCCACCCCTAACTCCCGGTCTTCCCCTACCCTCACTTCCAGGTCTCTGTCCCCCAGGCCCAATCTTTCCCTTCCCAATCCATCCTTCAATACACTTAACCTCTGTCCCTCCCCTCTCCAACCTCTCATTTCCCAGGCCCTGTCGGTTCCCTTCCCTATCTTTGTGCCCCTAACTTCAGATCTGTCATGCTTCACCATCGCCCTCCAAATGTTTCGGTCCACTGATCACCTTCCTACATTCCCGTTGAGCCCCCCTTATCTGGACCCTGATATTTGTTCCCAGGCTCTCCAAGGCCCTCTCTCTAGCCCAAGAGGGAGCAACTGAAGTGGTAGCAGAGAAGCAGGACTAGCCTTTGGTGCCCAGTATGTGCCCCTTCTTCCCCGCCCCCTCCTCCTCAGCCCTAGGGTATAAACTCCATCTACATTCCCTAGCCTCCCCCCACTTGCAAAGTATTCAAACACACATACAAAGCACAGCACAAAACAGAAACATGCCTTCAAGTGAATTCTTCTGGACTGAGAACCTGGAACAAGGCAAAGGGTTGAGGGTATGTGTGTTAGGCAGAGATGCTCAAGATGAGTTACCTGTAGTCTGGAAAGAAGAAATATTTCACCCGGTGATTATATCAAGAAAAATGTCACACACATGCAAGACTGTCTGTCCCCCTGCTTTGATGATTCTCTCCCATCTGTCTCCCTTTCTCTCCCTTCCTCCCTCTCTCCCTGTCTCCTTCTGACTTTAGGCTTCAGTTTTTCTGACTTTCCACCTCTATACCTCTGTCTCCCCCAGCTCGTAGACTTCATTTATCTATTCCAGTTTCTCAGTATGTTTTTCGGTCTCTCCATCTCTGTTTCTGATTCTTTGTCTTCATGTTTCTTAGTCTCTCCATCCCTGACGGAGGTTGGGATAGAATGAGAACTCCTCATGCTTGGATTCCTGTAATCACTGTGCCCTAACCCCACCAAACTTCCCTCATTATTTTTACTCTCTAACACTTAAACCCACAATAAATGATGAGTAGTAAGGGGGTATTTCTGGAAGGGAAAGGGAAAACAAAAGATTATAGGGGGCATGTCTTCTTTCCTTTACTCACCCCCACCAATCTCTTATTCCCACCTTTGCTTTCTCCCTCACCTATACATCCTATTCTTTCCTCTCTTAACCTTTACTTCTCCTTTCTTTCCCTTTTTCTTAAGCTTCCCTGATTCTCTCTCTCTCTCTCCATCTTTTTCCCTGCTTTTCTCTTCTCAGAAGGACCTTCCCGACCTCTCCCAAATGCTCTCTTGCCCTCTAACATTAACCCATACCATTCTTCATTTATTCTATGCCTCATTAAGGATCAAGTCTTAGGGATAGGCCCCAGTCAGGGAACCTTCCAATATCCAGTACCTCAACTCTATTTCTGCTATTCCCCTTCTTGCCCTACCTTAGCTCTCAATATGTCAAATTTGGGAAGGAAGAATCTACTGGTGGCAGACCGAAAGGTTCTTCCTAATGTCCATGTTTCCCCAGACCTAATAGCCTTCTCTATTTATTCTTCCTGACCCCTACACTGAGAGCAGCTTTATGGGGTGGTGGGACTGAGCCTCTTGCTAAAGGTCATTGTCTCAGGGAAGGTTGTCCCCAACGCTAATGTACAGTTGACCTCTCTCCTACCCAGAAATCCTTGCCCTATTGTCCATCCAGAAGTCCCAGGGGAGGAGAGTAGGATTTAAATCCTCTTGAGTCCTACTGTCTTCCTATTCCATGTTTGGGTCAAGGTCAGGGAACTTAGCCTCCATCCAACCCTAGAGAAAAAACACCAGGTATGAACCAGATTTAGATCTATTTTCCCCACTGGTAGACTCTAGTTCTCAACCCTGACTAAATCAGAGTAGGAAACTTGGAAAACATGGGACCGTCCTCCTCTAGTTTATACTAAAGTCAGAAAACAGAATGGGAAATACCCTTCAGATGGGCTGAGTTGGTTGTGATTTTCATCAAAATTAAACCAAAACCACCCCTACTGACAAACAGCTTTCACCTTTCCCAACTCAGGCCAATGGCTACCAGTATCGGAAAGCTGGGAGCCAGGACCTGGGTCTTCTCTGCCCTGTATCTACATGTTGTTTATACACCCTGTTCTTCAGTTTGTTTCTTTGTGTGTGTCTTGGTCTATCACTGGTTGAGAAAGCAAGAACAAGTTGCTAAGCTCCCCAGAGAGAGGTCCTGAAGGAAATTAGGGAGAGGACTATTTGCTCAGCATCTTGGCTTCTGTTAGTCCTGATTTCAGCCACCATTCAGCTAGACCTAGGCAGGCAGAGGAGGGACCAGCGACACCTAGGAGCTGGGAGGGAGAAGAGGGTCTTTCTCTTGCCTGAACATGCTTATCAGGCAACTTGAGCCTCAGAGTGCATTCTGGTCTCAAATCCTGTCTCCCCCTGCAGACAGCCCCTCTGCCCCAGTCAATGTCACTGTCAAACAACTGACAGCCAACTCAGCTATGGTGAGCTGGGATGTGCTAGACGACGAGGTGGTCATTGGGTTTGCAATTTCTCAGCAGGTAATATCAAACCTGGGGTAAGGTGGGGGTGAGGGAAGTGTGAGGAAAGGGTGAAAGAGGAAGGGGAAATGTGTGCATGGGGCTGCAGTGACTGGCTTCCTTCCATCATAGAGACTGGGCTCAGGTGGCACATTGTGGGGAGGGAAGGATGCATAGTAAGAATTGGGCAGTTGCCATGGGGAAGTGACCAGGTACATGTGTGGGATGGGGCTGCTGTTGGGGTATAGGTAGAAGGTTGGAGACAAAGAGAGTACAGGGGAAAGGAAATGGGGTTGCATGGAGAGACACTGGATGGAGTAAGATGCAAGGAATGGATAGAAACTGGAGACAGTGGAATACTGGGGGAAGGGGTGGCAACATAGAAAGTGAGGAAGTAGGGGACAGCAGTATGAATAGGAGACTGCACGAGGGGACTGGGTGGACAGGGGCTCAGAGGCAGTGTTGGGTAGCATGGACAGGGTCTAGAGGAAGTGAGCAGACAGAGCAGAGGGGCTAGCAGGTGTTGGAAACCTCAAGATCATATGTGGCCCTTTAGGTCCTCAAGTGTGGCCCTTTGCATTCATCACACAATAAATCCCCTTAATAAAAAGATGTGTTCTGTAAAATTTTCAAAAGGTTGTCCCAAGGACCTAGAAGGCCTATGTATCCTCAAGGCTGCAGGTTCCCCACCCCCGCTAGTCCCTCTTTGTTCTGTCTGCTCACTTCCTCTAGGTCCTGTCCAAGCTGCCCAATACTGCCAGAGGTGGTAGGGGTAGCATGACCGAGGATTGGAGGCAGCTTGTAGAGGGAGGGAGGAGACAGAGAAGAGGGGGCTGTACAAGGCTTCTGGTCTTTGCTATTGCAGAAGAAGGACGTGCGGATGCTGCGATTCATCCAGGAGGTAAACACCTCTACCCGTTCGTGTGCCCTGTGGGACCTGGAAGAGGACACGGAGTACATTGTTCATGTGCAGGCCATCTCCATCCAGGGCCAGAGCCCTGCCAGTGAGCCTGTCACCTTCAAGACCCCTCGAGAGGCTGAGAAGTTGGCCTCCAAAAACAAAGGCAGGAGCTCAAGGGCCAAGGGAGGGGGCTGGAGGAGTGAGGAGCTTGCTCAGCTCACAGACTTGAGTACCTCAACCTTGAACTCTCTTAAAGGCCCCTGGAAAGCACTCTAGCCAGTGGGGACCAAGGTTTGAGAAACTTGCAGGTAGGGCACCAGCTCTGTTCCAATGTTCAGGATGAGGTGGGAAGGGAAAGAACCAGTATCTGGATAGTGGCCACTATGTGCCAAGCACAGTGCTAAGTGCTTTACACATATCTCATTTGATCCTCTAACCAACCCTGGGAAGTAGATGCTATTATCAGACTCTGGAGGCCAGTCATTCTTACTCTTGTAAAGAATAAGACCATCAAGTCTGAAGCTGAGTTGTCTGGAAACACACTGTGAGGGCTGAGTTTGAATTGAGTTGCCATTTCCTATTTGGCTTTGGGCAAGGCATGTCCCCTCTCCTCTCCAAAGCTCATTTTCTCCCCAGTTTTCTGGGGGGCTTTTGGAAACAAGTCTCTCAAGTTGCCATCATTGTCTTCCTGTGAAGGAGTGGTTTCCATAGAGCAGAGTCATTTGCCCCCACAGACAAGAGGGCATGTTGACATGTGGGGATGTTCCTCCTTCTCCTCTACAGATGAGGTGACCATGAAGGAAATGGGAATGAAGAGCCAGCAGCTTCGGACAGGCGAGGTGCTCATCATCGCAGTGGTCCTGTTCATGTGGGCAGGTAAGCCTTCTAGTCCTGAAGGGGGAACCGGGGAAGCTGAATCCCCTTTGTCTTCCTTTTGGCTATGTTAAGGTCATTCAGGATCACTCTCCTGTCTCCCCTCTAAACCTCTCACTCTAGGGTCCCACTGCTTTGGAAAGGAGGGAGCCTGAGATTAGGGATATTTTCCTGAAAAGACCCATGGTCTCAAGAGGTCTGAACTCAACTAGACTAATTAGTTAGATGACCTTGAGTAAGTCACTTCACTTTTCTCTGCCTCAGCCTCTTTTTCTGTAAAATGGAGATAAAGACATTTGTACTACCAATCTCATAGAATTATCAATTCTATTCCATTTAATTAAATTCAGTGAGCCTCCCCATTGAGCTAGGGATGCAAGACAAAAAAGAAATAGTCTCTGCTAGCAAGGAGTTTATATTATTATTCCAGAAGGCTTAGAAAGGTTGAGTTTGTGGTGATGCTAGTG
This sequence comes from Potorous gilbertii, assembly GCA_028658325.1. Classification (NCBI taxonomy): domain Eukaryota; kingdom Metazoa; phylum Chordata; class Mammalia; order Diprotodontia; family Potoroidae; genus Potorous; species Potorous gilbertii. Next base: position 61,668,982 of record CM053771.1, read on the forward strand.
GTGATCTCTGAGAGAATGCTCCATGAAGTTCTCCTCAGGACACCCCTGAGGGCCTGGTTTCCTGATGCTTTGTCTAATGTTTCCTCTGAAGGCAGAGCCATGGATCTTAGGCTGCTACCACAGTGGGGCTAGGAGGTGCACACTTGCAGTAGCTTTGGCTTTATTACCTCCGACTTTCTCTCCCTTCTGGATTCAGGCTTCTCCTTCCCTCACCCCCAAAAGGAAACCACTCTCCAGAAACCACCATGCAAGTGTCCCAAGATTCTGCTCAAGCAGTCTCTTAATTGTGGGTGCTGGTGGGGAGAGGAAAAGAAAGAATTGCACCAAGAATACCATTCATCCCTCACCTCCCCACACACACATACACGCATTCTGGCCCATGGGCTGAGGGCTGAGACCCTGGCCTTCCACTGTGCTAACCTTAACCTTTTTTCCCCAGGGGTCATTGCCCTCTTCTGTCGCCAGTATGACATCATTAAGGACAATGAGCCCAATAACAAGGAGAAAGCCAAGAGCGCCTCAGAGAACAGCACCCCGGAGCACCAGGGTGGGGGCCTCCTTCGAAGCAAGGTGAGAGGACCCTCAGGGCCTGGCTCCCCCTCTGTCCTAAGGGCCCTGAAGGCGGGGGTAAGGTGAGCCTTGGCTGGCCCAGCTCACCTCCTTGGGGATGTCCCCAGGGTCAGCTCAGGGCCTGGCGCTGCTACAGTTGGACAGAGACCAGCTTGGCTGCAGCCCGCATCCCAGGGGAATCTCTAGATTAATTTTGGATCCTCTCCTTTCTCGGGGTGCCAAAGGCCAATGCTATTAAAGAGAGGGGGAGGAGGAGGAGGAAAGAAGAGCAGGAGAAGGGAATTCTTGATTGGATGAGGTACCAATTTGGGAAAGCTTCTTTCTGCCTGACTACATGACTTTGAGCAAGTCACTTACCATGTTTGGGCTTTTATCCCCTCCTATAAAACAGATATGAAAACCTCCTCAGTGGGCTTTGAACACGGGGAAGAGCAGCTCTAGAGGATCGTTGTTCTGACCATGGTCATTCAGCTCCTAGTCCTCGCCATCTCCTCCTCCGTCTACATTGTCAGCCTTCTCACCTCCCTGCCTCTTCTCGATCCTGGCTCCTGACTTCTATCTTCCCAGTGTGCTTTCCCTGGGGAGCAGCATCTGCATCTCTTTCTGTCTGTCTGTCTGTCTGTCTGTCTCTCTCTGTCTCTCTGACTCTGTCTGTCTCTGTCTGTCTCTCTCTCTCTGTGTCTCTGTCTGTCTGTCTCTCTGTCTTTGTCTCTCTGCCTCTGTCTGTCTCTCTGTCTCTCAATCTCTTTCTCTGTCTCTGTCTGTCTCTCTCTGTCTCTCTCTGTCTTTCTCTCTCTCCCCTTCCTCACCAACTCCAAAAATACTCTCAATGGATGTAGTTGCCATAGGTATGCTGAGAAAAAGGGATCCCTGAGCTCCAAGACACTAAGGACCAATGGGAAGGACTGTAGAGAGGGGTGATGTTCATGCTGTCTCTGACCACCCAAGAAATTGGGTGATGCTACAGGCCAAACAGAAGGTTAAGAAGCAGTCAGGAGACTCCAGCATGTTTGCTCTCTGGAGGGACTGGCTGGTTCCCAGCTTTCCAGTCCTATAGGCTGAGGCTTCAACAAGGGCAGCCTGTTCCCACCACCCCCAAAGGTACTCCACCTCTAACTTCTCACCAGCTCCAAGCCTACTAGCTAGGCCTTGGCAATTCCTCCCATTTCTCTCTCCCCACCTCCCAAATCTAAGTTCTTTAGGATCATCACTGAAGTGTGACTGACTCTCTACAGGGAGACAACCAACATTTTTCTTCCCTTTTCCTTTTCCCTCTACCTCCCCATACCCCACTCCACAATGCCCTGGGAGCAGGAAGGAAAAGTTTGGGAAAATACCCAGCTGCATGCTCCACTCCTGCCTTCCATCCCTTTGTCCTATACTGGGAAAGGCAACTAAACTTAAAAAAAATTCCAAATCCTGATTTAAAAAAAACCCAGAATCCAGCCCAATCACCAGCTATTAGTATTTCCTTTATAGAACCACAGCACCTCTGACACAGTGCCCATCTTGTTTTTGCCTTCTCCTCTTTCCCACACCGCTTTCTTCTTTTGGAAAATGCACAATGTTTTCAGTCTTTCTGCATTCGTGCTCACTAGACTGAAAGCACCTAGAACCTAGCCAAGCCATGTTCTTCAAATAACTTGACAGGGAAGGGGTAGGGCTTACAAGCTGGCAGTGATGCGACTGCCCCCTGCTTCTTCTCATCCAGCCATTAGCAACTCTGGTTGGTTTCAGTGTGATGCACAATTTCCAAGATGACGTGTACGACACTCTTAGACTCTGTTCCAGTGACCTGGTCCACCTCTCATCTCTCATCACTCATTCTCCTATCTGTCTTCTTATGGTCTGTATCCACTTGGCTCTTTGTGTCTAGTATGAGATGATGAGAATGAGGTCAGAGTCATTTTCAGAAGACCTTAAGCAGTGAAGGGAAAGGGGAACCTGACCCTATCTCTGATAGAGTTTTTTTGATGATGGATCTAACAAGTGTCACCATTTTCTGTTCACATCTTATACCTCGGTGGTTATGGGAGATTCCTGGCTTTGATCTGATCCTGCTCAAAGAGAGTATCTGATAGAACTGATAAATTCATCAGCTGATTGAGCACCAAGACAGGTACAGCAGGGCAGGCCTGGCCACTTTCTCTCTTCTGGGCATTTCTTCAATTCACTATCTCATCCAGGACTCTACGGAAGCCAATGGAGACCCTATATGCTGCTCTGGGTCATTAGGAGGAGGGTTGCTTAAGAAGAGACTGACAACAGAGGGAGAATTGGAAGGTAGTATAAAAAGCCCGATCTTCTCTATTCATGAAAGATTGTGACATGAAACAGGACTGATCTGCATGTGTTATACAGAGAATGAGTATGGGACCCTGAAATCCAGGAAAGAACACCAGCACCCAGACCACAGCCCCTGTTTTAGCTGCTTCGAGAAATGATAGTGCCATCCCCACCCCCATCCCCAGGCTCCCACTAGCCAAGGTCAACCACCACCTCATTTTCCCATTCGCTTTCAAATGGGTGACCAGGGGAGGTAGAAATGGAGTGAAAGGCTGAGCCCCTCCACATCCAAGGCTTCCCCACCACACCAAGAGAAGAGCCTCTCCATCTCTCTCATCTTGTGATTTTCATCCTTGCTGAATGGGGCTTCCAGCCAAGGCTCCTTAGGGAAGCTAAGGTACTGTTAGAGCAATAAACAATTTTTAATGTAAAATAAAAAGGAAAATGAAAAGGCAGATTGTTGTCATCTGGTCAATGCCCTGGCACTGCCCTCAACTCTTGGTGGCTGGTGGTAAGCCAGGGTATGTCAAGGAGGATGTGGGGAAGCTGCAGGGGGCAAAGTTGGGAAGCAATAGCTTCCTTCTCTCTCTTGGCCCAAAGCTTCTTGAGAGACAGGCACCTGCTAGCCTAGCCCGGGCTGGAAGGGAAATTTTGAACAGATGGGGGTGCCATACAGGAAGAGAAAAGAGCTACTCTTGTATCATCTTCCAGAGACTCCCCCACCCCTACCCAAATTCAAGCCCAGTAACTTGGCTGCAAAAACATCCAGCTTGGGGCTGCTGGATGATGTTCTTCTGGTGCCTTTGGAGTTGGATGGAGAAAGGCAAAGTGCTTCCTTTTGGGGGATGTAGGTCAGTACTTCCTCTGGCCTGGGTAAAAACAATTCTCCCATCTCTCCTGGGCAGCTGCTTTCTCTGGTTTAGACTTCCCAGTGGGGTGTTCTAGGCTATAAAAAGAACATTATGATATCCCCTGACAGACGACTGAAAGGTTTGATAATAACTCTTATTAGGTGATGAAAATACCGAGGTTCTCATGGCCCCCTGTCCTAAACTGAAGTCAGCATGGAACTGGAAAAACCACTCCAATCTGTCCTAAGGGATTACCCCTTCTGGGAGATACTGGAGTATGAAGGAGGAGACAGAATCCTTCAGACACCAATCAAGGAGGGGGAATGGGGCAGTACCCCAGGAAGCTGAATGGGAAAAGAAGGAAATGGTGCTTTCAAAGACCTTCAGGAGACCACCTAGTGCTGAAGGGAAGTAAGGGGAGGAATCCCAGCAGCTCAGACTCAGTGTTCCTATTTAGCAAAGAAGACTAATAGGCCTAGTTCTTGGGAACCTGGAACTCCTGTCTCCATTCTACCCAACAAATCTCAAAAGAAAACATTCTTTAGAGATGATGATAATGAGTTCCTCATGTTTGTATAGTCATATAAGGTCTGCAAAGTGCTTTACATATATCATCTTGCTTGAGATGCTGTATCTCCATAAACGTGTTGTATTCCTAATAAAATGTAAGTGGCTTGGGGGGCAGGGGCTAGTTTTGTATTCCCCAGTCCCAGGTACTTAGTAAGTGCTTAATTATCACTTGTTGGATTGGTTTGGATAGAACTTCACCACAACCCAGTGCTGTGACTATTGCTGGCATGATTAACCCCATTTTGGAGATAAAGAAAATGACACAAAGGGATTGAATGTCTTGTCCTAGGTCACAAAGCTAGTATCAGGAGTAAGATCAGAGCCTTCTGCCTCACTACAAATCCAGCACTCTAATCATGATGTAAAGTCCCACATGGGAGTTCAAAAAATCAAACACATGAATACAAGGCCTAAAGGGCAGAGCTAGGGAAAAGATCTGAGGTTCTTAGTGGACTGCAAGCTTGATGAATCAACTGTGTAACTTGGCAGCCAAAAAAATGCTTATTATGATCTCAGGCTACATGGATTCAATTATTTAATATTTTTAAATAAATGTGTTGAGAACTGCTTTTTACATCATTTTTATTTCCCTTCCTGACTACTTCCTTTATTTTCCCTTCCCCTATCCAATAAGTCATCACTTCAATAAAAATTTATCAAGCATCATTTTGTATTTGGAGATACACACTACCTACCTGTGAGGAGCCCATATTCTGCAAAGAGTAAATACAAGAAAATTTGAAAAGGGAGAGGACATTCACAACCAGGAAGAACTCTGTAAAGGCTGTGTGGAGGAAGGGGCCCCTCAGTCTAGCCCTGAAAGAAAAGCATGTCTAGGCGGAGCCAAGATGGCGGAGTAGAAAGACTCACATTTGCTAGCTCCGAATCCACAGCCCATAGATTTCCTGTAAAAAGAACTCCTGACAAAATTCTGGAACAGTGGAAGCCGCGCAGCAACACAGTGAAGGAGATTTCCGTTGCAGAGAGCCCTGAAAAACCGACCGCAAAGGTACCCCGGATGGGAGCAGAGCCCTGCCCTGTGAAGCGCTCCCTTCCCCCGGCCCCGGCCGCGGAGCTCTGCCCGGCCGCGCGGCACTGAGAGGAGCCAGGAGACCCAAGTAGGCTTCAGAGACCTGAATCTCCGGGCGGCTGCGAAGGTCCCTCCACCCACAGACACATAGATCAGTGAGAGAGATGGGCTGAGAGGGGAGCAGGGTATCTCCAGGACTCGGACCCCCTTGGGAGGCTGCGGCCGCGGCAGAGGCAGAGGCTGCTCGGCCAGAGGCCCGCAGAACAGGCAGGAGCTCCACCCCAGCTCCATTACAAAAGATCTCTACATAAACCCCCTCAGGGAACTGAGCCTGAGAGGCGGCCCTGCCCCCACCTGAGAACCAGCAGATAAGCTCCCATTGAAGAGCAGTCAGGCCTGCCACCAAAAGCCCTGAGGTTGGGGAGCAGCATTTGAATCTCAGACCCCAAGCACTAGCTGGGCGGACCTAGGCTAGGAGGTGGAGAGGACTCTGAGAAGTCAAGTAACTGTCTGGGAGCATTTGAATCTCCGACCCCAAGCACTAGCTGGGCGGATCTGGGCCAGGGGGTGGAGAGGACTCTCAGAAGTCAAGTAACTGGCTGGGAAAATGCCCAGAAAAGGGAAAAAAACTAAGACCATAGATGGTTATTTTCTTGAGAAGATGATTCCTCCATTCGTCTCTGAC
>CM053771.1:61675073-61710567 GCA_028658325.1 Potorous gilbertii
TCCATCTTGTTCATTCATCGTGTCCAGTTCTGGGACCATCTTTTAGGAAGGACATGGACAGGCTGGAACAGGTCCAGAGGAGGACAAGTGGAATGAAGGGCAAGCTTGAAACTAGAATTGTAGAATCTGAGAATTAGAAGACCATCTTGTCAAACCTACTCACAAAAGGAACCCTCACCACTACATACTCAACAAGTCCAGTCTCTACTTGAAAACATCCAAGGAGAGGGAACCATACAGCTCTCGAGGCAGCCCATTCCCCTGATGGACAGCTTTCATTGCTGGGAAGACCCTCCTTGACATTAAGTCTTCATTTTCTCCTGTAATTTCTGCTCTGAGGCCAAAAAGATGAAATTTAATCTTTGCTGCCCTTCAGATGACAGAATGACAGCCCTTCAGATACCTGAACATGGCTATTATAGCCTCCCTGAGTCTCCTTTTCTCCCAGATAAGCATTCCCATTGCCTTCAACCCATACTCACAAGACATGGACTCAAGACCCTTTGCCAACCTGGTTACCTTCCCCTGACTACTCTCCAGCTTAGCAGTGTCTATTAAATGATGCTACCCCAAACTGAACACAGCCATTCTGATGGGATGAAGAGATAGGGAGAATATGTTGAACCAGAACAAGAAGAAGGAGGAGAAGAAAAAGAAGGAGTAGGAAGAGGAGGAGGAAGAACAGAGGAAGAAGAAACTAATGATGATGATGATGACGAAGGGGGGAGGAGGAGGAGGAGGAAGAACGAATAAGAAGAAGCTGCATACACTTACCATGTGCCAGGCACTGCGCTAAAACACTTTACAACGACTACCTCCTTTGAGTTTCACAACAACCTTGAGAGATAGGTGGTGCTATTATCTCCATTTTGCAGTTGAGGAAGATGAGGCAGATAGAGGTTAAGTGACTTGCCCAAGGTCACCCAGATAGTAAGTGTTTGAGACCCACTCTACTGTGCCACCCAGTTCTTCTAAGTGAGGTTCACTGAATTTTCTTTCAAACCCCAAAGATCCCTAAAAATAATCTAGTCTTGCATTTCTTCGTACAGCCAAGGGCAGTACTGATCAGTGCTCAAACGCCTAGGCAGGGAGAGTGTGATTCCTCGTTCCATGAGTTCAGAAGCACTGCTATCATGAGGCTGTACTCCCATAGTTCAGTTGCATTAGGGAAGAAATTGCCTGCCTTTGGAATTTAGTCTATTCTGTCCTATCTTGGCCCCAGGGCTCACACTGGAATTCAAGGGCCAAACAGGGCATGTGTTGCCCCTACTTAAAAGGTGTTGGATTTGGAGTCAGAAGACCTAATATGGATAATCTGGAGAACCCCCTGATCTGCTGGATTGGGTCATCTCCCATAGAGCTATGCACGTGTACTTTTATTCTGTGAGGAGGGACACATATATAAGCTCCCAATTGTAAAGACCAACCAGGAGTTGCTGGTTTTCAGAGTCCTGTAGCAAGGAGTAAGAAAGGTATCCCTATTCAGGAGATCAGGAGATTCCCCCTTGTCCTGATTCTCTTAACTGTGTGAATTTGAGCAAATCACCTCCTAAGTCAAATAAGAGGGTTGGACTGAATGATCTCAAAGGCCTCTTCTAACTCTGAAGACTCTCATCTTTGACTTCCAGAACAGACTTGGTCTCACCTCAGTGAGGTCTGTAACTCATGGTGGGAAGTGAAGAGGGGACAAAGAGGGAAAGGAGTTTGGACAAAAGCAAGAAGCAAGGGTGAAGGGTATTGTATAGACTAGAACAAGGCTTCTCATTTAGAGTGAAAAGAGAAGTCAGGTCACTTTTCCTTCCTTTCATGGAGGCCAACAAATAATTCTATCCCTCTCAACTAAATCTTAAAACAGAAAGTTCTCGGAATCATCCTTTCCTTGGACACAAATGAAAATATTAGGTTTTCACCACTTTCTTCCTTAAACAAATGCCTAAAGACCTATTCTTCATTGTTACCACCACAGACCACTCAGTTGTTAGTTTCTAAATTAGTCCTATCTGCCTGTACCCTTAGTTCCTTGTATCTACTATAAAATGATGGGCTGAGGTCAGAAGTGTTTTCAGAAAGGAAAAGGAACAAAAGATCGGAGACAGACCTAATCCACCCTCTTTCAGAGTTCCATCAATGTCGCATCTAACAAATGACACCATATTTGTTCAGGTCTGACAACTGGGTGGTGACATGAGATTAGCAGCCCTGAGCTAACCCTGCTTTGGAAGGCAGCTGGCAGAACTGATCTGTTTGCCAGCTGTTCAAGCACTAAGGAGGGGCAGGGGAGTCTATCCCCTCTTTAAATTTGGGCTTCCTTCAGGCTCCACGAGATCAGTGTCTCGGAACCTCAGGGTCAATCCACCAAGTTTGCTCCTTCTAATCTTGAGAGAATATTTAACAATTTTTTTTCATTGATATAATTTGTTTGGACACATCAGTCACTTCCCAATAAAGAACACTCCTTCCCCTTCCCACCCAAGTGTTTTTGGGATCATTTTGTCTACTCTCATTTTCCCCAGACAAGAACTTCTCTGATGCTTCCTCAGCATAGAAGTGACACTGAGCTCTCAAAGTACTAAGTGAATGCAAGCCCTGGATGCCTATGAAAAGGCAATGCAATACAGTGGAAAGAATCCTGGATTGAGAGTCAGGAAATCTGAGTTCTAGTCTAGGTTGTGACACTTACCAGTTGGGTTCCCCGGACAAATCACAACCTCTCTGAGCTTCAGTCAAACCTATGTCTAAAATAGTTTCATTTTTTTTTTCATCCTGGCATCCCCAGTACCTGGCACATAGTAGGAACTTGTTGAATTGAATTGCATTCTAGCAAGTTACTTAATGTCTCTAGAGTTTCATCTTTCTCATTTCTAAAAAGGGAATGATAAGGTTTACATTATTCACCTCAAAATGGAGCTTTGTGAGGAAAGCACTTTGTCAACTTTAAAATGCTACAGAAATGTGAATTAGGTTATTACCGCATTTCCAGCCTGGAAAGACTTTAAGTGCAGCCCTGGTCTTTGTATCTGTTGTCTGAGGACCACTCTGGACAAATTCAGAGAGGCCTAGCACCAAAGAGTTGACCACTAGGTGGGAAAATTTGGGCAGCGAGGGGGAATGTTAGGGAGGTACAGCAACTCAGGAGACCCACTAAAATGAAGATTCTTGACATTTTTTGTGTTATGGATCCCTTTGATAGTCTGGTGAAGCCTATAGACCCCTTCTCAGAATGTTTTTTTCATTTTATTTTTTTTCAGTTCCAAATTCTTTCTCTCTCTCTCTCTCTAGTGGCTCCCTTCCCCCCCCACCCCGCCCCCACCCATTGAGAAGGCAAGAATTACAATATCCATCATACATACAGAGTCTACAGTAGTCATGTTCCAAGAGAAAAACAGCAAGGAAAATAAAGAGGAAAACATACTTCATTCTGTACTCTGAGTTCATTGGTTCTTTATCTGGCAGTACACAGCATTTTACATCACAAGTCCTTTGGAATTATGGTGGGTCATTGTGTTGATCAGAGCTCCTAAGCCTTTCATAACTGACTATCTTTACAATGTTTCTGTTATTGTGTACTGTATTATTGTGTTCTCCTGGTTCTGCTCATTTCACTTTTCATCGGTTCATATAAGACTGTCAAGTTTTTCTGGAACCATCCCCTTTTCTGTAGCACAATAGTATTCTGCTGCATTCATATAGCATAACTTGTTCAGCCATTTCCCAATTGACAGGCATCCCTCTAAAAATGTTTTAAATGCATTAAATACATAGAATTGCAAATAAAACCAAAGGTTAATTAAAATAAAGATGTGTTTTTTCATATTCAAGGATTCCCTGAAATCTATCTACCCACCCTAGGTTGAAAACCTCTGTTCTACACTGTCATGCTTTTCTCTCTGGGGGAAGTTGGTTGCATTTTGGGTCCTAGTTGACAAGATGTCTAGATCATACAAGAGCACCTGTTCTAAAGGTATGGAGAGTCTATAATCTATGTCAAGTGGAAAGAAGGGAGGTCTCCACAAGGATGAAGTCATAGATCCTTGAATTATGGAGACTTAAGCAAAGGAAATATCCCTCAACAGGTGCCAGAGGGAGAGAAATGAAGAATTAGAGTCTCCTCCTGGAATCAAGTTCCAATTGTCACTTGGGGATGGGTGGGGAGAATGGAAGCAGTGAAATGATAAGACAGAAGTTTGCTAAAAAATTCCACTGGTGACCAGCTGTGACAAGAGGAAATCTCTCTCCTAACAGGTGCTCTGGCCTACAAAGGCAGTGAGCTCTCTCTAAAGCTGGCTTAGTAATCATTCCCCTTTTATCTCAAAAGTGGGGGAAAAATTTGCCCCCTGCTAGGTTTGGGGGATGGGGTGGGTAATTACGCCCCCAGTTATAAAGGATTAGGTCATTCTGCTGGGAGAGTAAATCCCCACCCCTCCACCTCCACTGCTACTGAAATGGACACTCCCTACCCCAGCACAAAGCTCTTAGCATCCTAGAGAGGAGTGGCAGGTAAGGAAGTGAAGTCTCGAAGGCCTCCAAAGCCAGCCCTGGCTGGCCCTTAGAGCTTTTCACGATGTGCCGGTACTTTGACTAACTTTCGTGCTTCCATACTGTGGGTGGATGAATCCATGAGCTCATCAGGTGGACACTCCCTCCAACAGTGTAGATCACAATCACTTCACCATCTCCTCATCCTGTGCACCTCTTGCCTTGGTCATCTTCTGGGTCTTCTAGTGTCGCCATCTTTCACTGTGAAAGTCACGAATATCTGATAATATCTTCTCTGAGGCAAATCACTTGCCAGTATGCTCACCCCAACCCTGAATCTTTCCATTGCCCCTTAGGACCCTACATGGCACGGTGGATAGAATGCTGGGGCTGAGTTCAAGAATGCAGCTTCAGACACATATTAGCTGTATGACCCTGGGCAAGTCATTTAACCCTGTTTGCTTTCTTTCTCATCTGTAAAATAGATATAATAATAGCATCCACCTCTCAGGGTTGTCGTGAGAATCAAATGTGATCATTTTTGTAAAGCTCTGAGCACAGCATCTGGTGCACAGGAGGCACTATATGTTTATTCCTTTCCCTTTGCCTCTTCCCCCCACCCCATTTTGATTCCTTGAGATTTTGGGTTTCCACTAATGGCAATCACATAGCATTAGAAGGAGAATAGGATGATGTTTAAAAAAATATTTTGACAGCAGTGAGTGTTTTAGGATTACCCAATGCACTTGGATTTAGAGTGAGAAAGGACTTTAAGGGACTATCGGGCCCACCATCTTTATTTGGCCAATAAGGGAAGAGAGATAATGAGATCACCCAGGGAATAAACGAGTGGCAGAGGGGACACCTGACCCTCATTTTTGGACTCAGCAGACTCTTTTTTCTATGTCACGTTACTCACTGACCCTTCCAAAAAGAGGAAAGTGCAATGCCTATAATACATGATTCCAAGGGCAAATAGACTCACTCACATCAAAGAGCTGAACACCTAGAAAACTGCCAGGAATGGTAGAATCCATACCAGTCAAAACATATGGTATGAGAGGAAAGGCTTCTCCCACCTGTTGCTATTTTATTTTCTCTGCATGAAGCAGAGCTCTTAAATACCAGCTAAGGAATGACAGCTATTGTTGTTTTCTGAAGCTCTTACCCCAGGGACACCTGGAAGGAGCCTGGGCACACAAGAACACAGGCTTCTCTATTTCATCCACCCTCATCCCCCTGGGATAGGCTACCCCAGAGAAAGGGCTTCACACAAGGAGAGTGCTTAATAAAGGGCTTTTGCCTCCAAATTGCTCATCCAGCTTGGTCCCAGGGCTAAGAGAGGAGAAAATGCACTTTCCTCCCTTCGCTGCAGAAGAGGGCTAGGGATATGAAATGTTGCATACACTGCCAGCCCTGGTTTGTTAGTTTGGCTGAGCTGCTTTTGTACCTTTCTTTTAAAATATTTGTTATAATTGGTTATGATGGGAAAGTGGGGGAAATGGTAATTAATGGGTAAAGGGGCAGCTAGGTGGCACAGTGGATAGAGTGATGGACCTGGAGTCAGGAAAATTCGTCTTCCTGAATTCAAATCTGGCCTCAGACACTGACTAGCTGTTTGTCCTTGGGCAAGTTACTTAAACTCTGTTTGCCTCAGTTTCCTCATCTGCAAAATGAGCTGGAGAAGGAAACAGCAAACCACTCCGGTATCTTTGCCAAGAAAACTCCAAAAAGGGATCGCAAAGAGTTGGTTATGACTGAAAAACAACTAAACATCAAGAATGTGATATAAAAACAAAAAAACCAATCATCTTCCAGGTTCAAATCTTTAGGGATATCTTTGGATTCTCCTCTCCCTATCAGACCACGTTTCATTCCTGAAACCTCTCCTAGTCCATCTCTTTTTTTCTATTCTCACTAATAATAAACTAGAATTATTGCCATAATCCATCTACCATGCTAGCATTTTCACACTGCTCCTCTCCACACAAACCAGATGAACGTATTCTCTGAAAGTTCTCTGCATTTTTCCACTTCTGTCTTTGCCTGCTGTTTCATATGCCAGCAATGTCCTCCTTCCACCTATTGACCTAGTGTATTTTTGTTAGGACTCAGCTCCAATGACACCTTCTCCAAGAAGCCTTCTCTGCTCCTCTGCTGGCCAGACTTTGTTTCTGCCTCTTTGAGAGTATACAATTTCATCAGTGTCAGTGCTCCCTTCACCAAGTTAGACTACAATTCCCTTCCAAATCTGCCTTTGGCTGGGGTCCCTCAGTGTCGGCAAGTCTCTGGTGGTGAGCCTCAGACAAAAAGAGTTCATCTCTATGTCTTTCCTTGAAGCTTTTCCTGCCTTGGCAAAGACCTAGGAAGAGCTTCAGCTCCAGGGTCATCTCTCTACCACAAAATGACATCAAAAGACAGTATCAAGGAGTGTGTTCTAAGACTTTTACTAGATTATGAGCTCCATGAGGATAAGGATGCCATTTAACTAACTTTCTATCTCTTCCAGTACCTATCACACATTGTTCTGCACAACAGGATCAAACGATATTTGTAAAGCACCAGCACAGTGACTAGCACATAGAAAATTCTTAATAAACACTCATTCTCCTCTTCTTCCCCTCTGTACAAGATCTTCTAATCATACTGACTTCCATCCATCTCCCTAAAGAAGCAATGCATTGAGATGTGGGCTTCCTTCTTGTGGATGATCCTGCGACACGGGAAGTTCCCCTTCAAGACTCCACCCACCCCATTTCAGGCAGGGCCAACAAGGGTCTGGTTTGGACAGAAATCTGACCTAACCCCAGCAGTAGCAGGAACGTGATGCATCTTGTCAAGTTCTTGATGTGTACCGTACAGAGGTTCAAACCCTCATCAAATTTAAACATTTCTCCAAATGTAGCGATGCCTTTTTCAACACTATAATTTACCCTCAAAGAATCAGGAGGAGCCACTCCCACATCCCTGGCAACATCACACTAGATATATGTACTAGAAGAAAGCCGCCACCCCCTTCTCAGCAACAACCCTAGGGTTCTAGTTGACTCTCCATACTGTGTGGTGGGATGGCAGGTCCTATTTCCCCAACTAGTAACACCACACACAGCACTGACCAGGAATGTTGCCATTGAATGTTTGATGGCAATTAACTCAATTTCTATGAAAGAAAAAAAGGTGCTTAAATGGTAAGCTTTCAAAGGACCTTCAGTCTTTTGGTCACAGGGTTCTTTGGGGTTTATACTAGATGGTGAGCTGAAATTTGCAACAGGTTCTAAACTGGAAATCTTAGACAACTCTTTCTTCCTCTTCCCTTCCTTCCTTTCTTTCCTTCTTTCTGCCCTGTTGGTATTGCACTTGAAAAACATCTGACAGTTTCACTGGCACCTATGTGGGGCAAAAGAGGTAAGACACATAGATGTCTCAGTGTATAGTGCAGGGTCTACAGACGGGAAGACCTGAGTTCAGATGCTGCCTCAGATACTTCCTGAGTGACCCTAGGCAAGTCACTTAGCCTCTTTCTGCCTCAGTTTCCTTAACTGTAAAACAAGGATAGCATCTGTTTTACAGCAACTACTTCCCAGGGTTGTGAATATCAAATAATTTGTAAAGGGCTTAGTCTAGTGCTCCAGACATAGTAGGCACTTAATGATTGTTCCCATAGTGGACAGCAAGTTCACTGAGTCAAAGTGATACAGTAGCTATAAAAACTAATGCATGGAGAGGCAAGATGTATGGAGAGGCAAGATGTCCAGGTCTAAGAAAGGTCTCATCACATTCTGCCTTGGTTATACCACATCTGGAATGTAGTGTTCAGATAGAGATACCACATTTTAAGGAAAACTGGGAGCATGTAGGGGCAAAGGGGCAACCAGGATGGTGAAGTTCAAAGGAGGTGGGCCTTGCTGGAGGCCTTCCTCTGAGTCTCTGAATGTTTCATGAGGAACTTAGGCAGTACTCAGGTCACCTCTAATTCTGCACTCTCAAGACACTTACCTTTTTCTAGTCATACATGTCCTGGATGACATCTCTCATGCCTCTCCTCATATTCAAGGCGTTCCCTACCTCTTATACAAATAAAAGCAAAAACAAGACTCAGAATAATATTTCTGGAGAAGTAGTGTAATGTGATAATCACTACACTGTGATGACAGGCAGAAGGGGCCTAGGTATACCATATACTGAATGAATGAGGCAGCCAGGGGAAACAGGATGGGTCTGGATTCAGGAAAATCTGAGTTCAAATCCTACCTCAAACGTTTACTAGTTGTGTGACCCTGGGCAAATCACTTAATCTGTCTGCCTCAGTTTTCTCACCTGTAAAATGGAGCCAATAATAGTACCCACCTCCCAGGGTTGTTGTGAGGACCAAGAGATTTTTGTTAAGTGCTTTGCAAATCTCAAAAGTGCTATTTAAATGCAAATTTCATTTTTATTCTTACTGCCATGGACCATGGGGCCCAGGTGAAGTGACAATCTGAGCCTTTTTCTCATGTGGGGTATAACTCGGCTAGATTACTAGATAGCCTACACTCTAGTCCATGATCCTTTAACTCACAATAGTCAACACCAAATGCACACAAATACCAACTTTGGAAAATACAGATACATAAGTCTATACCATTTTGTGCCCAACCACCAACCTCAAAGAACATGCTATGTTAAAGAGTTTTCCTTGGTATTGTTTTTGTTTCATGGAACATCATGTTAATCGTTGGGGAACAGCCTTCTCTAATCCAAGTTAGCTGAGTGCCAAAGCTTTGGAAAAACAGGATTATTTAAATAGAAAAACCATGTGACTGTCACATTCTCTGGCTGTCCCCTCATTCATCTGATCTGCCTAAGTAAGATCTCCCTAAGTAAGGGTCAGCCTGCCATAAAAAACCCTACAGCTGAGCATGGAATGAGATGCTTTTAAATTTAAGCCAAGCACGGCCCCTTCACCTTTCCGGAGGCAGGGTGCATTCAGTTCAGAAAACAGACTCCTCAAACAGCTGCCAGGCCTGCTCTTTCAACTATATTTATTTTAACTTCTCCGTGGTTCCCAATGCAGCTATATTTGATGTCTCACTCACTATAAGTCTATTTCTAGGGCCATCTTGCAAAGTAAATCAATGTACAAAATCTCAGTTCAATAAACTGATTTTGATTCATTTTGTAGGGCAACTTGCCTTTTGCTTTCTAAGTTACAGAATCTGAACTAATTAGGAAAAGAATGAAGTCTTACCTGGGAAAATGGAAAATACTTCCTAGGCTTGCTCCCTAAAATCTACTTTGTGGCTTACAAGATTAGTATGCCTGAGTAACTTTTCTCTAAACTGGAAGAGGAATTCTGCCCCCACAGGTTAAAACACACTCACCAAGGTCAGGACCAGGTCAAAGCAAAGCCAAAAACAAGACAAAGCAAAAACACAAACCTCAAGAATGCTGCCATTCACCTAAGATATTATGTATAACCTCTGGAAATCTTTAGCACAGTGCTGACAATAAGTGACAGAAAGGACCAGAATTGTCAGTGTCACTTTGGGGGAAGATGGCTCAGTACAAGTCAGAAAATCTGGATTAAAGTTCCAGGCTCTGTCACTTAGGAACCATGAAAGCAACGTTAAGTCCCTTGGTCTCTCTGAATCTGTTTTCTCATGTGTAAAAGGAGGCTGGACGGAGAGGCAGGATGGTACAATGGAAAGAGCCCAATCCTGCATTTGCCACTTACTATGGACATGGCCTTAGGCAAGCCACTGACATCTGTGGGTCTCTGTATCTTCTTTTGAAAGCTTTGGACCCTATGAACCCTTAAGTTCTAAGCTCTAAATCTGTTACCCTCTAATGCCTATGTCTACCCCATTAGAAGGTAAGCTTCTTGAGCAGGGACTGTCTAACTTGTTGTACTTTTACTCTGTACTTATGTCACCAGCACCTAGAACAGTGCCTGGTGTTATAGAGTAAGCATTTAATACCTGACTGAATGACTAGACCAACTGAAGTACTCTGTGGTACTTTGTACATTGTCCAGAGCATTACTAGATTTAGAATTCAGAAGGTCAGGATTCAAGTCTTGGTTCTAACGCTTACTGTGATCTCAGTTTTTTCATCCAAAAATGGAAATAATACCTACAATATCTATTTCCACTGTTGTTGTGCAACTTTGATGGCAACATTTATGATGCACTTTGAAAACTTGATGGCACCACATAAGTATGTCATTATTAAAAGAAGACAACAGACTTAAGTTATTCATTAAGACACTTGTCCAAATCATGTCTATGTCAACTAGAACATCTAATCCTAAGATCAGATACTATTTGAGGCTTCCAATTTGACAATCTACGTGCAGTATCTCCCTCCTTTAATGACAGAGGAGAATCACAACGAGAATGTTGCTATGCTGTCACAGTGTTAGTTTGTTTGGCTGAACCTTTTTTTAAACAATTGTTTGTGCTCACGTCCCTTTCCCCAAATTATCATGAATACATGTTTACAGGGAATGAACTTTTTATTTTGTCTTAGTATGTCTTACACAAAGTATTTGCTTAAGAAGTAGACAGACAAGGGAAGGCTCAAACTTTTATGTAAACACCAAAGTGAATCTATGTTGGACAGTGAAGTGCTTTATCTGCTGTGTGGGACCTCCAATGCCCCTCCAGGGAAGACAGACACACCAGGTCCTAGATTAGTAACAAAGATATTATCACCCACTGGTGACATTTGATAAGGAATGAAAGTAAACAACACAACAGCTTGTATTTAAAGCTGAGAATGGTAAAAAATCTACTGGCCACTTTCCATCAATCTGCATTTCTAGTTTGTTTTATACAGTCAAGGTTCCAAGGCAATCCTTCCACAAGACAGCAGGGAAGTTGTAGGAATGCTCCAGGTAGAAGCCCTACGTGGTACCTACTGTATAAGGGAAAAAAGGAAAAATTCCTTAATAAGGGGGATGCAACCAGGGTCCAAAGATATTGATCAAGCATTATTCTAGAGTTAGTCACAGGATATAGGTGCAGGAAGTCTGCAGACACTGGCAAGCAAAAGGAAATTGTTTAATGACTTGAAGGTACAGAATGGGGAAGAGGGAGTACATACATTCACTATCTTGTCCTTTCCATAGAACTTCTGCCTTACTTTACTCGATTCAAATGCCCTGGGTTTACTCACTTACAAAATACTGATAGGTATTCTGAGTTCAAAAATTAAAAACTGATCCAGTTTGTTAGCTGCAGAGTAACTAAAGCTAATATACCCTTTCCTTGTGGACTGGTATTGCCTCCTTTAAAATGGTCTAAGAAGGTCTTTTCTAGACAGAAGTGGATCTCTACTCTGCAGGATAAGAGGTCACCTCTGCTTTAGGTTGAGTGTTTTGGCCAGATACAGGCTCTTCAGAGACAGCTGGCTTTGATCTAAAATGAATTCTTAAAAATACACAATAACACACCATCTTGCTATGGCTAAAGAAAATAAAAAGGACCTCATACAAAACAGATGAAAAGTCTATGAACAAGCACTTTTAAAAGGTGACAAGGTCTTTAAAAAAAAGTTTCATTAAAATAAAATTATTCAAAAATCTACAAAACAAAGATAAAGGAACAAAAATTGCTCTGAGTACTGATAGGTGGGTGCCTCAAGGCCGGCAGCTCCTTCACCGGTGGGGGGATGAGGCAAATGGGGAGCGCTTGTGCTGAAAGTGATCAGCAAGGCCCTGAAACCGACGATGGCTTCTCAGGTTCCGGTCCACCCACTGGGTCAGGCTGTACCTCTGGAGGGGCTTCTGTCGGAATCGGGGGTAGTTTCTGCCAGGAAAAGAAAGCAGAAAAGACAAATGGTGAAAGTGCTGTGTGTTGGTACAGAGGTCTGCATGCAGAGAAGGCTAGCAGTCATTCTAGTGACCTCATTAGTTCAGGAAAATCTCTGAAAACGACATTTTAATCATTGCAATTAGACAACACTTCCCTCTGCAACACCATTTTTTACTATTGTTTTTCATACTTGTGTAGTAAACACAACAGCTCTTTTCGCTCCCCTCAGAATCATTTTAATTAGCACCTAGGCATTACAGTGATAGGTGCTATAGAAACATACAGATGCTCTTACTTGGAAAACCAACACACAGAAAAACCACAGGGACATTTATGGCAGTTATCTATTTCATTTCTCACATCAGCCCTATACCCTACACCAAAAGGACCTCACTGTCTTGACACGGCTAAAGGTTGCTTAGTATATGATAGTTAAAATAAGAATTTCCCAGAGAAAGTAAGTCACCATGTGAGCATTACAATGTAGGTTTAAGGACTGGCTGATGGAAGCAAAGAGGCTACATATTGCCCTTCTGTGACAAGAGAAAAGAGTACAAAGGATATTTCTGACTTAAGAGGCAGAAGACTTAGATCCAGGTGCCTAATCAGACATCCAATAGCCATGTGACCTTAGCCAAGTCATTTAAGCTAAACCTTAACTTAACAATGATAGCACTTGAATTAGGGATGGTATATGGAAAGAGTTTTGGAAAACCTAAAAATGTAATATAAGTGAGCTATTACATGTAACACCAAGAAAAAAATACCGGACTTGGAATCAAGAAACCTGGGTTCAAATTACTGTTCTAACAAATCAAGTTCTAACTTGCTAATGTGTGACAACAGGCAAGTAGTTTATCTGACTTTCTGTGTCTTCATCTATAAATTGTAATAATAATCCATACTTATATCACT
The DNA here is from genome assembly GCA_028658325.1 of Potorous gilbertii. Taxonomy (NCBI): domain Eukaryota; kingdom Metazoa; phylum Chordata; class Mammalia; order Diprotodontia; family Potoroidae; genus Potorous; species Potorous gilbertii. The sequence goes on from CM053771.1 coordinate 61,688,258, forward strand.
ACTTCTTATAGCAATTATTATCTAAAAGTAAAACTCTAACCTTAGTATAATATCCTTTAAGACAAAGAGCATCCAAAATCTTTACCCTGGGCTTACAGGATTTTTAAAGGTAAAAGTGACTTTAGAGATCCAATCCAAACATTCTCCCTTTATGTATGAGGGAGCTAAGACCTAAAGACATGAGTCTAGCAAGCAGCACAGCATGCATTCAAACCCAGATCTCTCATTCCAATGAGATTGCTACTATAGCCTCTTCCTCACTGTACTACATCCAATTAATTCTTCCTCCTCAAATTTCTCCTGTTTGTTCCTTTTCCCTACCACCACAACCACCGGAATCTAAGTTCTCCTTCTCTGATCCATTTTACATACACATCAACACCAGATTCACAATGACATTCAGCTCATCAAAAAGAAACCTACCAACCCAGCTGAAGAAATTGCCTTGGAGCATTTTTTCATATTTCTAAAAGTTCTGGGACAGGAGATGTCAAGCACAAATATGAATCAGGAAATGGCTTAGGTTAAGTTCTTTAAAATGGAGTTTCATTCAAAATAATTAAACTCAGCAATAAAGATATTAGAGGAGTGTCTACATTCATGCTCCAAAAGCCCCAGCAATCATCAGCATAAAGCAGGATGGGGATGTACCTGTACAACTGAATGAGGAACAAGAAGCAATCAGAATTGGTTAACTGAATGGATACAATCAAGTCTGCTGAACTAATGAATGAGGAAAAAGCAAAATATGAATGACCACAGTCTGACTCGGCTCACTCTAAGATAAGAAGCTGAATCAGGGGATTGCCATAACTTCTCAATTCTAAATGTTTATTCCATCAAGCATACCTGAGTAACTTGGAAACTTTTCAAGGTCCTTTTCTCCATCCTTCATGTTACTCATAGGGAACCTTCTCATGTCAGACAAAGCTCAGTATCATAAAAAAAACAGGGAAGAGAGATCAAGAGATCCACGCTCCTGCCCCAGCTTTATCATTAACTGATTGCGTCTCCCAGCACACAGCCTCTCAGCCTGCTTAGACCTCAACAGCCTGGAGCACTAGGCCTATCTAGCAAAATGCAATTACTACCTTTTTGGGGATTGGGTCTGTGAGCCCAAAAGGTATAAGGACCTTCTGATGGAGAAGCCACCTCAACTACTACAATTAGTCTGAAAAAGCTGCTTAAGACCCCAAGATTGAAGGGATTTATCTAGGGTCACAAAGCCAGGATACGGTAGGATTTTTTACAGTGTTACCCAGGGACCAAACCACTCACATTTGACTTGTGGGGCTGTTTTCATTTTTTAAATTATTTTCTGATGGATGTGAGGTGGTATCTTGGAGTTGTTTAAATTGGCATTTCTCCATTCAATAGTGATTTAGAGCATATGACTATTGAAAGCTTAGATTTCTTCTAAAAAATGCCTGTTCATATCCTCTGATCATTTGTCAGTTGGGAATGGTTCTTATTTTTAGAAATTTGGCTCCGTTCCCTAGACATACATACATACATATATAAGAGAAATGAGACCTTTATTAGAGAAATCTACCATAAAAACTTCCCTCCAGCCCAATTTCCTAATTTTGCCTGGACTGGTTTGCTTGTGTAAAATCTTTTCAATTTAATGTAAACATTCTCCATCTTATTTCTGATGACCCTCTCTATCTTGGGTTGGTCTTCCCTTATCCACAGATCTGACAGTTAATTTTTTCCATGCTCCCCTAATTTGCTTCTGTCACTCCCTTATATCTAAATCACATATCCATTTTGAGCTTATCTTGATATATGGTGAGAGATGTCCCAGCTACTCTGTCCCAGTCATAGGCAGGTACCAAAATGACTGAATCTGACAGAGACTATTCTTTGATCACCAGACTATACTCCTGTCTCCTCTATCTTTCAATACTTTGCAATAAATTAATAATGCTAAGAAGACATACTAAATCACACTCTTCTCTTCCTTCAAATCACTTACTTACCTCATGGTGAGGTCTGATGGGTGCTGCCACCTCTGGTTCTGCATCTGATATTCCACATTAGCAACTTGGTCCATCAAGGCATATAACTCACCCAAGGTACCTAAGGTGCACAAAAGTCAATATTTGAGGGTACCTATTTGGTACATCATCTGGGTTGGTATTCAGGCAGTAGGGATGTGGTACTGCATCCAAGGACAAGCAAATCGCAAGATTATCATAAGGCTTACACAAATACAGACAACCAAGAAAAATCATAAGCTAAGAGAAAGTTCTTAGTGACAGTTTAGTAGTGACTCTCGAAATGATGAAACTTTCATAATATACACCAGAAAGAATCAGTCAAAAGGTAAGCTGAATATGAGTTCACAGCATGAAGAGGTCATCAAGAAAGTCAATCCTCCTTGGGTTTCATTAAGGGACTAAAGAGGTGACAGCTCCACTGTCCTCTAAGCCAGGATGCTACTGCAATATTGTACTCAGGTCTGGGGGACACATTTTGAGGGGCCACTCATGACTGGAGGGCCTCCAGAAGAAGATAACCAGGATGGTGAAGTTTGTAAGGGCTGGTTAAGAGAATGAAGTCACACAATGGCTACCTTGTTGTATTTAAAGTATTGCCACCTGGGAGAGGGAGTGCACTTATTCTGCATAGCCTCAGGGTGCAGAACTAGGAGCAGAGCGGAGTCTAAAAAGACCAACCAAGACCTAATGTAAGGGGAAACTTCCCAATAAGAGCCACCCAAAGTCTGCCTTGGACATTTGCACACGCTCCTCCCTTGGAACTCTGAGAACAAGGGGGATGATTTGTTGTGAACATTGCAGGGAGGCCTTTTATTCAGGTACATGTTGGACTAGATGGACTCTGATGTCCCTTCCAACTCAGATTCTGTAATGAATATGTTCTCAAGCATGTGGTTACAAATTGTGCCTTTCCAATTGTGCAGAAATAGCCCTTTCAGAAAAATATCAACTCTTCCAAGGTTTCACATTGCAGTGATCCTGCCAAAACTTCACCAAGGGAGGTTTGGCAAAGTACACACATCCTGGTGTCCAGGTCTCAAAATGGAACCATTGACAGCTCCAAGACTGTCTCTGCAGTGCATGTCCCTTAGCCCACTCATCTCTCACCACCTGGTACTCCAGGCCTTATTACCCCAGCAGCAGAGACTAAGGATGCACTGAAAACCTCTCATGATGAAGTTTATTCTTTTCAAAAGAGAGAAGAAAGAACAGACTTAACACAATGGATTCTAAGATACCTGAACCATCTAGCAGCTAGAGGTGATCATTCAGCATATTCTACCTAAGGTGGGACTCCCTGAAACCTTTCCATCCTATAAAATGAGACAGAAATTTGGTAAGTAGAGTCTATGCAACCAGACTGATGAGTTTACAGTCACACAGGATAATCCACAAATCAAAGAATTTGTCTTCTATCTAGTATAACTATATTCAACCATTATCTACCTGAAAGTTCTGCAAAGATCCAGGCCTTTGCTGGAGACAGATAACCCTCAAACAATAGGAGAAGCAGACACAATTTGTGATGGGTTTTTTTTTTAATTGCTTATACAAAATCAAGTGTTGACTGTGTCAAAAATTGAACTTATTCATTCCCTAAAATAATGCCTTTCTATTCTACCCATTCTCATCAAGTAACAGAATACGCTCACAGGATTTCTCTGACTTTTCTACCAGGCCCTAGGAAGCCCCTGGAATTACTGGGATACCCTCATCATCCTGTGAAGATTTCATCAGTCCTGACACTCTACCTCACTGCTACCTTGTGCCTCTCTGGCTGGAGGGTAGGGCCATGAATTCCAAACTTTCATTTAAGGAGTGAGCTCAGATAGATAATTTCTCTCCTGACTGCACTACTTTGGAATTTCTCCACCAGGCCCTAACTCTGGAACTCTCTCCTCCCCTCCTCCTCTTAGCTTCTTTTTATGTACTGTCTTTAGACTGTAAGTTCACTGAGGGCAGGGACTATCTTTTTTCATAACTATATACTCAGCATTTAAGTGTCCCACTTGGCATGCAGCTGGAATGTAAAAAAACTTTTACTAACTGATTGATTCACAGAATCTGAGAGTCAGAGGGCCCTTGAGCAGCCATCTAGTCTAATCCATAAATGAAAGGAAACCCAATTATGACATCCAGCAAATGGTAATCTAGCATCTATCTGAAAATTTTTCATGAGGAAGAACCCACCACCCACTTCCTGAGGCAGTTCCTTCCATGAGATGTCCACTCTACCCCTCCCCCTCCTCTACCTTTGCTCTTCAGTGTCCAGAAAACAAACTCTAGAAAACGATGCCATCCAGTATCATCACAGGACCCTGGAAGACGGCAGTGGTGCTCTTTCAGTCTGATGGCTAACAGATTCACACTTCCTATTCACCTAATTTCAGTTAGCCTTTTCTCCCTTCTGAATATTGATCTAATCCAATAATACTTTATTAAGGTCTACTATGTCAGAGGTTCAGTGCTAGGCAGTGGAGATAGAGATAAATCAAAACAAACCAAAAAACACTCTATCTCCTCTGGGGAGCTGACATTTTTCTGTAGAAAGGACAAAACATGTAAATAGCTAAGTGTGTGCAGGATAATTTGAGGAAGAAAGCAACAACCAGGGGAATCAGGACAAGTTTGATACATGGACTGATACTGGAAGTCAGGGAGTGAAAAGTCTGTATGTATCACCTTAGACTCAATCAGTTGTCACATTTTGATTCTGCCTCCACTGATTGCTTCCATCCATTGCTTTCTCTTTGCTCATAGGGCTGCTGCCCTTGTTCACCTGGACCATTATAATGGCCTCCTAACTGGTCTCCCCAGTTCCAGACTCTCCTCTCTCCAGTCCGTCTCCACAAAGCTGCCAAAATCATCTTACTAAGGAACACGTCTAACTGTATAACCTCACTGCTCAGAAGGCTTCAGTGGTTTACAGAATCACAGAGATTCCCCACTGGCTTCAATATAAATGTCCGTCCTTTCAGACAGTATAGACTGTCCTTTCATAATTTGACTACCCACCACCTTCTAATCTGATTTCATACCATAACCCATTCACAGACTCCATATCCCAGTCCAATTAGACTACCAATTCTGTTGTCTAAATTCAACACATCATCTCCTGCCTCCACACCTTTGTATAAGATTCCAAGCCAGAATAGCATGCCTCCTTTATCTCCACCTTTCAGAGTCCTTGTGCTCAGAAGTCACCACCTTCAAGAATTCAACTGAATTCAACAAAGTTCAGCAAGTGCTTCCTATATGACCAGACTTGGGTGGTACAAAGGCAAAAACCAGCAAAACCAGCCCCTACCCTTTTAGGGCAACAATTCCTACTTAAAGTCTCCTAGGAGGATACAGCCTATATACAAATGACATCAAGTAATTTCAGTGCTTGGGGGAATGAAGCCTTAGCAGATTCCTCTCCCACTCCTACCCCAAGTGGTTGATCTTCTTTCCTCCTCATTTTACCTTGAATTATTCTGTATAGCCATCAGTTTCAGGAGAATGTGAGGGAAAAGACATTATTGTCTTGATAATCCCAGTGTCTTGTACAAAGAAGGCACTTAAAGAAATGCTTTTTGGTTGCTGCTGAATTTAGCAAGGAGAAAGGGAAAGCTATAAGCCAATCTTCGAGCATTTGAAGAAATATCACTCAGTAGAGGAATTAGGTTTGTTCTGCTTGGCCCCAGGGGGGCCACAATTGGGACCACTGGTGGAAACTAAGAGAAGAGAAGGTTCAGGCTTACTGTAAGGGCATCCTTCCTAACATTTAGAGCTGAGACTGGAGTGAGTTCCCTCAGGAGGCAGGGATATTCTTACTCACTTGAGGTTTGCAAGTCAAGACTAGATAACCACTTGCCATGGATTTGTAAAGAGATCCTTCTTCAGGTACAGGACTAGATGGCCTCTGAGGACTTCTTTTGCCCTGAAACGCTGTAATTTTACACAGATTTGATTTATTACAATTGGAACTTTTACATTTGGTTTGAGAATAACCAAGAAATTTCGGGATACCCCATAAGCTACCTCAAAAACAATGAAAACATGTACTAAACACCTACATGCCAATTCTTGTGGGGGGCTACAAAGATACAAAGGTAAAATTAGATATTATCCCTGCCCTCAAAGACTTGACATTCTAATACAGAAGAGACATTGATGAAAAATAATAATAAAAATCTGAGTAAGAAAAGTGCAAAGGAGAAGTCAAAATGCTACAGGAGATGCAGGAGTGAGTGGTCCCTTACAACTAGGAGCTTTGGAAAGGCTTCATGGATGAGCTTATAACAAGCCCTGTTCTGAAAATTAAAGCAGGCAGAGATTGGGAAGGGTAAGGGAAAACAGTCCATGCCAAGTACAGGGAACATTGTAAGCAAAGGACAGGAGGAGATCAGTGTGAGGAATGATTAAAACTTTTGTTTCCACAGAAATTATGCAATACATGACTTATGAAATCCAGGGGATCCATACATACCAGAAAGTCTTTTGACTTGCAGCAAATGCAGGAAAATAAATTGATTGTAGAAGAATTAGCAGAAGAAGAGGGAAAACTGAGAGATACAACAGAGAAATTTGTTTCCATACATTCAGAATAACCATCAGCGGAGCGGGAGACATAACGAAGGAGTCGTGTCTCACACAGAAGACAACAAGCACAGCCAGGAGTCAGCTGGTTTTTGCCTTGTTTTGAGGTCAGAAGGCAGCTAAGTAGGGTAAAAGATAAGGCCTGCTTGGAAAGCTCATGTGTAATAAGCTTATGAATATTAACTTCTCCTATGTTGGGAGAGCTAAAGGTTCATTCTGGATGGTTATACAACACACAAAGCTGGAGGGGAAAGTACGTCGTAGGCGTATCAGAAAGCTAAACGCCCTGTATCACCCAGCCAATGGGGAGACAGGAGAGGGACTTTGTGGGTGAGCACAGGTTTTGAAGGCTTACTTTTGTTTCTGGAGGGTGTGTCCATCCAAGAAGACACCCGCTGCAGCAGTCGCCTTAATAAGCATTTCTTTTATCTTCACCCCTCCAGAGCCTGAATGAGTGATTTCTCACAATCAGGAATAAAAGAAGAATTCAATTTCTCTTCAATAAGTGGAGTAATGTGAGATAAGGCTTGAAAAGTAGGTTGGGGATAGCCCTGAATGCCAGGATTCTGGGCTTCACATGGTAGCCACTGGACAGGTACTCATGGTTAAGTAGGGGAGTAAAGTGATCAGAATTGTGCTTTAGGGAAGTTGTTTATTGGTGGTTAGAAAGATGAACTAGACTGGAGGGGTGAAAACTGAAAGATTAATTAGAAAGCTACCATAATAATCCAGGCAAGAGGTGTAGATAGCCTCAACTGGGGTAGCAGCAGTAGAAATGGAAGCAGGGATGAATCCTGAGGGATTTTAAGGAAGAATTATTTGTCAACTGATCATATGGGGAAAGAGTAAGAAAAAAGTGTGGGGAGGAGCAACGGATGACTCAGATTTGGAACTTGAATGACTCCATATATGACAGTAATGTTCATCAACAGGAAGTTAAGAGAAAGTTGGCTTCTTTTTGTGGGGACAGAAAAAGGGATGACGTCAACATTGAGTTTGAGCTGCCAGCAGAAGAGGCAGCAGTGTCCAGCAGGAAGTTGAAGATACAGTGCTGAAGTTTAGGGAAGAAACTGAGGCTGGGTATAGTGATCTTTAAATCAACCAAATAGAATAAATTATTGAAGGCATGAAATTAGTTCAGATTGCTAAGAGAGACTACAGAAATTGAAAAAAGTCAAGCAGAGTTTTTCGGGGGAGGCTCACATTCAAGATGTGGGAAGAGACTTTGAAAGAGACAGATGGAATTGTCAGAAGGATAGGAAAATTAGAAGAGTGCAGTGTCACAAAAGCAAGAGGAAGACAAAGCACCAACTAGGACCAAACTGAGGAAGGTCGCTATATTAAGGTATATATAATAATTACTATATCATATATAAAATATATTACATCATATACATTGTTGTCTGCAATAATATTATATAATAACAATGTTTTTTTTTTAACTTTAGAGAGAATAATTCTGGTAGTGGTGGGAAGTAAAGCCACTTTTTTGCAACGGACTTTAGATTTAGTTGGAAGAGAGGCGATTACTCATTTCAGATGTTACATAATGAATGACAGGAGAGGTACCAATATCTGCCTTCAATGGAAGGTTCTGCTTAACTATTGATCAGAACTAGAATCAGGTTAAACCTAAACAGGCCAATGGATAGGAATTTTTTGGATGTTTAGCCAAAGACGTCAAAAAGTTAAGGTTTCAGCCCCAGAGAGACCACTGCAAGGCACATACCCCAAGAGAGTAAAGGAGAGAAAAATCTTCTATGTACCAAAAATATTCTCAGTAGCACTTTTTGTGATAGTAAAGAATTGAAAATAAAGTTCATTCCCATTGACTGGGAAGTACCTAAACAACTGTACTATGTGAATGTAACAGAGTATTATATACTATGCTGTAAGATGTTATAAATATGAAAAATTCAAAGAAACAAGGGAAAACAAATAAGCAGAAGCTGGGTCAAGTGAAGTAAAACTACAATGACCACAACAAATGAAACTGAAGGTTGTGTAAACTTAATGACCAAGCTTGACTCTAAAGAAGAGCTGAGAAGATGCACCTCCCTCCCTTCATTAAAGAGATGGGGGATTATGTGTATGAAATAAACAGCCACTTGCAGTCATTATACTGGTGGGTTTCACCGAAATGCTTCTTCCCCTTTATCTTTTAAATTTGTATTACAAATAAAGGCTCACTGAAGGGAGAAAGGAGGGATATGTTTGGAAATAAATACATGAAAACAAAGTACATCTCTTAAAAAAAAGCATTCATAGTATTCTGAAAACTAAAACATAAGAACAAGAACATTTTCCTACATGATAGACTAACAGCAGTTAAGTATCAATCCTTTGGCTCAAAATCTACTAGTAAGGCTCACTGGGCAGGGGGAGGCAGGGAGGAATACATTCTGAAATGGGGGTGATGTAAACTATATTATTTTTAAATCTTTCACTCCCTATTGGCTACGTAACAAAAGTCTAAGCTCTTTTGCCTATCACTCAAGGTCCTCCAAAATCTGTGTCCAAATGACTTCTCTATCCTTACCTCCCACTAATCCCTTACAGAACTCTTTGCACCAAGTATAATGCTCCAAAGAAGTTCTTCATGCCAAATGAATTCTCATCCCTAAGTCTTTGCTTGTGTCATTTCCCTCGGCACGGAATACAGGGATTACAGGTTCTTAGCCAGCAATGCAGTGTACCCAATGAAAGTCTGCAAAACTTTATCTATGTGGAGCTTTATGGATCCAAGGCAATTTTAGGAAACCAACCCTGACCTAAATATATCTATCACCTAACTTCAGTGGGTATTCTCCCTCACAGTGCAGACCACAGCCCACCCATACTACCTCATCCAATGTAATTCTTGTCCATGTCCTCCAAAGAAGATCAACCACACTTGAGGCCTTCCCTCTGTGTCTACTGGTGGGGGGGTGTATCTATAGATATCAGTGCAACACTTGGGCTATCCATCTGTTTTTCTCTAGCACCTATTACACAAGTTGCCAACCTCTTAATGGATCACATCCCTCACACTAATTAAATGAACATCACCGGTAAGATTGCAGACTTCTCATTCCCACCAAATATCTCTAGGTCAACCACAATTCTGATTCTTCAGAGTCTGTGATATTCCAGGAGTTCCAATCACACAACATTACTGCAAGATTAAAAGAATAGATTCATGTGTCAAATAACATTTTGGGATTATACTGCATAATTTCTCAAATGTAATCTAGCCAGCTCTTTTCATCCTATTTAATTTTAGGCCTAGTCCACTGCAATCTACAGCACCTGTCCAGGATATAGGTCCTGATGGACTCTCTAAATGAGCACCCAGTCCAAAGGCAGGTGAGAGTCTGGCAATAAACAATCTATTTGGTTTTTCCAGTGGAAATTGTTGGTCCACCTCTTGAATAGCTGTGGATTTCACTGAGAAAGTCTTGTGGTTTGATGTAATCAACATGGTCACCCATAAACTTGGCCAACTTCACCATATAAATGAATGGCCAGATCCAAAAACTAGTTATTAATAACTCAACGTTGAATTGGAAGTTAATCTCTCAATGGAATGGCCCAGGGATCTGTCCTTGGCCCTGTGTTGTTTAACATTTTTAATAATATCTCCAATAAGTGTACAGATGGCAAGCTTATCAGACATGCAGATGAAACAAAGTTGGGAGGGATTGCTAACAAACTAAGCATCCAAAAAAGATCTTTTCAGGTTAGAAGTATCAACATAATAAGATGAAATTTCATACAAATAAATGTAAAATCTTATACTTGGGTTCAAAAAAATAATTTTCAACTTCTATGAACTGAAGCAGAGGAAAATAATCAGAACCAGAACAATCTAGACAGTGACCACAAAAAATAAGAAAAACAACTCTGTAAACAGAGATACCACCAGAACTCTAATCTAAGCCATGGCAGGGCCTGCCCTCAGGGCACTAACAGTGCAAGTACAGCATGCCACCCTCTTCTCAGGGGACAGCTGGTAGACTACAGATGCAAAATGAGGTAGACACTATTGGGTATGGTCTAGTGCTGGCCCGGCTTAGATGTATTTCCTCAGAAAGAAAGGGGATTAAAGGAGGATCACCAGGAAGCAACAGTGACATAAAAAAGAAAAAGCACTAATAAAAACACTTGTTTAAAAAAAATCAATCTCACTAGTACAACATGGAATAGACGTGGCTTGGCAAGTTTGTGTGGGGAAAAAAAAATGAGGGGTTTTAGTAGAGTGCCAACCCAGGGTTGTGGCAGGACTAACAAAACAGTAACTACTGCAAGGAATTCCATAATATACAGCCTCTAATCCTATGACACTTTCCAAAACGTACATAAAAGGATCTGCCTATTATTAAAGAATTTTAAAACTTCAAATGCCATCTTAGCAAGCAAACTAACATTGTTTGCTAGAAACAAATCAAGTGAGAAGTTAAGGCTCTATTATTCTACACCAATGAATAAACTTTAAGGCCAGGCCCTTGGCAACAGAAAAGCTTGTCAGAGAGAAAAACTCCTTAGAATACTTTGCTTTTCTGCTTGCCTGGGAATTTATTTAAATTTCATTCTTTTGCCCTATACCCTTAAACTCCTGGGAAGGCATGTTCCTAAAATTTGTGATAAAGCTAAGTTCAATCTAAGTCAAAGTCTTTTATGGAACTTTAGTTTTGCATCTTAACAGGAGATAAGAAGAGTCTTCTGATCTTGAGCTTACTACCCTAAAACCTCTGAGAATTAGCAAACTGAAATATCTCCAGTATGTGGCCGAGATGGGACCTCGGTAGCCTGGAAGTGCTAACACCTGAAGATGAAGATAACATGAGTACTGGTACCTTCTCCACAATCTCACTAGCTAATTTGAAACTGTAGGCCTCTATCCTACCCAGAAAGCTGATATCCACATGATCACAGATGACTGATGTGGGCTATAAAAGCCAATTTGTTATCTTCTCATTTTCACCCAGGATATCCTTGAAACATGTGTAGATCGTTGTCATAAAGAATTTTTTTTTGGAGGCAATCAGGGTTAAGTGACTTGCCCAAGGTCACAGACAAGTGTCTCAAGCTGGATTTGAACTCAGGTCCTCCTGACTCCAAGGCCAGTGCTCAATCTACTATGCAGCTGTCCCTCTCACAAAGATTTTAAAGAGATAAGTAGGCATAGGGAGTTGGTAGCTGCTGATATTCTTTTGATCAGTTCTTCATAGGAAAATACTATCTGTAATTATCCCCTTCCCATCACTTAATATCCCCCTCTTTTTAGATATCTTGAAAATTTCTCCCTCAATGCTTCTGCAATCACATCACCTTCTACAAGGCAATCTTCTATGTGTATCTGACCTGGAGTGACACTCATCCTGACTTCAGTACCATTTTCAATTCCTCATATCAGGTACAGAAATGTTAAAGGCGGAGGCTCCACAGTCATCAATGACAAGACATTTCAATTTTCATCAATTTGTTGTCCTTCCATTTCAGTCACAAGTGTTCTTGGGATCTTGTCATTTACTTGGGTCTCATGGCAAGCCTTCACTCATCACACTACTTCACTACTTTGACAGGTTTTATTGCTCATTATCTTCCACTGTTCTCCAGTGTCAAGTTTTACCAGTAAATCTGTATTCTAGACAGTTATTATTCTGGGCTGCCATGACCCTTCTTCACCTGGCACGAAAAGCAAGTATATGCTGGCTAGGGTCCCTCCTGAACCATCTTGATCTTCTAAGAAAGTTACGCTTTCTGTCAAATTTCTGTAAGAAATGGTGAAAATCTAGGTCAATGTCTTTACTTTTATCCATTTCTCATTTTTCAATACAGAGCTCACTACAGAGCTTAAGTTAGCATTGTCAATATGACATAATATCTTTCTGATCTTCATGCTTTCTTCTAGGTTGGTGTTGATTTTGATCTTTGGTCCAATTAGTCAATAGTCTGAAGGTATACAATAGACTCAAAAACAACTGTCATCAGGAACCACTTATTTACTGTTAAGATATAATGAACTTAAATTTTTGTGATAGTTGGCACTGGCCATATCCAGTGGCTTCCCAATATCTTCCTGATATTCAGACATGAGGCTCTCAAGAATCTATAAGTTTTGGTTTATTTCTTAAGCCTGGCCCACACTTCCCAACATATTTTTCTACCATCTTCCCCCCTGCACTTAAGTTTTATGTTGAATCCACTGAATATTTAGATCTATATTAATGATATGGAGATCCTTGACAAGTTCTTCACAGAATTTCTTTACTTCTTTATCCTCTGCAACAGACAGTACATAAGCTGCAATTACCTTCCCAGCAGTATTTTTTGTTTAGTTCATCACAGCACTGCAAGGTCAAATGGTCAAGGGTCCCACAAAATGTTTCTTGCTGCCTTTGGGTGAATGATGAAACTGACTCTACCAACTCCAGTGTGTCAGAGCAGTATTTACTGTCAAAGGACCTTAAGGTTCAGCTAAGAACAAAGAATCCCAAGTAGAGCAACCACCAGGTGAATTATTTGACTACGGCAAATACAGGAATTGTGATCCCTGGTCCACAGGGTTCTCTTCCTCCTCTGATCTTCACGCACTTATTTGCACTACTATTTCAGTAGCATTTAAAGAACAAAGAAATCTTATATTATTTCACCTTATGAACAAAGATGTCATGCATCCCTATGTCCCGTCTCAACTAGACTGGAAGGAATTTCTCTCACACTTCTTTTTATCCACAGCACCTAGCACAAGCTCCTACACATGGTAAATTCTCAAATATCTGTTGATGTTACATAAAAGATGACAATTAAGTCTGTTCAGCATGTATATTTTTCTCTTCCCTCCCTCAGAAAATTTGTTTGTCAGTCTGCAGGCTAATACATCAAAGGTACCTGTATGCTGCATTATATGTTCAACATTTTGTATTTGTAATTTGAGAGGAAGGAGGAAAAGATCAGAGATTACTTTACAATAAGAACTTGCTATATTGTTTAGGCTACATTCATAAAACCAGAAAGCAGTCCATGGATATATAGTTGCTGGTAGAGAGTAGAGCTTCTGAGTGATTGGGCAGCTCAACTATAACCCTCCCTCCCTAAACTCTTTCACTGTAATAGCTACAAGGCTGATGGAAAAAGAATGTGGCACACATTCAGACTACCAATGTGTTTATTGATTTCACTTAACTGTACTATTTCTTCTAGTGAGGGTGGGGGATGGGAATTCTGAGGAAGCAACGAGGTAGAAAAGGAACATCAATAAAACTTAATTTAAAAAGAAAAATACAGTTTCACCTTTATGACAATGTATTTGACCAGCAGTTTTTTTTAACATACGGTCCTTCAGTTTGGCCCCCATGGGCCCTATCTCCCATCACCTTTAGAAATTTCCTTTAGACAACACTTAAGCATTAATGAACAGCACTGGGAGAATTGCCTCTTTTGGCTTAAAGCCTGAACCCAGCCCTGTGAGCTTGCAACTTCTTTTAATAAACAGGAATGGAAACAGCTCAGCTTAAAGGACCTGGAAAATTATTCACAGCCCTTCACCTAATTACAGACTCTGAAGCAGAAAGGCTCTTCAAGGGTATCTAATCCCAACTGTACACAAAAGAGGAGTTCTCCTCTACAACATTCCTGACCAATGCTCCTCTCTCAGCCTTGACTTGACAAGTTCCAGTCATTCAGAGCCCCCTTCTTCTCCAGGCAGCTCTTTCTTCAGGACAGTTATAAATGGTAAGAGCCTTGGATTGAGCCAAAGTCTGTCCCTTCCCCACTGCTGTTGGTTCCTCCAAGAGCTTTATTTAACTTTGGTGCCCACAAGGTAGATGGCATTTGCAAACCAGAAAAGGAAAATAGGTTCATTAAGTACCACAAAGCCCATGGAACACTATGCTAAACAGCATGTAGTCAACTACTCCTAGAGGAACTCTATCCACAAAACCATATGACTACAGCAGAGCTTAGAGACTGTGGGGAGAAGACCACACGGCCCAGGCTCTAATCTTAGCTCTGACATTTACTAAGCATCTGATCTTAAGTCAATCCATTTCCTTCTCTAAGCTTGTTTCCTCATCTGTAAAATGTGGTTAGCATCACCTACCTTGTTTATGGCTGTTGGGATCAAATGAGATAATACAAGCAAAAGTTACTCTGGAAACTGTAAAGTGTTATACAGCTATTATGTAATCATTCCTGTTATCATCAACTTTACTGAATGCTAAGTCTGCATTGATTATAAGCACAAAAAGGCAATCTCCACTTATTGGCACTGAAAGCATTGTTCTCACTCCAATGCTGGTCAACAAAGCTACTTTCAAGACAATCATGGGTGAAGTATTTTTTTTAATTTCTAACCTAAGTAAAGATCATAGGTAAAGATTTGGTTAGATGTGCTGACAAACTTCAGCAAATTAAAATTAATCAGTCCCATTAGTCTGAGCTACACTGAACTGAATAAAAGAACTCAGTACCTTTCTTACCCCATTTCTGTTTACCTTGGTTAGATTCCAGAGGATTTTTTAAGTGAGCAATGACATTCTTAAGATAAATTTGCTTCTTCTCTTCCAGATCAGTTTTCGAAAATGTGTCAATCTTATCCCTTAAAAAAAGCATACCAAGAAAAAAAAAGGGTTAATGAATTTCATCTTAACATATAGAAGCCAAGCAACTAGTAACTGGTTAGTACAATTAATATCCAAAAGCAAAATTCTCTTTAGGATCTTGTGACAGAAGGCAGTATTGATTTGAGCAGCATGATATCATTTCCCGAGGTCAGAATTTAAAATAAAACAGATGTACCCCAATGACTTGGTCTCTTTCACCAGGACTAACCAAAGAGAAGAAGAGCATTCAAGTTCTAGAAAAAACATTTCTCATCCACCGAATGATTTAATGATGGTTTAGAAACCTCAAGGGACTTCATCAAAATGGGATTTAAAACCGGAAAAGAACCCAAGTGTCCCAGGAATAGGAACGATTGAGCTGTGAGAAAAAGCTCTCCTCATGCATGTAAAATGATAGATTATCAAAGGATTTTTAAATCAGGTAAGGCAGCACAACCTAATTATTGCTAACCTCTTCTTCCTGAAGAAAAAACAAACTTTCTTCCTTTTCTCTAAAAAACATTCAAACTCTCAAAGTGATTGACCTTGCTATGCTGACAGAACCAAATAATAAGCTTCCATCAACACTGAAAAGGTTAACACACAAAGAAACTGACAGTTTATCCCAACACCAGGCTTCTGTACTTAAATTAACTGGGCTAATACTGCCATCTCCTGGAAAAGGAGGATATGGACTGGAAAAAGCCCCTACATGTCTAAGGCTTTACAGGTAAAAGGCACCTTAAAGATTTCCCAATTGAACGATTTTAAAGTAGAAGAGGAAATATGGTATGGTAGGAGAAAGGTTGAATTTAGGGTACAGAGAGACCAGGGCTCAAATTCAGCCTCTGACACTTACCAGCTGAGTGACTGGCAAAGTCACTTTGATGTTTCTGAGACTCAATGTTGTCATCTATAAAATGAGGAGGATAATACCCATGGTTCTTACCTCACAAGGTTGTGAGCATCAAATGAGGTGACATAAGTGTTTTGCAACCTTAAAGGATTCAAATATCAGCTACTACGATTAGGAGGAAATGGGGGCCTAGAGAAGATAAAGTGATTTGCCCTATGCCACACCAAGAGCAAAGGCAGAAACTGATGCCCAGTCCAGTGTCTTTTCTAGTATTAGGACATCTGCCAAAGCCTCATCCAGTTCTGACAGTCAGAATGGCCTCTACACATTTCTACCTGAGGAGTGAATATTTTTTTTACAACTCAACCTCCCAACCCAGTTATCACTTCTTTTATATTCTGTTCCTATTCAGCCCTTCTACTGTGACCAGATTTCTCTTTAAACTGTAAGGGAAAAAAGAAAAAGTAGAAAGGAGGGCAGGACAGAGGTGCCAAGAATAGAAGCGGGCTCTAAGCATCACAGACATTGGATTAGACTTTGTCACATTACCTTGCTTTGGCCGGTAGATGTGGACCGACTTTGCTTAATCTTCTATCCCTCCCATCCTTCTTCTCAGAATCCAGCTTTCATTAAAATAAAAATCAAGAAAGAAGGAAAATGTCAAATTAGATTTTAATGAAAGCAAAATCAAATGATAGCAATAACAAAAGCATCTTGGTAACCATGTCCTAGATACTGGCAAGGGTTAGGAGGCGTTATTATTAATCTATGTCTATGAGGATTTGTAATTCATTCCCAAATCAGGCCTAATATGGAGAACAAGGACAAGAGCAGCTAAAATCCAGAGAAAAGGGAAACATGGGGACCAATTTCCTCAGTATGCAAAGAAAACCAAGACTGTGCTTACTTTGGTTGAATGAACAGCTGGACATCTGGAAGTATCACCTAATTTGTGTCCACCACTCCTTGAAGACAGTGCCACCTCTGGTCTACGAGGCTGTTCCAAGGTTGGAGAAACCATGAGTACAGACTCCTCACGACGAGGATCACCTGCTCTACGAGTCCCCTGCCGAGGGCCAGCTTTACCAGGCTGGGGCCCTTCCCAGACAGAACAAGCGGAGCTGGTTTCTTTAGTGCAAATTCTGTTTTTGTTTGGGCCATGATCTTCTTTGTTCACATCCTTCTCCAGGAAGGAAGGAGATCTCAAACAGTCTGAATTACTGGATTTATCTTTGGAAGAAATCTCAGTCTTCTTTGGACCAATCACATCATCACAAACTGTTTTATTAAAGGGTGGGACAACGGTTATTTTCAAGGGACTTTTTTCTGGCACCAAGGGTCTGTTAGGTGATTTGGTCAGAGCAGGTGCATGACTAGCTGGGGTTTTTATCTGAGGTAGTTTACACAGGCTAGTGGGCCCAGCCCTGGGTCCCATGCTGCAGAGTGTATTTATATCTTGGGGAGAGGCAAGTGAAGCACAACGAGCACCATCCAACTTCTCAGTTTCACCACCTGCATCTTTTTGAAATTCTTCCAGACACTGTTCATGCGGCAAGTCATCATCCTTCAAGAGTTCCTGAATTTCTTCTTCTGTGTAACTGAAGTGTCCATCATCCTCTTCTCCTTCAGAGAGGTCCAATAAGGAGTCATCCAGTTCATCTTCATCCTGCTTAAACCTACCCCAGGATGAGACTGGAGTGCTGTCTTTAGGTAGGAGAGAGGTGATTTTAGTCTGCTCAGACCCTGAGCCATCGAAACCACCCAAGGACACTAGGGAGCAGGTCATATCTGAGGAAGCAAGAGGCAGCGTTTTAGACAAATAAGAGAGTACTATTATGCCAATTCTAACAATGTTTATGCAGAAAGAGGATCTTCTCTGACATGTCTAAAACCCCTTTACCCCAGGGATTTTATCATTAAATAGAACTTTTAGATCATGCACTAAGTTAAGAGCAGAAGAACAAAAAGGGCCATCTTCCATACTGTGTACAACTGCTGAAGCAACCAACAATTCCTTTGCTTCTGCCACAAGATCAACTGGAAGTAGGTTTCAGCTCCTGCTGGATGTTCCTTTCAGCAGATGTCAAAATGACTGACTCCCACCTTCCTGCAGACACAAAGAAAATTAAAGGATCTTCTCATCACTTTCACCTCAGTTAATTATAACAGGCAACAATGCTGTACTTTATTCATTTTGATCTTGATAGAGAACATCAAAAAGTTGGATTTCAGGGTCAAGAAAACAAGAAAGGCCTTTAAAGAAAGAATTATATAACCAAGGCTCTAGACTTTCATTACAATTGCTTTATCTAAAATGTTTTATTGATCTTTAAAAAATTCTCATCACTGTCCCAATAAATACTTACTCTCCCCAAAAGAACCCTTCTTTTTCAAAGGAGTTAATCAAAATAGTGGCCCACTGAATGCATTTCATTGCTCTGTAAGGAGATGCACGCTGCTGTGACAGTAATAGGGGAAAGAATCCTGATGGTGAAGAGATCCTGGTTCAAGTTCTTTGAATGTGCATGCAAATGAAAGCTTTGAAACAGGGTAAGGAGAAGTGGAAGAAATATATTAATAAAGCCAATCAGATGTAGTTACTAGAAAACATGATCATTCGCCCTCTGCCCAAAATAATTAGGGCGCCAGCTTCTCTCCCTCTCTAGTACTTTTCCTTGGGCCCCAACTTCGAGGAGAATAGCATGAACTGTTCCTCCAAAAACTCATAAAAACCCAAATGGGAGAAATTATTTAAAATATATTGGTAGACAAATTTCCTAACAGAGATATTAACCTTTCACTATCACTGCAACCCAATTCCTTTACTTGGAGGGGACAGATGAGCACATCTACTATCTTCCCGCTTCAGCTGTAATTACTGTGAAAATGCTGTATCCAGGAGAACAGAGGAGTATTCCTACGGAAAGCTTTCAAGAGGCCTTATACAACAACCTAAGGGTTCCATTCTGAGTTCTAAAACCCCTTCTCTCCTCTGCCCACTTGCAACAGCCTTAGGAAACTAAAGAAAAGGAACATGAGAATAGAATACTTTTTCCTTTACCTGTTTGGGGAATGATTTAAAGCATTTATTAAGGGTTTACTGAGTGTTAGGCATTGGGAACCCAAGTACAACAGTGTGAGAACCCCTGCCCTTGTATGTCATGGCAATGATGAGGAAAGGCACCCAGGAGCTAAGTGACACACTTCCTTCCAGTACCAATGGCAGCATTGATTTGATTATCATTTCCAAAGCAAGAGGGGGTAGTGGACAAGTTTTGCCAATGGCAATCACTGGCTTCACAACAGTGGGACATTTCCGCCCTAGTTTAGTATACCTATGACCCCACCTTTCAAGCTGCAAAGTCATTAAGACAAGATAGTATAGTCAAAGACTTAGGTCCCTGTGCTAGTTCTATTATTTGCTAGTCATAACTCTAACTCATAACATTTAACTACAGCCCCAATTTTCAGCTCATTTATGAAATAAGAGAACTATCCTCCATACTTCACTGGATACTGTTGGAAGCAAACAAGATAATGAATGTTAAAAACACCTTGTAAGTTGTGATGTATCAGACAAATGCAAGCCATTAAATTCGAGTGGAAGGTCTACAAATAAAGGGGTGAAGCATAAGACAATTGCAGGGCTTTTCTCTCTGCCTTTCTCTGCAGTATCTAGAGGCAGGGATCCTCTAAACATTAACTGCTTTTAAAAGTCAGTAAATAGCCTTCATCTAAAAATGGGGAAGGTCTCCTTTATAAATCTTTCTCAAAAAGGGAAAGGAATCCTACCATTCCCAGAATCCTGCCTTTCCATTTACTCTGCTTCCAGTCACTTCTGTGACCCTATTCTGTCCCTTCACTTGCCACCTGTCCACCCCCATTTTAACACTTCAATTCGCCACCCCCTCTCTCTGTTCCACATCCTCCCAAATAGAACCTCAGAAACAGGTTCCTTTTCTATTTTTATCCTACTTCAGAAAACCCACTGCTTGAGAGCACAAAGATGGTTTTTATCCAGGGAACCAAAACAATGTAGCACCTGACACCCCAAAACCCCACTTATTATAAGAGCTATCAGATCGCTGGCAAAAGCTCAGCCATTGAACTGACAGGAGTAGCCAAGGAAAGAGCAGAAACAAAACAGAGGACATCATTCTTCCATATTGCACAACTTCCAGATTGGCCTGGAGTGACAGCACAGATTTCTAATGTCTCTGACTTGATAACATACTCATTGTGTTCAATTTCTGACACACCTCCCATCTTTATCAAAAACAAATAAACAAAAAAGCTTATTCCACAGCATGCACTTGAAATGTAATGTTTTAAATTATGGCATTTTGTCAGTTTTGCTCAACTTTTTTGTTGTTACAAAGCAGGACTCAGTGAGGAGGAAGGCACCACAGAGTTAGAGCTACTTATCTCTACTTATCTAATCTCATTTTACAGATGAAATTCCCATGATAAAATGACAGAAAAGCAAAAGGAACTATTAAAACTTTTAAAAGAAATTAATGCTTTCAGGACCAATAAGAAAATACACAATGATTATAGCAATTAAGATCATTGCTAAAAAGCAACAAAATTCAGGCAAAATTCGATAATATTGGTATCAAATTATTAAGGTTAAGTACACACCTTTCCTTTCTGCAAACAGCAATAAACTACCAAAAGGAAAAGTGATCTATATACCATCCAATACAATCACTATCTGACTTTTGTTCAACTGTTTGGGGAACTGGGAGGCAAAGAGGCTGTTGTGTCAAAGCAAAAGCAACCAATAAAAATATTTTTTAAAGAAATGAAAGCTTTATATACTGCAAAGCACTTTACAAATATTAACTCATCTAATGCTTACGATTTTTGTGGAGTAAGTTTTATACAGTTACTACCTGTGTGATGTTGGGCAATTCATTTAACATAGCTGGACCTCATTTTCCTCACCTGTAAAATGAAAAAACTTAACTAAGGTCCCTTCTGGCTCTAAAATCCACGTTCCTAAGCATTCCCCTATTTTATAGAAAGAAACCTGAGTAACAACGACTTATCCAAGGGCACACCACTGGTCTTAACTTCAGATTATACACTTAAAACGGGGGGAAAGATTCACTTCAAAGTGCCCCTAAGGCAAGTCACTGGCCCAGGGTAGCAGGCCTAGTAAATGCTATACCAGATCAAGTTCAGTGCTTTTTCCACTACCTGAAGTCAAGGGAAGGTATCTTCCTGTTCAAAATTACCACTGGGAACTGAGATATCAAGGGCCATGATTATTCTTCTAGGTACTGAAGGGCATACGAAGCTAACCAAGAACAGACCAAGAGGGTATGAACCACTTCTCCCAAAGTGGTCATGGCCCAAAGAAGGGTTCCAGCCCACCTTCCTAGGTGGTTTATCATGAAGCTAGAACTAGAAAGTCCCTTGGAGACTAACCCAGGGGTGGAGAACCTGCAACCTCCAGGCCAGATGTGGTTCTCTAGGTCCTCAAGTGTGACCCTTCAGAGAGCAAACCACCTTAATAAAAGGATTTGTTCTGTAAAACTTGGACTCAGTCAAAAGGTCACACCCAAGGACCTAGAAGGTCCCATGTGGCCTTGAGGCCACAGGTTCACCACCCCGTACTGTGGGCCATACCCATCATTTCACAGATGAGCAAACTAATGCTCAGAAACTCAGGTTAAGTGACTTGTCCAAGATCACACAAGAACTAAATATCAGAGGCAGGATTTGAACCCAAATCATCTAGACCCCAGAGACAGTGATCTTTCCACTGTATCCTAACAAGGCATATACCCCATGGTTGGAATGGGAGGAATATAAGGCACCAAAGATCCATGCACACATCCCACCCTGAGAGATGTGTCAGGGCCATTCCTTTCTGGGGATGGAACGGGGCTTGGTGCACCAACACTCACTCAAGTCTGGGAGCAGTAGGGACAACAGCCTCTCCAAGCCAAGGGGCAGCCAGAGGCAGGGGCCTCGGACACTGGCCTGCAGCTCCACGAGTGGAAGCAAACACGGGCATCAGGCCCCCACCTCTGGGAGGCTGGAGGAGCCTGAGATATCAGCGCCCCCCCACCTAGGAGGGAAAGCAGGCGGCCCCCACCTCTGGAGGGCGGGGGCGGGCAGGGGCATCAGCCCCCCCAGCTCTGGAGGGCGGGGGGGAAGGGTAGGGGCATCAGCCTTCCACCTCTGGAGGGCGGGGGCCGGCAGGGGTATCAGGCTTCCACCTCTGGAGGGCGGGGGCGGGCAGGGGCATCAGCCCCCCCAGCTCTGGAGGGCGGG
>CM053771.1:61711067-61750231 GCA_028658325.1 Potorous gilbertii
GGGCAGGGGCATCAGCCTTCCACCTCTGGAGGGCGGGGGCGGGCAGGGGCATCAGCCCCCCCGGCTCTGGAGGGCGGGGGGAGGGGCAGGGGCATCAGCCCTCGCAGCCCCAGGAGGCAGGAAGGAGCCTGGGGCATCAGCCGCTATCTCTGGGGGGGGCGGTAAGGAGGGCGGGGGCTTGATGCTCCTCTCCCGGACGGGCTCAAACCGGCCGAGGCCGCTCCCCGCCCCCCCCCCGCCTCCCCGAGGTCTGAGCCTCCAGCTCCCGCCCCACCAGGCTCCACAGAGGCCCCCCTAATCGCGAAGCGCTGCCTCCTACCCCCGCCCCGGGGGTCTGCACCCCTCGCCGCTCTTCACCTCACGAAACCGTGGCGGGCAGGCTGGGTTCACATAGGCCGCGGCGCCATCTTACGCTCGCCAGAGCCCCGGCCTCACCCACCCGCGAGGTAGCCCCCGGGTCAAAGCCGGCGAGGGGGTGGGGATGGACGGGCCAAGGGCGGGGAAGGCGAGCTGCGGCTGGGGGGGAGGGGCTGGCCCCAGGTGATTGGCAGGAAACCGCCCCGCCTCCCGGAGGGACCGCCTGGGCCGTGCGCAGGTGCAGAGGCTGCTTCCCGCCCCACTTGCCCGAGCACCTCCAGCCTCCGCCTCCTCAGTCCCTCTCTTCCCGCCCTGCCTCCTCTCTAGGCTGGTGACGAAGGACGAGAAAAGGATTATCGACGAGCTCCGTTTTCGGCTGCTCAGGCCTGCCTCGGGCCAAAGCAGAAGAATGGTCCCAAACAACGCGAGATGTTCCGGGAGCCCGTATGATGCAACCCGGCGAGAACTCCACTTGACTGCTTCTGGCACGCGCTGTGCCGGTCCTGCTTCGGTCGGGGAAGGGGCGCCCGCGTGGGCCGGAGATAGGAGGCGGGGCGCGCTGACAGGGGGCTCCTTCGTGCTAGCAGCCCCCAGCGGACTCCACCATGGGGGACGCGCCGACCCCAGAGGAGAAGCTACATCTCATCACCCGCAACCTGCAGGTAGCTCCCCTGCACTTCCGGGCACGCAGCCCCTCCCCCACCGGAGCCCCGGCCCGGCCCCCTCCCCGTTTGCCCTTTCGGAGACGTGGTTCGTCTCTAGGTTTTGGGGGGCGGGGTCCCTGTCCACGTCTTCCGCGGGATACTCTGCCCCTGCTCTGCCCTGGAGTCCTTCCGTCCCGCTGCGGGAGGTCCTTCCTCTGTTAGGAACACGGATCAGGGCTGACAGGGGTCTTAGAAGTCGTCAAGCCCCGTCCGGTGAGGACTCGCAGGCTTACAAAGGGTCCCGTCACCCGGGCGGTAGTGATGGCAGGGGCCGGATTCGGAAGCTCCCTTGCCCTGCCATCTGTGCCCGTTCGTGGCCCCAGGGGGTCCCTCCCTGAGCTGTCAAGCCCTCCTCTCCCTCCTCCTACGTCCTCCTGAGCCGGCAGAGCTTAACGGCCCCCCATGCCCCGCGGACACACCGGCCCCACCAGCGTCTTGTTTGGCAACAGGAGGTGCTCGGTGAAGAAAAGCTGAGGGAGATCCTGAAGGAGAGGGAACTGAAGGTGTACTGGGGGACCGCGACCACCGGCAAGCCTCATGTGGCCTACTTTGTGCCCATGTGCAAGATCGCTGACTTCCTGAAAGCGGGATGCGAGGTGAGAGCAAAGCGTTGGGCCGAGGGCATGGCCAGGACACGAGATGGGCGGTAAACTGCAGCCTGGTTGACAGGGACCCGTCTCAGCGGTGCTATTCTGTGTCCTTCTCCCCAGGTGACGGTCCTCTTTGCAGACCTTCATGCATACCTGGACAATATGAAGGCTCCGTGGGAGCTCCTGGAGCTCCGGGTCTCCTATTATGAAAACATAATCAAAGCCATGCTGGAGAGCGTTGGGGTTTCCCTGGAGAAGCTAAAATTTGTCAAAGGCTCTGATTACCAGCTCAGCAAGTGAGTAACCTTTAATCTTCAGCCCGTCTGTCCACCTTTCTGCTTCATTGCAGTGATACCTTTGTCTAATTATGGGTCTGTGAAGCCTAGATGCTCTCTAAGTATAGGGTTGGAAGCTACTTTATTGTTGGACTTTTTAAATCTGTCAACCCTTCTTTCACCTGCCCAGTGGTTCCCATATGGTTATAGTTGTATATTTGTTTTTTACAGCCCTTTTAAGCCTGAGCCTTAGTTTGTTTTAAACTTGGTCTCTTTTCTTTACAGGCTGTGGTTAAGGAACATGTTGTAAAGTTGATTTAACAAAGCAGGAGCTCCAGTAGCAGCTTGTGATATGACAGGTCTCAGATCTATGATCCCAATAAAGGTCTGTGACCATGTTCTAAGATGAAGGAAAAGGAGATTATTTATCAGTAGGTTTTTCCTAGACCTAGTTGAGTCATGGGTTGAAGGAGGAGATCAAGGATGGAATTTTGTATCTTCATTGATTTTCATGTCTTCTCTGTTCCTGCCCAGAGAGTACACACTGGATGTTTACAGACTCTCCTCCATGGTCACCCAACATGATGCCAAGAAAGCTGGAGCTGAAGTAGTGAAACAGGTGGAACACCCTTTGTTGAGTGGTCTGCTCTACCCAGGACTACAGGTATTTAGAGGAAGGGGGGGGACGCATTATTTTTTTAAAACCTTTCTTTCTTTGTGAAAAACCTTCAGTGACAAGCCACTGCCTACAAAGTGAAGCCCATGCCACTTAGTCTAGGATTTCATAGTCCTCTAGTCTGGCTCCCAGTTACCTTTCAGACTTAATCTCCCCTGCTTCTCAATTTGTCCAGTGCTTACCCACCTTTGTTTATACCATTTTAGGAAGGTATTTCATACTAGAAGGGCCAGGCACATCAATTAATATAAAAAAAGTATTACAATTTTTTTTGGAAATAAAAATGTTCATCTTATTTCTATTTTCTTTGCTTTATGAATAAAAAAATGCACTGTGTTTGACACAGCTTGGTCTTTTAAGGTCTTCTTAAATTCCAGTTCTTCTAGTGTTACTGTTCTTTAGAACTTGGCCCCAGTCTTTCTTTCCAGCCTTATTATACATTTCTCACCTTCTCCTATTCCTCTACGGTCAAAATTAGCCACCTTACTTATTTCTTGCACATGATATTTTAACTGTATACCTTTCCTTTGCCCTCTGTTTCCCTGTGATAAACACCCTCTTCATTTAGGATTCTTAGAATCTCTCATTTCTTTTACAACTCCACTTTTGCTACCTCCTTCTCAAAGCCCTTTCTATCCTGAACTACTCTTACCCCCTCCAAAAAAAATTACCTTGTGTTTATTTTGTATATTCTGAAATTAGATGTGTATACTCCTACATTCTGTCTCTCTTTCTCTCCTCTTTCTCTCTCATGCTGTAAAGCTTGAGAGTAAAAACTGTTTGTCTTTTTTTTCTTTGTGTAGCAGGTACTTAGTAAATGTTTATTGATTAAATTGTAGAAAGATGGAAAAGTATATAAAGGTGAGTGGTAAGAAATAAATCTGGAAAGGAGGGTTAGAATCAGAATCCCAGAGCTGAAAGGCTCTGGTCACAGTGGTCACGGCCAGAGTGAAGATGGACAAACCCACCTCCTCCCACAACAGAACATTTTACTTTGAAATAGTAGATTTGATTATCACAAAGTTTTTCTCCAAGGCTAAATTTGCCACTTTGCAATGTCTAGCCATTGGGCCCCAAGTCTGCCCTCCAGAGGCCAAAAAGAGTAAGTCTAATCCCTCTTCCATAGGACCGCTGGTCAGAGATTTGAAGGCAGCCTCCTGACTCATCCCAGGTCTGCCTTCTAGCTAAACATCTACTGTCACTTCAAATGATCTTCATAGGTCATGATCTGGAGAGCCCTTTACCATCCCATGTGCCCTCCACTGAACACCCTGCAGTGTATTGATGTACTTGTCAAAATGTGGCCCCTGGGACTGAGTTTTGTTATACTGACCCCGGGCAGACTATAGCAAAGCTACTGCTTTCTTAGTCCCAGATGCTGCCTTCCTTAATGCAACATAGAACAGCATTTGCCTCTTATGGCTGCCGTATCACATGGTTGACTCATTTGAACTTGGCAGTCAACTAAAATCCCCCAAAAGTGGCACAATAGAAAGAGCACTGCATTTGGAGCTAGAGGCCCTGGGCCCTGATCCTTGGCAAGTCACTGCCCCTCACTAGGCCTCAACATCCTCAGTGGTAAAAGGAGGGGATGGGAACTGATGAAGGGGGAAGGGAATAAGCATTTCTGTAGAACACCTAAGTGCTGATGTCTGTGGGATTGGATCGTGCTCTGTGGTCTACTGAGCACTTTTTTTTATAAATATTGTCTCATTTGATAATATTTCATTACCCTTAAAGCCTCTTTCAGCTATAAATCTATAATCACATGAAATCTTTTCAAATGAACCCCTGTTTAACCGTGTCTCCCCATCTTACATTTGTGAAGATAATTTTTAACACAAGTTTAAGATGTTACGTTTCATCTCCATTAAATTCTATCTTACTTAGTTCTTCCCATTTTTGTAGCCTTTTTGAGATTTTTTTGAATCCTAACTTCATCCAATGTTTTAGCTGCTTCTTCTAACATTGTGTCATCTGCAAGTTGGACAAGTATGCCATCCCTCCCTACCTTAAAGTCATCACTAACATTGCAGAATATCACAGGGCCAAGTGCAGAACCTTGGGGCACTCCACTGGAGACCTCCTTACTAGGTGACATCAACTAATCTTTGACTCTTTCCAGAATCCCCTGGTTGTTTATTATACCTCCAGCCTATTTCTCTTCATCTTTTCCACAGGCCTTTGTCAAATGCTTAGCTCCAGCCTTTGCCCCATCAAACAGTCTAGCTTGCTGCTGTTGTTGCCACAGTTGTTTGTCCTGTGTTCTGGAAGAGGACCATGACATCAGGAAGCTGATGCCATGACTTGCAAGTGAATTGTATTACAGCGAGGGAGGGCTCTGCAGAGTCACCAGCCTCACTTTCTCCTCTGGAGCCATCTGGGTCCAGTGGTAGATATAGATCAGGACGACTGGAGAAACCCCATCAGGAAAGGAAATTAGGGTAATCTTGCACGACCTGGATCTCTGGTCCATTGTTTCCTTTTCTAGATTTACTAACCCTTTAATAATACATCTCAGAGTCTTGCCAAGAATTGAAGTTAGACTTTTGTCAACAAGTGGCTGATTGGAGGTGTGGTGGTGATTGAAAAGAAACAGCAGCAATGGGGGCTAGGCGAGCCTGTACAGTCTGTACATGACTAGTTTATTGTAGCTCATCAAGCCTTCATATAGTCAAACATATCAATACATTTCATGTGAATTCAGTAGTTCTCAGGGGAAAGTCAGTCTCAAGACAAAACATTCTTCCGAGTTCTGTGATCCCAAGCCACAGAATGTACACATCCTTTCCTAGATATCGCTGCAGCTGTCCTCAAGAAATAAGCAGTAAGAAAACATGAAGAAGCCAGGGAGGGGGAGGCCCTGCCAAACCCCCTTTCTCACCCTCTGGATGACCTCGCTCTGCTTCAGTCAGTCCTTCAGGTTAACTCTGGCTCTCCACAGACTTTCTTGCTTATAAATAGTGAATTCTATTCTCTTGCGTTTTTTTTTAGATTAGGACTTTTGTACTTCTCCAATCCTGCAGTCTCCTGTTCTCCTTGATTTTCAAAGCAGATCACTGACTGGCTCAGCAGTTACATCTGCAGGTTTTTGTTCAAGGATGTAGTCCACCTGGATCTAATGACTCAAATTCATCAACAGCAGTTAGGTGTTCTCTTACTGTCTCTCTGCTTATTTTGGATATCAATTCCTTATTAGTCATTTTGATTCTGTCTTTTCCAACGCAAAGACCAGTCTACTTGGCAGACTAAAAACACTGCTACTCGTCCTTTTCCTCCCTGTCCTCTCTTCTCCAATCCAATCCCACAGACATTTATTAAGCACATTCTGTGTGCAGGGCCATGCTGAGCCCTGGCAAGATAAAACCATGTGAAACAAGTCCTGCCTTCATTTTAGCAAGAGGCAAAGGGGAATAAAATATGTAAATTGTTTGGTATACAAGTAATATTTTGAAGAGAAGGGGAATCAAAAAACACTCCCTATAGGAGCCAGTACTAAACTAAGCCTTGAAGAAATTGGGGCTTCTAGAAGGCTGAAGGGAAGATGGAATGCATTTAAGGGATGGAAACAGGAGATGAGTGCACACAGGGTCCTGTCCACCTAGAGCAGTGATCCTCTGCCTTCTTTGAATGTGCTCTTTTTCCCAATGTAGCTTTAAAAAATCTTTTGGTTATTCTTAACATCCTACCACGTCCCAGTTCATTCTGAATTTGAACATCGCTAATGCTTTTCTTGAAGAACTGTTGTAGTCTTGTACTTGTTGCTTCTTGTGTGTGTCTGTCTCCACAAGATCCCTGTGTATCCCTATCAGTCTCTTGAGAAAACGCCCCATTTTCCCCTTTTTGGAATCATTTCTCTTCCTGTCTTCTGACTTGCACTCATGTCAGCTTTCCATCCCTTTTAACCTGACCTGTCCTTTAAAATTTTAGTCCTGTCCATTATTTTTCTATACCTTTTGACATCTGTTCTCCAAAAACCTATGCTGTAAGTCAGACTGTACCCATCTCTACTCTTATCAGAAATTCATATACAATAATCACTTCCCTCAAGTGCCCCATCTCTTCCATCCCAACAACTACTCCTTCCTTGCTGATGACTTCTACCCAAGATAACACTTCCTCTTACTGCTTTCTTCACTTTTGAAGGATAAGATTATTCGAAGGATAAAATAACTCAAATTATTAATTAATCGGTTTTGATCCAAGGGAGCTTCAGCAGTTGGCTTGGTTGAATTTCCCTATCCTTTCTCCATTGTGCCTCCAAGGCAGATTTGTTACATGTTTCCCAAACTCTTCATCTAGTGTTTTGTTCAAACCAGGTGATTTATAATAAATTCTGATTACAATATTGCTTCTGCCTCTACCCCATTGATCTTTCAAGCAAATGCTCCTCCAGGTATACTTCCCTTTGACGCTTGTTTCCTGATTTCCTCACATAAGTATTTATGTTATTTTAATAGGCAAGTCTGATCCCTCACCCATGCCTTTTTTTAAAAACTGTCCTGTTTTTTAATATGGTATGCCTTTCCAGAGCCAAATTATAGTCACAATTTTCGTGCTGCTAAGTCTCAGTGGTGCCTACATGGGCAAATTTGACCCTTTGACTTCAGACCTCTTGTTTACCTTGCTTATTGGCTATAATTTGTGCATTGTGGAGCCAGCATGGGTGCATATGAGCCACTATATATAGTTGCCTGAAGCCAGCCTTCCCATCCCATCCAGCTATCCACTCCAGATGTCGTACCATCCACCATCCCTGTGATATACCAGCTGCCATCACTGCCAGAATGAGACAGCTCCTTGAAGAGAGGGACTGTCTTTTGTGTTTTCTTCTCTCATACATAATAAGGCTAATGTTTTTCGTCCGTTTATGTATAAACATGTAAGACCATGAGTCTTACTATTAGTTCTTGGATTTTGTAACTCTCCAGCTAATCTTTCTGTTTTGTAGCTGTTCTCAGGCCAGTTGATTAGATTGATAAGACTCCAGGCAAATGTATTCTTTTTTTTTTTAATTTTTTATTGTATTTTTAGCCTTTTTAAAAAGAAATTTGAGTTCCAAATTCTCTTTCTCCAGTTCCTCCCCCCACCACTAAGAAAAGCAACCTAATACACATTATACAGGTAAAATCGAGAAAAACATTTCAAAAAAAATAAAGTAAGAAAATGATCATTCAGTTTGCACTAGAGTTGATCATTTCTTTCTCTGGAGGTGGATAGTATCATCATGAGTCCTTCCAAATTGCTTGGATCATTGTCTTGATCCAAGTGACTAAGTTTTTCACAGTCAATCATCATTACAATATTACTCTTACTGTGAACTGAACAGTTTTTATAGGTCTTCCCAGGTTTTTCTGGAATCGTCCCCCTCATCATTTCTTAAGATAGTACCCCATCACAGTTGTATGTCATAACTTCAGCCATTCCCCAATTGATGGAGGTGATGATGCCAATTGCTGGGCATCCCCTCAGTTTTCAATTCCTTGCCACCACAAAAAGAGCTGCTAAAAATGTTTTTGTACATATAGGTTCTTTTCCCTTTTTTATGATCTCTTTGGGATACAGACCCAGTAGTAGCATTGCTGGATCAAAGGATATGCTCAGTTTTATAGCCCTTTGGACATAATTCCAAATTGTTCTCCAGAATGATCAGACCAGTTCACAACTCCACAAATAATACATTAGTATACCTGTTTTTCCTCCTCCCTTCTAGAATTTGTCATTTCTGATAGGAGTGCTAAAACTTCAGTTATTTTAATTTGCACATCTCTAGTCAATAGTTAAAGTATTTTTTATATGACTATAGATATTTTTGATTCCTTCTGAAAAGTCAGGCAAAAATAGACGTACTGGCCCTTGTTAGGTGTGTTCATCTCTGAACAAAAGCATGTTGTTTGTTTGGAGCTGTGATTCAGAACTTCAAATCCTGTTTTTAGATGTTATTTTCTTAGCCAGCTCCTCAGTTCTCAAAACTGCCTTTCCCTTTGGAAATTCTTGCTTTGAATGAGGAAGAATTGAAGAAGATGCCATGTGGCCAAGCACTTAAGGGGTTTCCATTATTTGGCCAGTGCTTGCAATCTTTAACAGTATCTTCTGGATCCTCCTACTGGTTTAATTTGTGATGGTATGAATCATCAGCAGTGGGCATTGGTCATCCGATTTGATGTGGATGGGTGATTCTGTCGATGAGAGGTATCAAACTTGGGAACCCCTCCTGATTAATTTTTCCAATTACATATAAAAATAAAATGCAGCATAAATATTGTTAATCTGTGGTTGTCAAGAGTCAGTATATGATTTGCAGGGGTCCCTGTTGTAAATGCATTACCTAGGAGGCCAGAAGGTTATAGAAAGTCTTCAGTGTCATGCCTAGAAGTTTCTATGTTATCCTCTAGGCAATAGGAAGCCACAAGACTTCCAGGCCTTGAACCAGTCTTGAGCATGTTCTGCTGAAATTAATTGTGTTTGGTTGGGGTGAACAAGTAGCACAAGTGAGCAGTGACCAAGCTTACCCCAGCTGGTCCGAGTGCCTCCGCCTGCATGAAGGGAAAGAGTCGGCTCTGGGAATTGACTTCGTACCGTCCTGGCTTTCTGCTATATAGATGAAGTTAGTGCATTGGCACAACTGAATGTTGTCATATGGTCTTCTCACTGATTTGCCTTTTGGCGGTTTCTTGATCTCTGGTGGGCCTATATTCTCTCTGAAGGAAAGCCATGCTCTCCTTTTTTCTCTCCACAGGCTCTCGATGAGGAATATCTGAAAGTAGATGCCCAGTTTGGAGGAGTTGATCAGAGGAAGATTTTTACCTTTGCTGAAAAGGTGAGTCCCCATTTGAGACCTCGGATTTCAGTTGAGTATTTATTTTACTTTATGCATTGCTAGAGACTCACCACTAATGGGACCTGGGCCATCTTGTGAGGTGTAATCCTTACTTTTATTTTCCGGGAGAATGAATCCTCCCTGCCCTGCATCTGGGCCTGATTACTCCCACTCTAGAAGTGGCTACCATTTCACTGGGGTAGAAGTAGTTTGCCCACATTATTTATACACAGGTCAGTGTTTTAGAAAGAACATTACCCTAGAGTTTGGGAGACCTCACTGCACAATCTGACTCTCAGCTGCTTAATTGCTCTCTGATCTTTGGCAAACACTGTAACTTCTCCAGCCTTGAAGTCAGCAGTGTGGAAATAACCTGGATTTAGACACAGAAAGCCCTAGTTCATATCTTGCCTCTGACACCAACTGTTATGCTGGGAAAGTCACAGCTCTCAATTTCTTCATCTGTGAAATGGGCTTAACCCTTTGAGTATCCATGCTTTCACATGGTTGTTGTGAGATTCAAGTGAGATAATGTACATAAAATTATTTTGTAAAAGTTATACATTATAGAAATACCTCTATAATTGTTATCTGTCAAAGGAAGCTAATACTTACCTTGCCTACTTCCTAGGTTGCTTTGAGAGTTGCTTTGAGTTTGATAGATACTTGGCAAATGTTTGTTCAATTAATTCTATTAAATTAAATGAGAAAATGAAAGCATTTTTTATTTTTAAAATTTAGTTTATTTTTGATTTTTAGAATAAAACAATTTCTACAACATGCTTCTATTTATCAGATGGAAACTTGTGGTAAAAACTTCTATAAAGTTTGATTTTGAGATTGGAAAAAATTTATTACTTCAATCACTGTTGAAAGTTAAAAATGCTGATCCATCATTATATTGCCTGATCTACAGATCTACAGAACACTAATACACCCAGCCACTGTGATTTTGTCAAAATGGGAACTTCTCCACTGAAGAGAGCTACCCATCTAAGGACATATAGTTTTAGAAAGTTGGCTGGAGCTCAGAAAAGTTACTTGCTCATGTTCACATAAAGTAGTTAGTATCTGAACCAAGATTTGAATTTTGGCCTCTTGACTTCAGGTTTAGCACTTTATCATCATATTTCCTATCATCTCTGGAAATATTGAATTTTTTTACCATCCTACATAAAATTTAGATGTTTCTCTATCAACAAACTTACTCTCATGAAATATCTTTAATAATCAAAAGGAAATAAAAGACCTTTCAACCATTGGTAAGACTTTTTCCATTCAAATGTGTTAAACTTAAAAAACTGATTATGTTTTCTTCTGTGAAGTTTGTTAAATACTTGTCCATGTCTTAAAATATGTAATTATTTCAATTTCTTCTACATATTTCAATTTTATTCCATAATATTCCAATTTCAATATTACTCCATAAAATTCCAATTTCAATATTACTGTTATATGTTATTTGCATTGCAACAATTTGCTTTTTTTTTTTATTAATAGGTTTTTAGTTTTCTACAATCACTTCCATAAGTCTTAGATTTTCTCCCCCTCCCTCCCTGACAGCACTTTTCAAACTATAAAGGACTGTTCAAATACAAGGGATTATCGTTTGAATGGGAAAGGAAAAAAGGAAGTCAGTATAAGGTTCTGAAGTTCCTTGTTCCATGGAAAACTTTTAGGTAAATGGAAAAAAAAATATTGTCGTAGCCTTGTAGAATTTAGAGTAGACTATACAGAAACCAGAGTCAGGCAGAAAGAATGGTGACAACATGATTGAGCAGCCTGTCCTGTTGGATAGAGAACTGCCCAGGGAGCCCAGAAAACCTGGAGTGAAGCCCCACCTCTGACCATATCCTATACTGGCTGTGTAGCCCAGAGCAGACCACCTAAACCAGGGGTGGGGAACAAATTTGGATTCAGTCAAAAGGCCAGATTGAAGGATTTAGAAGGCCACAGGTTCCCCACCCCTGGATAAACCGTGCTCCAAGCAACTCTCTTACTAGGAATGGGCCAAGGCTATGCTCTGTACTGGTCAGCACTGAATAAGGGTGTGTGCCCACATCAGGACAAAGTGGCACAATTTAAAATCAACTGAATAACTCCAGGTTGGGGTTGTGAGGTGCCTTTGTTTGGGGGCTTCCATATAATAGATAAAAGGGAAGGTTGAGAAATGACTAATGTGGAGAACTGATCTCATCTAGGTGTATTCTTGATGCTCCTGAATGGAGCTGGAAGAAGTCCCCAAACCCTGCCGACCAGTTAGGTCCATTACAAATGTAATAATCTCAGTTGGGCCCTTCCTATGGTAGAACATGTCTTTCATTCATCTCTGATCGACTCTCTGTTCCACTTCCCACCCAGAGACTATTTCAGACCTTCCCCCCTTTCTCAGCTGAGGGCCTCTGCTCCTTATTGAGATAGTAGAGGCTCTTTTCCATGAGTTTTCCCTTTCTCTCTTTTAGTAATGCTAAAAGCTAGCATTTATTTTGAGCTTTAAGCACTTAAATGTCCTCTCATTCTCAACAACCCTGTGAAGGAGGTGCTGTTATTATCCTTGTTTTACAAATGAGGAAACTGAGGCACGGAGAGGTTCAGTGTCTTGCCTATTGTCACACTAGTGTCTAAGATTTGAACTCATTTTTCTGAGTACAAGACCAATACTCTAGTTACCTTCCTCTCCAAACCCCTCGCCGTCATCCTCCACTCTTTGTACTTCAATCTGTGCCAATGAGGTGACTCTTCACCCTGCTCCTCTTACAGGTGCCCTGGAGATCACCTCTGTCCCTCTTCCTTTCTATCTCTTTGCCTCCCTCCTTCCCCTCCTTCCCTCCCTAGCTCCCCTCCCCACTTCCCTTACTCTTTCTTCCTCATCCTCCCTCTCCTTGTACTTACTTGACTATCCTTCCAGTCTCATCATATTTTACTCTACTTTTCTCATGCTGTCATCTTCTTTGGGTCATTAGAGATAGTAGAATGGAAGATCCTTGAGAGTAGACATTGTTTTCCTTTTGTTTTTGCATCCTGAGTACCCAGCTCCTAAAAACTGCTTAATAATCACTTGGAGACCAATATCTGGGATACTGGACCAGCAATTGAGGTGGTGACTGCTTTTTTCCCTGTGTTCTGTTCCTTATTCTAGTACCTCCCAACCCTGGGCTACTCAAAGAGGATCCACTTGATGAATCCTATGGTCCCAGGATTGACAGGCAATAAAATGAGCTCTTCGGAAGAGGTGAGTGTTGATGTGTGGCTCAGTGGTGGCTGTGGTTCTGGGGCAGAAAATGATAGAAACTAGGAGGTGTTAAAAGAACAGTTATATGAAAACTTTTAAAGATGAAAAAGACCTTTGAAGTCATTGGGTCCAAACTCCCCCGCGCCCCCACCTTCAGTATCTGATTAGAGGTTATAAAATACGTGTGACTGTTTCTTATCCATATGCACACACATATATTTACTTTAAAAGGGTAGGTGACTAGCACGCAGTCTTAATACTTTTTCTCTCTAGTGTTGCAATTCATGTGCTAGCCTGTTATTCCTGACCTATCTGTCTTGTTTGGTGACATTCACCATACCTTATCACGAAAAAGAACACTAGAGAGAGAAGGATCTCTGGCCATGTCCATCTCCATGACAAGTCCCCAGGGTCATGGAAAGGTGGGAGGTAGGGGACCTGTCCTATGGGGGAAACAGATCTCCTTTGAAAATCAGCTGGAGTATTCTCATTTTTCAACCCATCAAAAGATTCTCTCTGCTCCATGGGTTTCAGGAGTCCAAGATTGATCTTCTTGATCGGAAGGAGGATGTGAAAAAGAAACTGAAAAAAGCCTTCTGTGAGCCAGGGAATGTGGAAAACAATGGAGTGTTGGCCTTCATCAGATATGTGCTTTTCCCCCTCAAATCAGGTAAGAGGTTCTGCCATTGCCATTTTTGTCAAATGAAAGCAGTCCTCTGGAGTAGTCCCCCAGTGAAGTGAGGCTAGCCGGGCTAGAGGGAACCTTGAAATTAGGCTTCAGGTCCAGGGGCTTTCAGTCCTGCCCCTGCCCCTTGGGGACTGTGTGTGAGACCCTAGATAGCCCTTTTCCCTTCTCTGGGAGAGACTTGCTTCTGCCACATGTAAAATGAGAAGACTGGCCAAGAGGATCCTGGAATGGGGGCTCCCCCTCTGCTCTGCTTGGCTAGTCCTGACCTCTAGGTAGTGGGTTACCTCAGACTGAATACCCTCCCACTAGTGTCATGCACTTATGGCAGCATGCAGCCCTTTGGTGTCCATGATCTTCCTTAAGCCACCTCAGGAGAATCCCCATTTTACAGCAGTGGAGACTGAGGTTCCCATCAGTGAAGTGGCTACCAAGGTCACATAAGCTAGAACCAGGCCTCCAGACATCTGGTCCCCTTTCTGCTACGTCCTGCCCTTGGGGCTGCTCAGGCCTGTGTCCAGGTCATCAGCTCAGGTCACTTTGCCTCTCCTGCTTCCCTGTTGTATTCCTGTCCCTGAATTAGAAACTGCGGGGTTGGTTAGACAAACCACACATAATTCACTGTGCAATTTTGTGGCTCTAAGCTGGGGGTTAGCAGCTGTTTGTGAGCCTCTTCTCTATTTTGTAGAGTTTGTGATCCTTCGAGATGAGAAGTGGGGTGGCAATAAAACCTACACATCTTACCCAGAGCTGGAAAAGGACTTTGCAGACCAGGTAATATCCACTGTGGAACCCACCCAAGAGAATCTCCCCCTCCCCACCTTGTCTTGCCTCCTACCCTGTAACCATTCTTCTCTGTCTCCTGGATTGTCACCCTGGCCACTTCCTCTAATCCTGTGGGTGTCCCCAGGCTCGGTCCTGGGTCCTCTTCTCTCCTTCTGTTTCCCTTGGTGAATCTCAGCAGCACCCATCAATTCTGTCACCTCACCCTCCTCTGTCTGCTGACCGATTCCAGCCGTATTTCCAACTGCCTTTTGGACGTCTTGAGCTGAATGTCCCCCATATGTCTTCAACCCAACATCTAAAACTAAATCATTCTTATTCCCACCAAGCCTTCCCCTAGTGCTAACTTCCCTATTACTGTGGAGGGCATCCCCGTCCTCCCAATCATCAAAACCCTCCCCTTCCCCAGTCTTCTGTCATTTGTTCTGTGGTCAGTGTCTCTCCAACGTGCCCCATTCTCTTCTCAAACGCTGTCATCACCTCGTGCCTAGAATATTGCTTTAGCTGCTGGTGGGTCTGCCTGCCTCAGGCATCCTACTCTCAGCAGTCAAAATGCTCTTTCTAAAGTACAAGTCAGACCAGGTTACCCCCTACTCTGAAACTCCACTGGTTCCCTAATCACCTCCAGGAAGAAAACCCAGCCACCCCACCACCACCACCACAGCCACCTTTCCAGTTTTCTTTATACCTCTCCCCCGATGCGCACTCACATACATGCACACCCCAAGGACTTTGGGAGCCCAGCCCCCTGCTCTCCCTGCTGTTTGTCTTGCCCAGCACACTCCATCTCTGGGCACTGTTGCTGGCTGGTTCCCTCCTTCTCTCCATCTCCTGGCCTCCTTCACATCTCAGCTAAAATGCCACCTTTTGCACAAGGCCTTCCTCATCCTCATCCATCTTAGTCCTTTCCATCTAAAACCATTCCCACTTCATCTGCCCACGTATTATTTATCGTCTTCCTCAGGAGTTGGGAGCAGGCTGGGGTTGGCGTGACCTTTCTTGACATCCCCAGTGCCTTCCATGGCCCGTGATGGACACTTAATATGTGCTTGGTGACTGGCAATTTCTACTGAGGACACTACCCAGCTCCCAGTCATCTTTGACTTCCCTCTAACTGCTCCTCCCCCAATCAGTCATTTTAAGTGCCCTCTATATGCCAGGCCCTGCTCACAAATTCCGGAGATGCAAAGAAATGCAAAAGACTCCATCTACCCTCAAGGAGCTCACAGTCAGATTGGGGAGACAATATATAAGTGACTGTATACAAACAAGCTATAGATGGGATAAATAAAAAATAATTGAGGGAAGGCAGTAGAATTAAGAGGCATCAGGAAAGCCAGGAAGTGGAGTTGAGGCATGGGGAACAGCCAGGAGGCCAGCGTTCCTGGGGGTGCAAACAGGGTTTCTCTTTGATCCTGGAGGTGATGGGATCCCCGTGGAGTTTACTTAGTAGAGAGGTGACAGACCCTGTGCTTTAGGAAAATCCCATAGAGAGCTCAGTGGAGGATGGAGCGGAGTGAGGAGAGATTTGAGGCAGACCAACCAGTAGGCTATTTCATATGTGAGGTGGTAAGTGCCTGATTCAATAGTGGAAGTGAAGGAGGAGAGAAGGGGCCAAGTCCTGGTGATTCTCTGCCCCCAAGGTCTCTTTCATGATTCCCCTGACTCAGGCTTCTAGCCCCTCTCACCCACACTGTTCAGTAGCATCCTCATTGGTGTCCCTTCTGATCTCTCCCCATCTCCAATCTGCCCTTCATACAGCAGTCAGAACAGTCTTCCTGCCACCTTCCTTTGGATGCAGACATTCTCTTTGCCCATGCCTGAAAGGCTCTCCTTCCTCCTCTTTACTTCCTGGCTTCTTTGGCTTCCTTCAAGTCCCAGCCAGAATCCCAGTTTGCACAAGAAGCCTGTCCCAGTCCCTCTTCATTCCAAGGCCTTCCCTCTGTTAATTATTTCCTATTTATCCCACTTTTGTTTGTTGTCTGGTTGTATTGCCTGTTGTTTGCCTCATCAGATCGTGCATGATCTCCTTGGGGGTGTCTTTTACCTCCTTGTATCCCCAGCATTTAGCACAGTGCCTGGCTCCTAGTAGGCATTTAATGGATGCTTGTTGACTGACTATAGCACATACAAATCCCATCAGACTCCCTGCATGGTGGTTCTCTACTTCCACTGGGATAAAATACAAACTGTCCTTAGCTTGTCCTTTAAAGCCCTTCCTGATTTAGTTCCAGACTGCTCTTCCAGCCTTCTTTAATGCTGCTCCCCTTCCAGCATGCTGTACCCGCAACGTAGCATCCCTTCCCTGCCTCGTGCGTCACTTCAGCCATTCTGCCCCAGCTAGCATGTCTCTAACCTGGAGAATCCAGATCTTCCTTTAGGATTCTGCTGATATCTTGAATGATTCTCCTGGCACACCTTCCTCATTTTTCCTAAAACCCCCCTGCCTTATATGGGCATGTTGCATACCCATTTGAACAGAAGCTCTTGGAGGGCAGGCATTGTTTCTATTTCTGTCTGTATTTCCCCTGTGTCAAACACAGTACCAGGAACATAGGAAATGCTTAGTGTGTGTTTGTTGATTTGAATTGAATAGAAAGGACTTTGGGCACCTAGTCCTGAACTATTCATCTTTGTGTGTGAGATGTTTCCCTGGAGGAAACCTTCAGAAGGATCAGTAGGATGGGTCTGCTCTGAATCAGCACCTCAGAAGGGACACCAAGGTTGTTGGTGGGTGTAGGATTGTTCATTCAGGTCAAAAACAGCAGCCCCGCCATTGTCTGCCGTCTCACAGACACTAAGAGCTGGACCAGAGAGCCAGCTTTATCCAGTCACACTGTCCTGAGTTAGCACTGTGAGATGGCCCTCTTCTTCCCAGCCCTGCTGAGATCTCTCCTAGGCTGCCTCTTTGCACCCGCTCCATTGTCACCGGGCACAGTGGAGAACAGAGTCTCTTTGGACTAAATGAGACCCCTTCCAGCTCTTCAATCTACGAGTCTGGGAATGGAGGATGTGTCTTACAGGAGACCCCTCCTGACCTTCCCCAGCTACTACTGCCCTCTCTTCATAAGTCTGCTTCTGTTCCCTTTGTGTGTTTTGTACTTATGTGTGTCGCGTATGCGCTCACATGCTGTCTTTACATTGACATATAAGCTCCATGAGGACAGGGGATATTTGGTTTTTATCTTTGTGTCCCTAGTACCTAGTACAGTGCCAGGGTCAGGTAGTAGTAAGTATTAAATGAATGCTTGTTGATTGGTTGAGAGTGCAAATATTAAGAAAAAACATAGTCTCTAAAAAATATTCAGTCTTTTAAAAATAAAGTACAAACAGATATGAATTGTGGATGTCACAAGATTCAGATTGGATTTAATTAATATGTGCTGTTGATTTTTAAATAGGTTGCAGTGTCCCCTCTGATTTTTGTTGTCTTATCCTGTGATAGGTTGTACATCCTGGAGATCTGAAAAATTCGGTTGAAGTG
This sequence comes from Potorous gilbertii, assembly GCA_028658325.1. NCBI lineage: Eukaryota > Metazoa > Chordata > Mammalia > Diprotodontia > Potoroidae > Potorous > Potorous gilbertii. Next base: position 61,728,674 of record CM053771.1, read on the forward strand.
GCCTTGAATAAGTTATTGGATCCCATTCGGGAAAGGTTTAATGCCCCTGCATTGAAGAAACTGTCCAGTGCAGCTTACCCTGACCCAACAAAACAGAGTAAGATAGACTGAGTGATGAAGAGGAGGCCGGGACGAGGGCCTCCCCTCCTTGGGATCCCAAGCATCCAAAGAGTGCCCCCATGCCTTAGGTGGGGACCCAGAGTCAGCACGAATTTTTATGGGGTTGATGCTGATAGGATGCTGCTTCTCCACTGTTGCCAAGAAATTCTGGGCCTAGAGCACAGAACCCAGGGCTAAGCTCAGGAGGCTCTTTGGTCACGCAGGTATTAAATGGGTTAAACCCACTTCACTGAAGGGAGACTGACTGCCTGTAGGCCAGAGATGGACAGCCTTTGAGTAGCCGATCTAGAGATCAAAGAATTTCAAGCCAGAAGGGCCCTTTAGCTCAGTGTGAGATGACAAAACCATGAATCAGGAAAACTGCATGTCGCCCTGATTTTAAGCTAAAGGTTGTCTGTGGGTTCCTTGTAAGGTTGCAGTCACACTCTTGATTGGCTTCACATCTTCTTTTACCCTGTTGTCATCCCCAGAGCCAGTGAGCAAAGGCTCTACCAAGAACTTGGAGCCAGAGGAGGTCATCCCGTCCCGACTGGACATCCGTGTGGGGAAGGTGATCAGTGTAGAGAAGGTATGTGTTTTTCATTTCACCCAGGTGAAGCCAGCCAGGGTCAGAGCAGCCTTATTTCCGTCTGGAGGAAATGGCGCAGAGAGGAAAGGCCTCCTCTGTAGCCATGGGGTGAGTCAGAATTCAGAGACTTGATTTCCAGGCTAAGCTATATCCGTCAGACCTGCCTCTCTGCTTTACCACCAGAGCCAGCTAGGGAAGCAGGGAGGAGACTTATTTACCTACTGAATCCAGTTCTCTGGGCTTCATCTGGGCTTATATAGCATGCCTGGACTGGTTAAGGGCTTTATCCTGCACTGTCATTTTGCCCTTGCCTGGGGAGGGTAGCCCACAGATGGGAGGTAAGAAAGAGAACCGTATTTCCCAGGGAGAGCAAGAGGGTTGCACGACCGAGGAATTGAAACCTCTTGGTTTCTGAGTTTTGTTCCCCTTAACCACCAAAGTCTCCCTTACGGTACATTGTTGCTGGCTGTTGGTTAAGTGTCCAGATCATAGTTGGCAGCGATCAGTGGACTTTATGGGGGGACAGGGAGAGACAGGGGCGAGGGGCGGGTTGAAAGCATGGTCATAAAGCCAGATGGGTTGGGCATCTAGGTGCCTTTGGCTCAAGCAGCTTTTAGGTCAAGAGGTTTGAGCTCATCTCTTTCATTAGATTCATCTCCCCCAGCAGCCCTCATCACATTTAAAGAGAAGGATGCACCCAGAGGTCATTCTCTAAAGTACTCTCTTCCCATGATGACTACGGGGCTAGAGCAAGGCATCAATCTCACCCTTTTGTGACCTCCCCAAGGTCTCATAGTCACAATCCCTGTGGCCAGTGCCCTCCCTGCAGGCCAGGGAGGCAAGCAGCACAGTGCAGAGACTGGGATCTCCCCTTGGGCATGGTGTTCATGGAGGTCAGGGCGCATTCAGAATCTAGCCTTGTTTCTAAAGGGGGATGATGCCTTGGATGATTTGGGGGCTGGGAGTTAGTAAACATGTCATTTTGTTCTTCTTGGCCTTTACTCACTTGAATTTCTGCCTTCCTAGCACCCTGATGCAGATAGTTTGTACCTGGAGAAGATTGATATTGGGGAGCCCGAGCCACGAACAGTGGTGAGTGGCCTGGTTCAGTTTGTTCCTAAGGAGGAACTACAAGACAGACTCGTGGTGGTCCTGTGCAACTTGAAACCCCAGAAAATGAGAGGAGTGGAGTCCCAGGGGATGCTTCTCTGTGCTTCTTTGTAAGTGAGGGTTCTGGGAGGGTAAAGGTCATGCCCCTGAGCAGAGCAGAGGTGGGAAGTAAGGAGAACACTGTTCTCCTATATGGATTGACTCATATTGCGAGTAAGCAGAAGATGGGGTGCCAGTTGACAAGGCATGGTGCAGCCTTCATTTGGAAGACCTGGGGCACTGAGGTTTAAAGTGGCATCCCTCCAAACTGGGGCCATTCTGAGGTAACATGGACCCTTTGGGTGAGCCAGCTGCTTGTCCTCTCCCATCATGGCAGCAGAGCATTGGATGCTTGAATGACTGCCACGACTGGTGGAACTACTTTCCTGGAGAAACCTCGGGTCACCTCTAGAGCTCTTATCCTGGTACTATCCTGTCTTCCCAGGGATGGGGCGAACCGCCAGGTGGAGCTCTTGGACCCTCCTTTGGGCTCTGCCCCTGGGGAGCGAGTGTTTGTGGAGGGCTATGAGAAGGGTCAGCCTGATGAGGAGCTCAAGCCTAAGAAGAAAGTCTTTGAGAAGCTGCAGGTAAGGAGAGCTGCTGCCACCTGCTGGAGCTTCAGCCAGCCCAGTCCCTGCATTTTGTAGAAGAAACTGAGGGCCAGAGTGGAGCCATTCACACAGGCAGTGCCTCCCTGTGGTGCTGTCCCTTCAGTCTAATGGCTTAGTAGAGCCAGCTTAGAAGTGAGAGCTGTGTCTCTAGAAGCCCTGGAGTGGTTCCAGAGCAAAGGGCACACCTTCATCCCCCCACTCAGTGGTTATGGAGCATCCTTTGTTGATTGATAAAGCCAGGCTCCCTGTTCTTGATGGTGTCTCATTATCACTTTTCATTTATTTATACCTTGACTCTCCAAATAGATTACGGGCTCCTTGCTGGCAGATCTAGTGGCAGCAACTTAAAAGTCAGGAAGACCCAAATTCCAGCCTTGGCTCAGACACCTGCTAGCTGTATGACCCTGGAAAGTCTCTGCCTTGTCTTCATCTGTAAAATGGGTGTGCATACACTTTCCTCACAGAGTCATTGTGAGGAACAAATACCATGTAATTTAAAGTAAGATGTAAAGCACTGTCAGCACCACGCAAATGATAGCTCATCATCAATATTATCAGAGCTACTAGTAGTAGTACCTGACCCAGACCCTAAATGCTGGCTTGGTCATTGCTCAGCAGGATCATCCGTGTGTTTCTCATTCTCCCCAGGCTGACTTTAAAATCTCTTCGGAGTGCATTGCACAATGGAAGCAAACCAACTTCATGACCAAGCTGGGCTGCGTCTCTTGTAAAACACTGAAGGGAGGGAGCATCAGCTAACTACACGGTGGTCCTCCTCCACCCTCCCATCACCTCTCCTGGGCTGCTGTCATCCACCAGGCCCTCCAAGGAGACTTGTCTTCAGGTGCCTACAACAGACTTAAGACTCCAAATTCCACATGTCCGCTGTATATGCCCCTTGTGTAGATTTGGAGAACTCAGCCTGAGGCTGTGGGAGACTGCCTACCATAAACCACAGATAGATCCCATTCCCAGAAGCCCAGCCTCCCCTAGTATCTTTCCTGAGGACTTGGGAACACTGAGTGAGGGTGGTTGAAGGAAGCGACAACTCTGGTTTCTCCACCCTACCCAGGCAGCTGATTTAGGAATTCCTTTCCCCAAAAATCCAGTTTCAGTGTAATGGGGGGAGGGGGGATGGAGAAGTATGCTGTTCTAATTGGAAAATGAGCTGTTCCTCAGCTCTCCAGTGCAGATCTGGCAGCTGTGCTCCAGGGGCTGTGCCTCTGGCTGGAGCACAGTGCCAGAAACAGGCTAATTACAGCTCCTCAGGAAGTTGTGGGGCTTGGGAAGGCAAATATTAAATGAATTAATTGTCCAATATTAGGGCTCCCCAAGAAGGAAGCAAAGAACCTGGCTTTGTCCTGCCATCTGCCTGGCCCCTTTGCTTTCTTCCTACCAAGACTCCCTGAGTGACGCCTGGGAAACCCCTACACCCTAAGCCAGGTGTGTTACTGGCATCATACCATGGGGGGGGGGGGGGTAGGGGGAATCCTTTTTAAAGAGGATGGGACGTAACTTCTTAATCTGAATCGTTGTCATAAATCAAAATAAAGCATCTGACTATAAGTGCCCCAAGTATAAGTATTTTGGGGGAATGGAAGCAACTTGTAGTCCCAGTAGGGAGCCCCCATCTGCCTGCCCCAGGGCCCCATCCCTGGTGACACAAACGTGCCCTTCACCCTACCCAGACAGAGGTGTGTCTGAACTGGGGGAGAGGAACCTGCCCAGGCTAATCACTTCTAGGCCCAGTTGGAACTGGGAGGGGGGTTGGAAAGTAAAGTGAGAAGGGCACTGGTTTTTGAGGCCCAGCCTCAAAGGGGGATGGGGTCAAGGTCAGCTTCTGCCAGGGTTCAAATTTGGAATCCATACCCTCTGAGACTCCTGACTTTTCTAGAGGGCAGCAGAGGGGGCTCCCCAAATGAGCTTAAGCCCCGGTCGAGGAAGAAGAAGCAGCAACAACAATTCAGCTTTAATCATATAATTAACATATTTTAACCAAAACATACAGAGTTTTCCATTGTATCTCACTTTAGATTTTTCAAGGTAGAGGGCTGAGGTCTTCTGGGGTATTGGGGTAGGATTTTTTTTTTTTGGCTTTTTCAACAATCAAAGTGAGGTCAATGTTTAAAGAAATATATATATTTCTCTATATCTAACATTTCTATTAGAACGATAAAAATCAGAGGCTTTTGGTCTCGGTTAGTGCTAGGTCCAGCTTGGTTCCCCAAGGGGATAAGGCAGGGACTTGGCCTTTCCCTTCCTTTCCCCCCTTTCTTGGTCCCCACTGCCGTGCTCTCTGTCCAGCCAGGGGAGGGTGGGTGAGAGCTGGACATTCTCAGAGGTGCCCTCGCAGGAAGGGACAGGACTCCAGTAACAGAACTGAGCAAGGAGGGTCAGGCGGCATGAGTTTAAAACAGGCAGGAGGAAGCTCTCCCTCCCAGACCTCAGCAGTTTGGACGCTGCCCCTCAAGCTTACTCTTAACATCCGATTCTATCCAGGATGTAGGCAGAGCTCGGCACAGTACGTACAGTGGTTATCGATTTCTCCTTGTTTGTGACAGCTTTCTATGTGAGACTGGGTGTCAGATGACCCACAGGAAAAGGAGGACACCAGTGTGGGGTCAAGCTCCCTCAGTAGTCCCTTAAGAGGCTTGGGTCCCAGCCTATCCAAGCTCAGCAAACAGCACCAGGACCAGTGATAACAGCCCTGGTGGGGAGGTGGTGGGGGAGGAAGAAGACTTGGCCAGTGGCTACCCAGTGTTTGGTGGTGACAGCAAGGCCTCTGTGAAGCAAAGCAGGATCTCCAGGAGACAATAGCCCTTCCCATCCCTATCCAAGGTGCCCTCATCTCTACCTCACCACATCCCTAGCCTCTTCAGAAATGGCTTCAAGTCTATCTCAAAAGCAGGCTACTCTGAAAGACTAGCCAGATCAGACCTATGGTCAGCGAGATCTAGGTCAGGTCAGTCAAGAGAAATTTATGCTTAGGGAAGGACATCCCTAACTTTTGGAGGCTGCAATCAGACTGTTCCCATATTGTTCTACTGATCTGACCGCCAAAAAAAAAAAGAATCCCAGATCAGTTGGACCAAGGGACGGCCCAAGGAGGTATTCGTATTTTTAGAATAGTCCCCGGATGCCTCTGGCATGTGACTGACTGCTCAATCAACCTTTGCCATCGCCTAAATGAGCATCCGGTGCAAAGGTGTCTCCAGAGGGTGAAATCTCCCAAAATGGGGCGGAGGAGGAAAAGCAGTACATACGAGCACTGGTACCAGTGGCACAAGGCATCCCTCCTCTATACCCTGTTCAGCCTAGTGAATGGGCAAACCTGAAAGAGGGGAAGACAAAAAAAACCAGTACCTGTGTCTGAGCTGAAACCTCTTTCCCTCCTCCCCCGGAAAGGAGAGAAAAGCCCATCAGCTCAGAGAGACAGGGATCTTGGCCTCAAGGAAGTGAGACAGGCAGCACCTGGGAAGAGCCAGAGAGACTACTGAGCACAATTTTCATGCTATTCATTCTCGACCGTTGATTTCTGATGCCCTAAGACAAGTCCCTTCATCCTGGCCTAGGGGCACACTGGCACCAAACCCCTCTATTGATGGAAGAATCTAGGGGAGGGTTGTGAAAAGAATGGGCACAGGAATTCATCCCTCTCCTCCCCTTTTGTGCTTTGTCCTTGCCTCCAAAGGCCAGGGACACTCCCCCCCCCACCTGCCCCCCTTCTGAAATCTCAAGACCCAAAGGAACAGGGCATGCCAGACCCCATGCCAGTGTGAGAAGGCTAGCCAAAGACCCAGAGAGTGAGAACTGCTGCCATGTAAACAGGAGCCATGTGGAAAGGAGGCAGGCCCCGCTCCAGGGGTTGCAGGTCCACTGGTGAGGTGGTGACAGGCAGGATGGAAGGCCGGCCACCTGCCCTGGAAGATGGAGACGGGCAGCTGTCTTTGAAAAGTGCTTTGATTCAAAACTACTATTGTGTGCTTGATTACAGGACTAATCATCCCAGAAATTGGAGGGGGTAATGGGGTAGGGGAAAGGAGAAAGAGAAGAGAAAAATTTTTCAACAGAAAAAAACAAAAACCAAACCCCAGGGAGCTCTGGACCAGGCTCTAGCCTCTTCAGGGCTAGGGCTTTGGGCCCAGCAACCATTCCTCCCTCTTCCCATCATCTGTCTTTCCTCAGCTAAACCGGGATAAGGTTGGAGATGGAGATATGGTGACTCTGGGAGTGTCCATTTTTCTGTAAAAAGGCAAAAGAAAACTGCCTAACTTGGTGGGGAAAGGTGTCCTCACCAGGTTTGCATAAATATCAAAGGCCGTGGAGGCTAAGGCTGAATTCTTCCTTTGTATTAAGTTAAGTATCTGTCCAGTTCTCCCCATGTTCTCATGCTTCGACCTGCCCAGGTCCCTGAGAGATTGTGTTCTTAGGATGGGTCAGTAGTACCAGAGCGTTGTTCTCTCAGGTCACACCAGCTCATTCTGTTTTTCTGTGGAAAGGAGAGGGAGCGACCTGTTAAAGCAGGGGTGGTCCAAGGATCTGAACAACCTAGTGATACGCCCAGGACAATGAGGAGGGCCAAGACAGGCCCTGACCTATATGGAGATCTCCCTGCTGTGCCATCCCCACTGCCCACTGCTGACGCTCAGTGTCACCCTCAGGTGTAAGGGGCTGGCTGTTCTGGGAGGTAGCGAGGTCTCCAAGTGGAGGAAAGAAGGAAACCTACTATGTGCCAGCCCCTGCGCCAAGCACTTTACAACCATTGTTGCCTCTGACCCTCACAACCACCCTGAGAATTAGGCGCTGTGATTATCCTCACTGTACAGATGGTAAAATTGAGGCACACACAAGTTAAGTGACTTAGCCCAGGCTACACTGCTAGCCAGGGTCTGAGGCCAGATTTGAACTCTGGTCTCTGTGACTCCACGTCTAGTACTCTAATCACTTGCCCCACCCAGCTGCCAATGGTGCCCTCATGGCCAACTGGCATTGTCAGAGATGCAGAGGAAAGTTTGGCTCAGACCTAGGGACCTCTGAGGGCCCTCTTTATCCTTCCTTCCTCCCCAAGGTTCCTATGTATCCTCTGTCCCACATTACCCATTCTGGGATCCTGAGGACTCAGACCCTTTAAGGGTTCACGTGGTGTCTAAGTCAGTTTTCTCACAACTCCCCAGGTCTCCGGAAAACACCAAAGGAAGCCCTGAGTCTGACTGAATAAAAAGAACACTGGATTTCCCAAGCCCCGAGTTCAGCAGGAGCTAGATGCCTGGGGGCAAACAGCTAAGAGCCTTGATGTCCTCACCCAGAAATCAGTGCTCATACTCCCTGCACTTCTACCTGCAGGGTGGTGGTGAGAAAGGTGCTTCTACACCACCAAGTGCTTACAGAATGAACATGGAGCTATGTCACTAGGGTATAAACGTGTGGAGGGAGCCCTCATTTCCCTCCTCATGACTGGCACAGCCCCCAGTCCCACCCTGCCCCACTGGGTACCTGAGGCAGGACTCAGTGGCTGCGGCTCCAGGCCCACCAGCTGCACAGTGCCTCCGTTCTCCGCCAGCTCTCGTTTAGTCCTGTCCTCAAGGTGGGAATGCCCATTAGAAGGTGAAGCTGACGGGCTCTCAGCCTGCTTGATGCCAGGAGAACCAGATGGAGAGACCCCCACTACCGGCTTCCGAGCCACAGGAGGGGCAGATTTGCTGGGTTTCCTCTGGGCCTGCGGTCCCCGCTGCCCAGAGAAGGTCCGAAGTTCTGCCACCAGGTTCCGCTGCAAGTCAGCCTGGGCCTCAGGAGAGACAGGTCGCTCCAGCTGCAGCTTCTTGGCACCCTTGGAGAAGATGAAGCTGGCGGTGGAGGCTGGGGACTGTGGCCGTGGTGACGTGGCCTCTGGCTCAGGTGGGCCATTGGACTGAGGACAAATGGGGCCTTCAGTGGAGGCCAGGCTTGACACCTTGAGGCGCATGGCAGCATGAAGCCCACAGAAGGGTGGCTGGCCACCCCGCACGGAGAGCACCTTCCGAAGTGGTTTCTGTGGTGCAGGGGCAGGGGCAGCTGGGACTTGGGAGGCTGGCAGGGCTGGGGGAGCAACAGACCGCAGCCGCACCATCTGCAACAGGGAAGGTGTAACAATAGGGAGGCTGGCATCTTCCTTGGGTGCAGGAATGCTCTTACTGCGCCCCAAGGGCTCCTTGGATAGCTCTGGGGGCTTCCCAGAACTAGGCTGAAGGCCCGAGACTGGCAAGGGTGGGGGAGCAGGTGGGGACCCAGGTGTAGACAATGGTTCAGACTGGGACTGGCTTCGTGAAGAGACAGTGGCCAAAAAGGAACTCGAGGTCTGTGTCTGGGGTTTGGCCACAGACTGAGGAAGAGACTCCAGAGGAGCAGAAGAGGCCTGGACTGGGGCAAGAGGCTCAGCAGGGGTCGGGGGTGGCATTGGGGAGTCAGGCCTCACAGGAGAGAAGAAGGCCTCATCTGGTGGAGGGAAGTCAGCCATAGACAGGTCTTGTTCCTCTGGGGCAGGGGGAGGGGGAGGAGGCCAGTTGGGGTCCTGGGGGGCCTCTCCATCAGAATTCAGGGGTGCTGAGGCTGAGGCCTGGGCAGCAGCTTCCACTTTCTTAGCAGGTGGTGGGGGTGGGTGGTAAGATGGGGGAGGTGAAGGTGGAGGAGATCCCCCTTTGGGTGGTACAGAAGATTCCCCATTAGATTTCACTGGGGTCACAGACCCCTGGATAGGAGAAGGAGCAGAATGAGAAACGGGGCTAGGAGTAGGGGTAGGGGTAGATGTAGATGTAGGTGCAGATGTAGGTGTAGGTGTAGGTGTAGGTGTAGATGTACGTGTAGGTGTAGGTGCAGGTGGAGCTGAAGTTGGGGTCTTAGGTTTTGAGGGTGGTGGTGAGAAAGGGGCTGGGACTTTAGGGTGAGGGGGAATGACAAACCTGTCAGCTAGGCTGGCTGAGGGCAAGGTAGCATCCAGAGGAGGCACAGGGGTAGCCTTATCTACAAGAGCTGGGTCACAGGATGAAACAGAGGAGCAGAGGGAGGTGAGTGAAGAAGACACTGAGGCCCCAGGGGACCTCAGGGAACATACTCGCTCAGGCTTTAGAGGTCTCGGTGATGGCTTGCCTGGGGAGGCAGAGGGCCCCATCAGCCCCTTAGGAGGCAATGTCGGGGTGCCACTTTGGCTAGAATAGCCACTAGAAGGAGAGAGTGTGCGCTCAGGGGAGCCCACGAGGCGCTGGGAAGTGCTAGGAGATAGAGCGGGGACCTGGGCTGCAGGGGCCACCTCCTCACGCTCTCTAGCCACAGGAAGCTGTGGCTGCTTTCGTTCTGGCTTGGGAGGCAGCCCGGGGGCCCCATCAGCTGGACCTCGCTGGTGAAGGGAGTAGGTCCGGCGGGGGGGTGCCGGTGCCCGTTTAAGCTTCCGCAGAGACACGCTCCTGGCAGATGAGCGTCCACTCTGAATGCTGGCGGTGTCTGACCCATCGGCCCTGCTGCTGCCCACACTGGGTGAAGCCTGCCCACTGCCTGTGGCCGTGGAAACTCCACTACCCGCTGTACTGCGGGGGCTCTCTCGACTGGTGGCACACCCCTCCTCATGTGCTGGCAACCCATCAACTGGGTCTTCCGAACCCCCTTGGGATGACAGCGTTGATCCGTCAGACACAATTGTTTCTGTGGACTGTGAGTGGCTCCAATTGTCACTGGAGGAGGAGGCATGGCGGCTTCGGGGGCGGCAGGAAGAAGAGGAGGAGGAGAAGCGCCCCAGGGAGCGAACGGAGGCTGGGCTGGCTGACATGAGGCTGCAGCGGCTCAGGGTGCGGAGGCTGCAGCGGCTCAGGGCCACCACGTCCACTGTTGGGGGCAAGACCGCATTCGGGATGATCTTGGAGAGGTAGGTGGCCTGGGGTGAGATGGACATGGCTGGACTCAGGGGCTCTGGGGATCCTGCACCACCAGTCATCCCCGGCACAGCCAGCGACTTGGGCCGGACCAGAGGGGACAGCCGTGCCCCTGTCCTTCGGCCAACAAGGCTATCATCATGGTAGACACGGTCAATGTGGCGCTGTAAGGCAGCCTCATCCCCAGACCCTGCTTCCAGTGCGACCAGTGACACACGGACCCCAGGAACACCACTCCCAGGGACTGCCAGCTGCCCATCCACTGTGGGAATGTGGACCACTCCCCCAGTTGCACCATGCCCATTGGTGAGGTGAGCAGGAGGCCTGGGCATGCCAGACACATCATGCCCATTCCTTAGACCTGGAAGTAGATGAAAAGAGGAGACAGTCAGTGAGATGTGGATCTTCTCCCTCCATGGACCTAGAATAGGGCAATGAAAACAGCCCTAGACTGGGGGTCAGAAGACCTGGATTCAAGACCCATCTCGATATTACTGAGCTGTGTCACTAATGAACAAGTCAATTTACCCCCTCTGAGCCCTTGAACTCTCTCACAAGGCTCCCATAATAAGTATCCTGTAAACCCTAAAATATTCTAGGAAGAGGAGCCATGTCTTCCTTCTCACAGCTTCCATCATTCCCCAGCCCTCCTCTGCCCACCCAGGCAAGGGCTCACCCAGCTCCTTCTGGACATGATGTGGGAGCCCCAGCACCGTGCTCCGCCTTTCTCGCCTTCGCCGGCCTGATTTCCCTGGTTTTGAGGGGAACGAGTCATGAGGTCGGAAGGTGGAGCCTGCAAGTGAGGGAGTTATATGGAGGCATGAAAGGATTAATGAAAATGCCGTCACACACAGAGACACCCAGGAAGGCGGTGGATGGGGTGCCCATAGCCTGTCCCTAGATAAGCACCTTTGCGCTGGATCATCTCCGAACGGATGGACAGGGCATCCTCAGCAGCTGAGCTCTCCATAGTAGACGTGGTACTCTGGCTACAGAAGGAAACACTGTCCTCATCCTCGATGCCCACCTGGGATGACTGTGGGGACAGACAGAATAGAACCAGGGAGGGTTCTGGAAGTCAGGGGCCACCCCAGTCTGCTTCTCCTTCACGATTCACAGCACTCACAGCCAGAATGAACCTGAGCCCACACAGTTCCATTCCTTTACTCTTGGAGATTAGCAAAGGAAAGAAGACATTTGCCTGAGGTCACCCAGGTAATCAGGAGTAGAGTTTCAATGTGAGTGCAGGCTCTTGGATTCTAAACTACTGCTTATTCCTAAGGCCCGGCCCCTGGGAAGGTTGGGGGAAGATAAAGAAGAGAAGGAATCCAGGCCAAACTAACCACCTTCCCGCCTCACCTTGAGGCTCTGACTATCTCCATGGTCCCAGCAGTCCTTGTTCTGTTTCTGTTTTTCTGAAAGACAAAAAAAGAAAAACTATGCAAAACTCCAGCCTTTACCTCAGGAGCCTTTTGGTCAGAGGCAGACAAAAGGAGGTAGTAGCTCCAACTTCCCTCCCATCCTGCCATCAGGGCTTCCTGCCCTGAGGTGTCTCCCCCACCCCACCCAGCCTCACCCAGGGCCCAGAAAACCAGGGGGACCACAGGACTTAGAATGAAAAGGAACCCTAAGCGAGCATCTGATTCACCTTGCTTGTTTTTACAGGCACATTTGGACACATTTTTACTGAGGTCCAGAGGAGTCGCCCTTGGACACAGAACACATCCTGCCACATCCTCTTCAGTCCAGCTCCAATGCTGCGGCTTCCCAGAAGTCTCTCTCTCAAACTTTCCATCACACTTTCCTTAGTACCTTTCTCATGCACTTATCATATAAGACTCCCACTATCTACACTGCTCTCCTTCCCTTCTAACCTTGGTAACCCAAGGAGCTGGGAGAAAAGGTGTCCAGCTACCTGGAGGCACAAGAACCCAAAGGGAAAATCTGGGGGGACTAGCACCTTGGTGCTGCAGGGATCGAAGTCCTTCTTGGGCCTGAAAGTGAAGCTCCTCCAAGTGAGGAGGGCGGCTGCTGGGAAAGAAGACATTGTCCTGATGGTCATCCGACGTGGGCTGCTTATGGTCAGCTTTGCTTGAGCCTGGGGACAAGGGAAGAAGAGGTCACAGGATCCATGATCTTGAACTGCAAGGGACCTCAGAGGTCATCTAGTACAACCCCCCCCCCTCATTTTACAAATAAGGAAACTGAGGCCCAGGGAGAGAAGGTCACTGCTCTAGTGTTTCACAAGTGGCGGAGCCTGCACTCAAACTCATATCCTCCAGCTAGAAATCATCCTCTTTCCAGTGTACAATGATGTTTCCTTCCTCTCACTGGCTGGTTAATTTCTAAAATATATCTCTGTTTTCTCTCTTTTTTTGCATGGGCAGAAAATGAGACACAAAGAAGTATTAAGAGACTTACCCAAGAATGTATGAATTTGAACTAAGATCTTTAAACTCCAGGTGGTAAAGTGGAAAGTTGAGTCAGGAGGATACAACTCCCACCCCTCCTCCTCACCGTGTGCAAAGAGCAGGGACCATCTTTTTCCTTTCTTTGTATCCCCATCAATGAGCACAGTGCCTAAAGCATCAATGCTATCTGACTGCCTGACTGGCCCAGAAGGTGAGGGAACTCACATGGCTCAGATCCAGGCCCTGCCTCGAGCTAACAGCAGAGCAGAGAGCTGTCCCAGGGGAGGCGGCAGAATGGCAGCTAGACCCTGGGCTTCCTTCCCACACCTGGTACCATTCTACCTTTCTAGTCTCTTCTCATAGCATCACCCTCCATAGCTCTCCTTTACCAAAGAAGCCTCCCTTCCTTTCCTGCCCCTATCCAGGGGCACTTATGTGCTTGTGGGTTGGGGAGGGAACAGAGCCTTCCCAGAGAGGACAGCAAAGACTCCCTTAAGTCTGTCTAGTGGCCTCTCTCAAGAGGCTCTCCAAGCCTCTCCCATGCTCCCTTTCTTCTGGATCTTCAAGCATCTGTGGCTGTCCCCCATCCTGCTTTTGCTCCTGTCATTCCTTAGGCCTGGAATATCCTCCCTCCCAAAGGACAGGCAGTCAGGCAACAAACATTTATGAAGTTATTAGGTAAAGAAGATAGGAAGGAAGGAAAGAAACATCTATTAAGCACTCAGCATATGCAGGCACTATGCTAAGCCTGAAGTGAGGAAAGAAAGGGAAGAAGCAGACATTCCAATGAGCAGTAAATTCCTCCCTCTCTTTAGGTGACCTAGTGGATAGAGCTCTGCACCCGAAATCCGGAATCAGGAACCTGAGTTCAAATCCAGCCTCAGACACTAGCTGTTCGACCCTGGGACAAGTGATTTAATCTGTTGTCTGCCTCAGTTTCCTCAACTGTAAAATAAGAACAACAACAGCATCCACCTCAAAGGGTTGTGATGATCAGATAAGCAATCACAGTGCCTGGCACATGCTTAGGGCTCACTGAATGCCTGTTTCCTTCCTTCCATAACCCAATTCAAATGACAATGCCTCCAAGAAGCCTTGCCCCTCAGCTCTCACACTGCACTGTTTTGTATGTTTCTAGTGGAATTTAAAAAAAAAAACAAACCGGTGATTTCCATAGCACAGGGGAGCCCTGATGAGGAATTCCCTCTCTCAATTTGCAGGGGCACCTTCTCTACTGTTTAGAGTCTCGGAGAGTTGCCTGGGCCACTTTAAGGCTCAGTCGCTTGCCCAGTCTCACATAGCCAATATATCACACACTTGGACCCAGAACTTTCCAAGTGTGAGACTGGCTCTCTATCTACTACCCCATGCTGTCTTTCTCTAATGCACTTTGTCATGTAATACTGTATATGTTAAACCACCTGTATTCATTTGTGTCCAAACCCCTACCAGACTGTGACCTCCATGGTACTGGGAATATGGTAAGGGACCCTACACAGTAGGCACTTGCTAAATGTTCCCTTTCAGTCCTTCATTGACCTATGTGGGGGCGGAGGGGGGGTAGGGAGGAGATGGTTATTGGAGACAGGGCTCAGAGCCTCACTTTCCTTTACTGCACCCCAGACTGTCACTCTCTTCAGGCCTCAAGAACCCTCCTTTACAATACATCCTATCACACACTCCTCCTCTAAGTGGGGTGGAGGGGTATGCTGAGTACTGACACAGACCACTCAATCAAGTGAAGTGGCCTCTGCCCCTTTAAATAGAACATACAACATAAGCAAAAAGGGGGAGAGGTAGGACATGTGACTTTAACCAAGCCTTTCTGCACCTTACAAAGGACTACTGAAAGGGGAAGAGAAGGCCCCCCCCTACCCACACACACCATGTAAGAACCTGTGGAAAAGAGGACCTGGTCACTGGTCAGGACACTGATGATCACCTCTCTATTTGGAAGTGCTTGGAAATCCCCAGGCCCACTAGGAAGGATGAGAATGCTAAAGGATCTGGTCTATTTAGGACAACCCTACCTACCCCCATTAAAATGCTCAGAGACTCCCACACTCTCCATGGAAAGGACAGAAATTCATAGCTTCTCTGCTCCTACCCAGACACTCCAAGACTATTTTCTGAAGTTTGCTCACATCACACACCTCATGTAAAGGGGAGTTCCAGGTTCTCTCTTCTGTTTCCCACAATCCCATCCAACCTCGGAGTCAACAGGTAAGACAGTGCCTGAGATCCAAAGGTGAATAACAGAGTACTCCCTCCCTTCTATCAGCCCTAATCTTCTTTCAAACAACGTCTTCACGGACCACATCTAAAGCAATGAGAGGCACACAGAGGGTAAGCTACTTGCCCAAGGTCACAAGGTCATAGTATCATAAGGACTCTAGACTTAGAGCCAAATGGGATAGTAGGGATCAATCAGTCCTCCCATTTTACAGAAGATGAACCTGAAGCTCGGAGAAGTATTTTGCCCAAGGTCACAAAGGTGAGTAAATTAAAAAGCTGAGATTCAAACCCAGGGTCCTCTGACACCAAATCATCTGTACCATGTCCAGGAGCAGGATTTGAACCTAGGTCTTCCTAATTCCAAGCCAAATTCTATCCACCATGCCAGTTAAGGAATAAACTGAGGCCCAGAGAGGGGAAGGGCCTTCCCCAAGGTCACACTGAAGTTAGTGGCAGGACTGAGAACCCAGGTATCCTGACTCTACAGTCAGGTCTCTTTCCTTGCACCAGCTTCCCAAACACCTTTTTGAGAACTCGAGGACTTTATTTGTCCACCTAACTCAGATTCACCCACAGTTAGCCCTCCCCTTTCCCAGAGGCCTAAAAACTGAGTTTCAGACCCTTCAAAGGCTTGTTGCTCAAAGCTAGTAAAATTAACCCACTGGAGGCCCCAAACCCAAAACCCCAGCCTGAGAATGGGTACCCTACAGAACATGGACTGGCAGCTGGAGATAGACCCTGGATGGATGGCAGGCAGAGATCGGGCAGGAAGGCAGCCTCGAGGATACTGAGGAGGGAAGGGCAGAGGGCTACAAGATTTCTTGGGGGGAGGGGTGGAGTGACTAGTCTGTTTCTGACTCCTCAGCTCTACCTTCCTGGCCCAGACATGCCTGCTCGTACACACATACAGACATATTCCCATACATAATCACACAGATAGATACAATCCCATACACACATACCCCCTGCTCAGTGTGCACCACCCCCACTCCACCCTCAAATGGGGCGGTGCCCAGACAAAGGGAACTCTGCTGGGCTGATGCAGAAGAGGAAAAACACTGTCCGTCTTGCTTTCACCTCTAGAATATGGGCAAAGGGGGAGAAAGCCAGTGGGCCCCATATACCCTCCTCATCCAAAGAAGTCACCTTCTCCTGCCCTTCTGGCAACTATTTGCAGAGCCTGCCCCAGGGGGTACAAACCAGAGGGGCACCTCTCCTCCCCTTTGGAGCTCCCAAGCTCACTGAGAGGGGCAAGAATGCCAAAGGACCAGCCCCACCCCCTTTAAAATGCTCAGGGAATCCTACACTTTCTATGGGAAGGGTAGGAATTCCAGGGAGAGCCACCAGCTTGGCGCCCATAAAAGCGCTGGGAGCTCCCCAGGGTGGGGCAGGGATGCTCGAGGACCCAGTCTGGATCAGCGCTCGCCCCACCCCACGCAGGCTGTTCCCCACTCACCCCTTTTCTTAAAGAGCCCGAGGAGCGAGGGGAGGTGCCGGCCCATAAACACAACCATGGCGGCGGCTGAGGGGACCCCAAGCCCCTAGTCCCCCAAGCTGTCCGGCCCGCCCTCGCCTGTTGGAGCTGTTCCGCCTCTGTCCAGGCTTGGGCGAGACTGAAACTGCGCCAGCTCGGAAGGGAGGGAGGGCGGCGACTCTGGGGCCGGGGGAGGGGCTGGCCGCCGCCACTGCACCACCGGCTCCCCCCTCCTCCCCTCGGGCTCCAGCCCCCAGGAACGGGACCCCAGGGGCAGCCGGGGACCTGAGACTGGAATACTCTCAGTCTTCACCCCATGGCCAAAAAAAGGGGGACACTGTAGTATTTGACAAAGGAGCCTTAGAAATACTTAGAAGGATCCTCTACAGCAACTCGCTCCTCATTTTTACAAAAGAGGAAATTGAGTCCCAGAAAGGGCAAAGGACTTGTCATTCACACACACAGCTAGTGAACGACTGAGCTGGAATTTAAACCAGGTCAGAAAATCCCAGGATATCAGAGTTGGAAGTGAACTTAGAACTCATTTATTCCAATCCTTTGAGTTGGGTTGGGTTGGGTTTGGTTTTACAAAAGAGGACACTGAAGCCCAGAAGGGGTTAACCCAAAGGTCACTAGTTGGGCTCGCCAGGTGCTGTCTGGTCCAACTCCTATTTGAGCAGGAATTCCCAGAAAAGGGTCATTCCATCTTACGGTGAAAAGTCAAATCTAAAACCTGGTATGGTAAAGTGGAAAGAGTCTTGGGTCTTAAGTCAGAGGATTTGGGTTCAGATTCTGCCACTGATAAAGGACTGTGTGATCTTGGGAAAGTCACTTCTCCCTGGGCCTGTTCTGAGTTACCCTGGAAGTCCCATCTAGATCTTTGATCCTCTACTTTAAATTATGTCTTCCCAACCAGCACCAAATCATCCAGCTTCATAACCTTTTCCTACCTCCCCTAACCAATCAGCTGCCAAATCCTGTCAATGCCACCTTGTTCCTCATTTCCTATAATTCAAGTGCCTTTATCATTTCCTTTTTTTGCAACAGCTTCCCCACCTCCAGTCTCTCATTTCCAAACTATCCTCCACACATCTGCCAAAACAATCTTTCTGTGGCATGATCTGAACTACATCCCTTTCTCAAAAATCTTTAATGGTTCCCTAATTTTTTCCAATTACATGTAAAGATAGTTTTCAATATTCATTTTTATAAGATTTTGAGTTCCAAATTTTTCTCCTTCCCTCCCCCTTCACCAAGACAGCAAGCAATCTGATATAGGCTATACATGTACTATCATGTTAAACATATTTCCACATTAGTCATGTTTTGGAAGAATCAGAACCAAAGGGAAAAACCATGAGAAAGAAAAAGCAAAAACAGTGAAAATACTATGCTTCAGTCTGTATTCAGACTCCATAGTTCTTTTTGTTACCTTCCATCATAAGTCTTTTGGAATTGTCTTAGATCATCGTATTGCTCGGAAAAGCTAAGTCTTTCATAGCTGATCATCGAACAATTGTGCTGTGTACAATGTTCTCCTGGTTCTGTTCACTTCACTCAGCATCAGTTCATGTAAGTCTGTCCAGGTTTTTCTGAAATCCAAATGTTCATCCTTTCTTATGGAACAATAGTATTCCGTATATCACAACTTGTTCAACGATTGCCCAACTGATGAGCATCCCCTCAATTTCCAAATCTTTGCTACCACAGAAAGAGTTGCTATAAATACTTTTGTACATGTGGGTCCTTTTCCCATTTTTATGATCTCCTTGGGATACAGATCGAGTAGTAGTATTGCCGGATCAAAGAATATATACAGTTTTATAACCCTTTGGGCCTAATAGTTCCAAATTGAATGGCTCCCTAGTATTTCTAAAATACATTACAAATTCAGCCTCATTTATACGGTTTTGCATATTCTGGTTCCAACTGATCTTTCCTGTTTTATATCACTCTCCCTCCACCGCAATATGGTGGCCCAGCCATGGAAACCTCATCATCCTGCAAGATCAAATCAGTCTTGGTACTCATACTTTATCAGGGGTATCCTCTGCCCCTCTAATTGTAAAGCAAAGCCACTAACTCTGAATCCTCCATTTAACAAGGGGCCTAGGACAGATGGCTCCTCATTTCCCAGCAGCCCAGCTGGGTGCCTACTCTCTTCCCCACTTTTCAGCTTTCTCTTGTGTGCAGCCTTCCACATTAGATGGTAATCTTCGGTAGGGCAGGGACCAGCTTTCATGTTTGTTATTTGCATCCCCAGTACTTGCTCCGGTGCCTGACACATACCTAGGGTAAGCACCTAACAAATGTTTAGACAGCCAAACTCGACTGGCTGCAATCCTCCATGTTTATAATGCACTCAGTCTAACTCCCTGTACAATGTCCTTTAATTTTCCCTCAAGGCTGAG
Source organism: Potorous gilbertii (assembly GCA_028658325.1). Lineage (NCBI taxonomy): Eukaryota > Metazoa > Chordata > Mammalia > Diprotodontia > Potoroidae > Potorous > Potorous gilbertii. Next base: position 61,747,551 of record CM053771.1, read on the forward strand.
CTTAGGGGCCGCCTCTTCTCTGAAGCTCTCCCCATTCCCCCCATAGCTATATTTCTTTCCTTTTCCAATTAGTTGGCACTGTACCCCATCTGTTCTTACATGTTCTATCCCTCCTCTTCCCATCCCAGGTAGGATGCCCAGGTTGTTTGAATCCATAGCACATAGAAGCAGCTGGTATAAAAGACAAGAGCACTGGCCTTGAATTCCCAAAGGTTCAAATCTTGTCCTCTGGTTTGCTAGTTTTGTCATCCTGGGTAAGACACTCCAACTTCCATGTGCCTCAGGCAGTTCCTTAGTCCCATCACAGTCATAGATGGCTTATTATTAGTATTGGTAGAATGCTGGTAGAGGGAGTTCCCATACGTGGAATTACCTGAGCTGGTAAAATCCCAGATCCTTTTCTGTTCGCACCCAGCACAGCATCTGTACCTGGTAGGTGTTATAATAAATGTTTGTCCAATAAATTTAGGGTGCCCCTAAAGGATCTAAGCCAGGCTTAAGACCACATGTGGCCCTCTAGGTCCTCCAGTAAGGCCCTTTGACTGAATCTAAACTTCACAGAACAAATCCCCTCAATAAAAGAATTTCTTCTGTAAAACTTGGACTTAGTCAAAAGGTCACACCTAAGGACCAAGAAGATCACATGTGGCCTCGAAGCCACAGACTCCCCACCTGTGGTCTAAACCTTGGGAATACCCTTGATTTACTGTTGAATCCACGGGGATTCATTTTGGGCATTTTGGGACAGGACAGATCTAATGGTTAGGAATCTCTTCCTTGCAACCATCCAAAATCTGCCTCTCTACAATGTCTTTCTATTGTTTCTAGGCCCTTCAAGGGCCAAGGAGGGAAACTCTGATCCCTCTGCCACAGGACTGCCCTTCAAATACTTAAAGAGAGCTAGTATTCTCCTTACTTCCCACTTCCCAAAGCCTTTTCTCCGGTTTAAAAATTCTCAGTTCATTCAACTTGTCCTCATAAGGTATGGTCTCCTCATCCTTTGACCATATTCATATTCTAGCTTGACAATACCGTTCCTAAAATGCCTAGAATGAACTCACATGGGGCAGGCAATCACAATCAAAAGAAGCGATACAAGGACACTCTCAAGAACTTTAAATCTGACTGTGCAACATGGGAGACACTGGCAAAGGACCGCTCAGCATGGTGTGCCCCCATCAGAAAGGGTGCTGCGCTCTTTGAGCAAAGCAGAATTAAGACAGCACAAAGTAAACACAGGATGCACAAATTTGGAATATTCACCCCAAACATTCACAGACTGTCCATGCGCAACCTGTGGTAGAGCATTCCAAGCTCATATTGGTCTGATCAGCCACAGTCGGACACACTGAAACTTCACTTTATCATGGTGATGTCATTTTGGTCCCCTTCGAAGATCAAGGACAGCAACCAACCAAGAATGAACACAGTACCCTGCACGAGGTCTGACCAAAGGGAGGACATTAGGAATGACATCTGCCTTGTTCTTGGCTTGGGTCCCTTCCACAGGATCCAAGACCTTGTTCCAGAGCAGTCCTCCTAGGAAAGGAGCAGGTGGCCAGAGTGCGGTCAGGGCTTGGGACATGAGGATCTCATTCTAAAGGCCTCAGTCACTGAAATATCCTGCACCCAGCCCAGTCCTGTGAAAGGAATATTTGAATGTTGCTCTGGATAGGAGCTGGTCAAAGCTGCCCTGGAGTTTCAAGTTCTGGCTTCTGGGGAAGGCCAGGGTCCTCTCAGGGAGCTGGGTTTGCTGAGGTGCTAGAGTCTGCTGGAAGAGCCTAGCCCTTCTGGGCACACCCTGGAGAGACGAGCATGCCGGGCACTGAATTGTATTGGCCTGGGAGTCCAAACCAGACTTCCACATTTCTTAACTGTGGGACCCCCCCCCCCTGGAGCCTTGGTTTCCTCACATCTTAAATGACAATATTTTCACCAATCTCATAGGATTGCTGTGAGAATATCATAATCACGGGAATGAAATTTACTATGATTACCCTATTGGGCACGCTACAAAAGGTAGCCTCTCTGATCCCGCACAGGGCTGCCCACCTTGTGTAAAAGGGATGCATGGAGAGCAGGGCAGAAGAAGTCTTAGGGGCTTAGGAAAGCCAACAATCGAAGGAGGAGCCAAGATGGCAGAGTAGAAAGATTCACATATGATAACTCCAAACCCACAGCCCATGGATTTCAAGAACTCCCTACAAATTCTGGAGCAGTGGAAGCCGTGTAGCAATGGAGTGAAGGAGATTTCCGTTCCAGAGAGCCCTGAAAAACCGAGCCCAAAGGTCCGTCACGCACCAGACGGGAGCGGAGCCTAGCCCTTCCCTGGCCGCTCGGCACCGAGAGGAGCAGATCTGAGCAGGCTTCAGGGATGGAATCTCCAGCAGCTGTGAAGGTCCCTCCACCCACGGGTCAGTGAGAGAGACTTCTGGGCTGGCTGAGAGGGGAGCGAGGTGTCCCCATAACTCAGGCCCCCTTGGGAGGCAGTGGTGGCCAGGGGCTCCCGGAGCAGGCAGGAGCTGGGGTCCATTACAGAAGGTTTCCACATAAACCCCCTGAGAGAACTGAGCCTGGGAGGCAGCCCTGCCCCCACCTGAGAACCTGAATTTAATCTTACCCTGAATAGCAGCCAGCCCACAGCTGAAAGCCCTGAGGCTGGGGAGCAGCATTTGAATCTC
>CM053771.1:61750731-61857386 GCA_028658325.1 Potorous gilbertii
GGACAAGAGAAGGGAGGGATGATAGAAGAGAGGGCACATTGGTGATAGGGGAAATTAGAGTGATAGGGGACAAATGGGGAGAAAATTTGGAACCCAAAATTTTGTGAAAATGAATGTAAAATGTTAAATAAATAAATTTATATTAAAAAAAAAAAGAAAGAAAGCCAACAATCAATCAAGATATTACTGTGGTCTACTAGGGGGTTGGAGCTACAGGTAAAGGGAGATTAGAGAGCTATCCAGTCCAGTATCTCCCCTCAGGGAGCTCTCCAGCCTAGGAAGACCTGAAGTAAAAACAATCATAAAGGTAAATAATAGCCTAATAACTACAGCGAACATTTATAAACTGTGTTAAGGTTTCCAAACCTGCATTATCTTGTCTGATCTGAGGGAGCTGGGCTATAGCCTCTCCAAGGTCCACTCCAGTCACACATTCCTGTTCTTTTTACCCTCTGACCCTCATAACCACCCTGAGGATTCCCATCCTTGGCCTCCTGAAAGCCCCCTGGTGGGATTCCCTGGCCCCAGCCCTTCTACTCTCCCATCCATCCTCCACACAACTACCCAACAGATATCCCCAGTGTCAAGCTGACACCAGGTCTGACCACATCACTCCCCTGCTTTGATCACTCCCTATTGCCTCCAAAGGAAAAGAGGAAATCTTTGATTTGGCAGCAAAAGCTCTTCAGAAGCAGACTCCAGCCAACTTCTTCAGGCTTACTGATTGATATTCCCCCTTTGCATACTTTGAAGGTCCAGGCAGACTGGCCTAAGTAGGGCTGAAGATCAGAGCTGGAAGAGAGCTTGACATTTAACAGATGAAGCCACAGCCCAGAGAGATTAAATGGCCCAAGGTCACTGAGTGGCAAAGGCCAGATTTGAACTCAGGATTACAAGCTCCAAACTCGGCATTCATTCCATGGGATCATGCTTCCTCTCTGTAAGGAACAGCCTACCTTCCGCCTCTGTGCCTTTGCAGATTACCTCTCAGGCCTGAAATATACTCCTGCCCCCAAAAAAGTCCTTAATTCTACCTCCTCCTTCAACAGTTAATTCAAGTCCCACCTTCTCCAGGAGGCCTTCCTAATTTCTCCAGTTGTCACGCATGACCTCCCCTATTGTCTGGTATTTATGCCATATATATTCTGTATTTATTTATTATTATTATATCTAGGCTTTATAGGGACAGAGATAGAGGTACCGTGATAAGTGCTCTATGAATATGATTTCATTGGATCCTTAAAACAACCTTGTGAAATAGGCATTATCATATCCCCATTTTACAGATTAGGAAAACTACAGCAAACAGAGGTAAAATGACTTGCCCAGGTTTACACAGCTAGTAAGTGTCTGAGGCCAGATTTGAACACTCTCTTCCAGACTCTAGCCTCAGGGCTCCATCCACTGCAAGATCTGTATAGCAGAGTCAATAGGAGTGTCTCTCTAAGAAAATACCACTTGATCTATTGTAAGCTCCTTGGAGGAAGGGGTGGTTTTTAATTGTTGTCCTTGTAACCCCAGTGCCCCTTAATAAACACATGTTGAATAAATGAATGGGTGAACTGGAAGGGACCTTAAAAGGCCATGGAATCCAACTCTCTCATGTTACAGATGAAAAAAACTGAGACACAGAATGGTTAAGTGACTTGCTCAGGGTCAAACAGTTACTAATTCAGCCCCTCTAATTTCAAAGGAAGTACTTTTTTTCCCAAAAATGTCATTTTTCCACATAGTCTCACAAACCACAACATACACAATAATTTCCCTCCCTACATGGCACATATATACCCCTCATACTGCATACAGATATACATGCATACATACAGGTATACACCTATCACATTATGTACGTGAACACATATAGGTCATATTCTTTCCAAACATGCATATACCCACACACAAGCCACATATCCACCCACACAAATGTATCATACATTGTTCTCATATATGTGTGAATATACATATATATTCAAATACCATATTCTTCCTACTTGCTCCCCCACACATGCGAACCACAGTCCAGTCCCTTCCCCATTTCTACACAGGCATATTACTCACACACTTATAGAATCAAAGATATATGGGTAGAAGGGACCTTAGAGGGTATCCAATCCTACCCCAACAGATTTTACTGAAGAAGAAACACACCTGGAGAGACATGATTTGCCTGAGGCCTTACAGTTAATGAGCCACAGGTCAAAGACTGGAACCAGGGTCCACAGGGACAATGGGATTCTACTGGATGAGGGGGAAAAAAAAATCTGCTATGGAGTAGAGGCCCTGGAAACTCAGAACCCTTTCTGATAAGCTATCCGGACATCCCCCAGTGGCTAACTGCTGAGAGCATAAAAATTCGTCACATACTTCCCATGAGCACACCTGCATTCCCACACACTTCCATACACCACACACACACACACACACACACACACACACACACACCCCATAACACCACCCACATGCATCTCTGGCACTGATGGACAGCCCAAGGCAGGGTGGGGTGGGAGTAGAATCAGTCATTCTGCTCCTTCCTTCCTCAAATGAGCTACCATTTGTGGAAAAGACATATCACTATGATTCTAATTATTCACTTCTAGGTCTAGCCTTTACTTCACCAGTCTTTTGGGAGGGGGGGAGTTTCCTCCCTCTCCTGGCCCCACTCCCTCCTGCAGAAGCCACCTCCTGGTCTCCTCTTCCTCTACTGACCAGCTCCTAATGTCGACTCTGGCTTCAGTGACCCGTCCCCTCTGTCATGCCTTGCCAGAGTCCCCAGGAGAGTCTGGGCCAGGAAGCCTGAGGAGAGAATCAACTTCCCTGCAGCAGTGATAGGGGTGCTTCACTGTATAGAGAAATCTGGCTCTATGGATTTCATCTGCCTATGATGGCCTATTCACTGGGCCTATTTGCTGCTAGATTTCTTTGTGAGATTTTTCTGCTGCTTTTCTTGGAGTGCCCCCCTTTTTTTAAAGTATAGGTCCCTGTCTATCTGGGGGGAGAAGACGGAAGGGATTGAGTGAGCTGTGTGAACATCCTCCCCTCCCCATTTAGACCAAGGGCTGCCTCCTCCCTCAAAACAGGCAAAAAGTTGGGCCCCAAGCCAAAATCTAAAATTCCTTTGGTTACCTCAGGGACAACAGGATTCTACTGGGGGAGGGGGAAAAACGAAATCTGCTATGAAGTGCAGGCCCTAGGAACACAGACTCGAACACTGGGTGAGGAAGCTGGACAGATCCTCACCTCTAGAACGTAAAGGAGTTCAGTTGCTTTCCCAGTCCAACCCAGAAGAAAGAGTCCAGGAGAAACAGGCAGGGAAGGGGCTGAGCAAAGCAGGCTCGAGAGAGAAGGTTGCAGACCGGATACCCCTAGGGATGAGGGTCCCAGGTGCACAACAGCTGGAAGGTGACAGCTGCATGTCAAGGGAGCCAAGTCCCCAAGCCTGGGCTTTGATAACATCTGGTTGTCTTGACAACCCTCCTCCCCCACCTGTTGTCTTGAGACCGGTAGCTGATGGGCCTCCTCAGCTCTCAGTGGAAGCAAAACCTACATACAAATGACCTAGGTCCTGGGACAAGGTTAGAGGGAAGGAATATGGAACTTCCCCAGAGAAATCTAATTCACAGACCATTCACAAGCTGGCTGGACCCTGTCCAGACCCTAAACCCAGAGCACTGCTCACAGTCCTGAAAAAACTGTCTAATACTACCACCACCAAGTCCAGGGTGCTTCTCCCCTATCTGGCTGAGGAAAGGAAAAGAGGTAAAGGATACCCCAATTAAAACTTATACTCAGGCAATCTGATGTAATAGAGAATGTGGAAGTAATCATAACTGACATGTATATAGTGCTCTTTATAGACAGCTCATAACAACCCTGTGGGATCCAAATCAAAGTCTGTGAGAGACTGCATTATCCCCATTTTACAGATGCGAAAACTGAAGCTGAGTTGAGGTTAAGTGGCTGCTTCCTAATCACAAAACTATGAATTGTCAGAGGCAGGATTTGAAACCAGGTTTTCCTGACTTCAGGGTCAACACCACATATTTATGCCCCTCTGCCTGGGACAAGGAGTCTCGAACAGGGAGTTCCAAAGACCTAAGTTGAAAGTCCAGATGCTCAATAAAGAACTGTAAACTTGGTCAAGATACTTCCTTTTTCTAGGTTTCAAGTTTCCCTATCTGTAAAATGAGGGCACGGACTAGGCAACCCCCAAGGTCATTTCCCAGCCTGAGCACTTCATGTTCCAAGGTCCTCTAATGTTTTTTGTTGTTGTTGTTTTGGTTTTTTTACAATTCCTTCCAGCTCTGCCATTCTATGATGTGGGAAACATCCTCTTGAGGGTGATGTCTCAACCTGCCCAATTCCTGTACAGGGGGCAGGGGCGGGGAGGAGGGAGTACCCAAAGTACCTGCCTGACTCAGGGCAGAGGAATGAGGGGGGAGGGGTATCCTGAACGGGAGGTCCTTCCCAGACTACCTCCTGGGTGCCTCAGTGCCCACCCTTCCCCACACACCAGGACTGGAGGTCTACTTAGGGGAAGAAAAGAAGAGAGAAGAGGGGAACTGGGGAGGGGTTGGAACTGGGGATCCCAGGCCCAGCTAATGTGCCCCAGTTGCCCTAAGAAAGGGGGAATAAAACTTGAAGGGGCATGGAGTGTGATGAAGGGCATGCAATAGTGATAGCTGCTTCATGTAAAGCCCTGTAAGAATGAGGTGAGAGGGGAGTCCCTAAGCCCACATTCCAACCCAAACAAAAGAATGCTTCTCCCACCCACTCCCCACCTGTCACTCTCAGGCTGGCCAAGAGGAGCTGGAGAAAGGACTAGTCCTGCTTCAGAAAGACCCCCACCTTCAGATTCAGGGAGGCCCTCTCTGTTCTCAGACATAGGGGGAGGGGTATTGGACAACTGATCCAAGGGATGGTAAGGAAGGTTTGCAGCCAAGGAGAGAGGAAACACCCCATTCGGGTGTAGTGAAAGCCAGGGGAGTTTCCAGCCCTGCCCCACTGAAACAACAGCAGCCTCTCCCCCTCCCCCAGCCAGGTGGACCAGCAGGTTTTAAGGTAAATATTGAGGGGGGGTAGGGAAGAGAGCTAGGAGAGCCCAGGAGAAAGAGAATAACCTTTCCACTAATGGACACTTCAGGCTAAGTATCGAAGAGTACAAAGAGCAATGATCAATTATTGTCCTAATTAAGTCTCCAGTTTAGTCATCCAAATTATAAAAATAAAGAAAGAACACCTTATTGGTGTCACATTTTTGACTTTTCAAAGCCCTCAAAGACCAGCTAGGAAGGTATCTTCTTACAGAAAAGGAAACTGAGATCTCCAGAAGAGAAATGGCCTGCTCAAAGTCACAGAGGGTTAGCCTGCTTACCAGGCGTGCAAGATTTCCCCATCAAGAAGACCAAGCTTCTTTTCCTTGCTCTCCAAAAGTCAAGTGGAGTCACAAACAGTCAAGATAAAGGCTGTTCAGGGGCACCCAGCAGACGTCCAAGACTTTCCAAGCTACATATTGACCATCACAGAATAGACGAAAGAGCTCCAGGTGAGAGGGCCTGAATTTGAATTCCAGTTTCCTCTCCTCACACTGCATGTGGGCACATTTAGGTGAGTCCCAGTGCCAGCAGGATCTAAGTTTTCTCATCAATTAAAAGGGAAACCAAGTAAAAGTAGCAGACTGAGAACAGGCGTCAGGACTGCCCCCTTGGCCATACACACCACCTATGAGAATAGGGCAGGGGATGGATTGGAGAGATACTGTAAAGGCAGAAAAACGCTAGTGGATATGGGAAAGGGGGAGGGGACGACAATAAGGAGTTGAATTTGACAGGAGCTTGTGGATGAACTTGGTGGGCCATGAACAAACAGTAAGAGAGACAACATATAAGCAATGCTACAGGACAATCTCAAATTATAAATGGCAAGGCCCTAACTGACCCAACCAGAAAGAGGCAGTTTCTATTTTGGGAGCACCTGGGAAGGGGATAAGTAGAGGAAGACCAGCCCCAATTCTCACAGGCAAGATGGAGAGAAGACTGGGCCTGGAATTAGAAAGACCTTCATTCATATTCCATCTCAGAGTAACCCTGGGAAAGTCACAAATTCTATTTGCCTCAGTTTCCTCAAATGCAAAATGGAAATAGGAGCACCTACTTTCCAGGGTTGTTGTGATGGTAAACTGATATCATATTTGTAAATGCTCAGCACAGAGCCAAGCACAAAGTAGATGCTATAAATGTTTATTCCTTTCCTTTCCCCATCCCTCAATTAAGAAATTCCTCTGTGGCCAAGGCTGACCCACACCTACTCTGCAATTCTATACTCTTAGCCTGGGGCACTGGGAGAGGCGAAGGGACCTATCCAGGGTCACTAGGCCAGTTTGTATCTGAGATGGTGCTTGAGCTTAGGTTAGGTTGCTCTTACCCAGTCATTGCCCACTTGCCTAACACAATGGAATCACAGATCCAGATATGACCCCACAAAAAAGAGGAGTCAAACTAGACCAGCAGTTCTCAAACTTTTTGGTCTCAGGGACCCTCTTTCACTCTTAAAAATTAGTGAGGACTCCCCTAAAGAACTTTTGCTTACATGGATTATATCTATCAATATCATGTTATAAAATAAAAGATCTTAGGATTAATTTGAAGATAGTTTTGACCTTGCAGGCCCCATGAAAGGGGTGGTCCCCCAATCAGACTTTGAGAATCATTGGACTAGATCAACTTGTAGGCCATGTTCTCCCACCAAATCCAGTCTCTTTCCTCACCATCCTCCAGTCACAGGCTCACAGTCTGTGTCAAACCCAACTCTTCACTGTCAGTCTCCCCACTTCCCAACACCCATGTATCCACAAAACTTTTTCTACCTTTACAAGATCTCTCCAATCCACTCCCTTCTCTCTAGCCCCCAACTCTAATTCTGGCCTCCATCACCTCACCTGATCTCTCCGCCTCACTTCTCTGCCCATTACAACTTGGCCTCCACTTAGCTACCAAACTCACTTTCCTAAAGCACCGATTTGATTTCCTAAAGCACCCTTGCTTCATTAGCGGCCCCTTATCACCTCCAACATCGAATATAAAGTCCTTAAAGCTCTTTGGAAGCTAGCCCCTTCCTACACTCCCACTTTAGGCCTCTCTCTGATCTAGCTACACTGACCTATTTGCTACACCTGGAACAATCTAATTTCTGTGCCTTGCCCTGGCTGTGCCTGTGCCCAGAATGCTCTCCCTCCTCACCTCTGCCTCCCAGCTTCCCTGGCTTTCTCCAAGACTCAATCGAAACCCTACCTTCTACTGGAGGCCTTTGCCAGCTCCCAGCTGCTAGTGCTCTTCCCTCTCATATGTTGGTTGTTAATTCATTTTCAGTCGTGTCTGACTCTTCATGACTCCATCTGGGGTTTTCTTGGTAGAGACACTGGAGAGTTTTGCCATTTCTTTCTCCAGTTCATTTTACAAATTAGGAAACTGAGGCAGACAGGGTGAAGTGACTTGCCCAGGGTCATGTAGATAGTGTCTGGGGTCAGATCTGAACTCAGGAAGATGAGTCTTCCTGACTTCAGGAATCATAGTGTCTCCACTGAATCACCATCTGCAAACTTCCCTTTACTCTGTATATATCTTGTATGTAGCTAGTTATTGACAGGTTGTCTCTCCTACCCACACGCAAGCTTCTTGATGATAAGGAATGTCTGCCTCTCTTTGTATTCCCAGAACTTAGCATGGTGCCTGGCACACAGCACTGATAGTGCTCACTGACTGATGATTTTCAGGATTCTTTCCGGCTCTAAATCCAGAGATCCTCTAAGTCTTTCTCCAGTCCATCCTAACTTCCCACAGAAAAGGTCAATACTTAATCTCATGATCTATCTATCCTTCAGGTACACTGAGAATGAGGAAGAGGTTGGGATTCACACAATGCCCTGGCACATAATATGAACTTAATAAATGCCTGCCAACTGGACCAGCAGCCAGGAAAAACTGGATGCTTGAACAAAGAAGCCTTATTAGGAAGACCCTCTGGGTCTTTAGTAGGGGCTGTTTAATATAAATAATCAAGGACTTTCCACTCTATGACCCACTAGAGGCCTATCTGTTCAAGAAAGGGTAGGGTCTTCCCTTATCTCAGGAGCTCAGATAAGAAAAAGAAGGAATCTTCATTCCCCACCAAACTCCCAAAGCCCAAGTAGATTCATTCAGCCAGGTCATTTCACGCCCCCCCCCCCCCTCGTTGGGCAAACCTACTTTGGCATATATGAGCCAGGGTCCTTCCATTCTGGGCCTGGCACCCACTGAATCCCCATTCTCAGACAAGTCCCTCTCCCTCTATGGGTTTTACCCACCTAGTAGGATGACTAGAAAAAAGGTCTGATGACTTACTATGGTAGGTAAGAACACTGGATTTGGAGTCAGAAAATCAGAAGACTTTGGGGAGGATGGTAAGTGGGAGAGGGAAGAGGGGGGAAACCAGGAGTACACAGCAAATAGGCAGCAGTCATCAGATAAGGTGTCTCAGTGCAGCTCCACACTTTACCATTCGTGTGCCCATGGATAAGTGACTTCATCAGAATTCACAATGCCTACCTTTACCATCAGGCAGCAGAGGTGACAGACTACAGGTACAGAATGAAGCATACAATGCCAACACGTTGATTTGTTTTGCTTATTTGTATTTTGTCACAAGATGGAGCTCTTTTGGAGAGTGGGGCAGGGCAAGGGGTGGAGCGTACAGGGTGCCACTGGGAAGTGACAGTCTTTTTTTTAAAAGAAACCTTTAAAAATTTTTACACTACGCCTATGAGCTATTAAGGTGTGCCGTCCTCATTCCATTTTCCATGGGGGGAGGATGAAAAGACGATGAATTTTTTCCCACTCAAAAGAGCCAGGAAGTATTAGGGAGGCTTTACACCTGTGTGATCTTCAAGATGAACCAGGAATATTAACCTATCTAAAAACAGGCCCCACTGAATGCAAAACCCAGGGGCAGTTCGGGAGTCTCTTCCCTTGGAGCCCACCAGGAACTGATGGACAGCTTTTAGTACTTCTTATAATGCAGCCCACCACCTCCTCCTTGGGGACAGAATTCCCAGCCTGCTCAGAGAAGCCCTAAGCTTCTCCCAGTAGGATCTGGATCTTTGACTTTCTCCCCAAAACTGTTGCAGAGCCTCCCTCTCCCCACCCTCAGCATACACAGATAAACTGATTGGGGTGGGGAGGGGCAGTCACAGCCTCTCCCTTCCCTCTAGTCCCCACCCAGACCTGCCCAAATGCAAATTCCTAAGCTGCAGTTTGAGCAGTGTTTCCATGGAGTTGAGAACAAACATAAGGAGATCCCATCCTATCTCTCCCCCACAGAGACACCTGCCTAGACCCCCCACGCACAGCCACTTCCACCCCCAGGCTCCATCCCAGAGACGGCTCAAGCCTTTCTACCTTTACTCCTGGCCCAGCTGGCCAAGGAGGAGGGAGCAGAGCTGGTTCAGAAAAGCTCCTGGGAAGACTTCCAGGTTAAATCTACACTGTCCTCCCTACACTTTTCAAGTGCCATCAAAGCCAACCCTCTCATTTTACAAATGAGGAAAATGAGGTAAGTGACTTACCCAGCTATAAATTTCTGCAGTGGGACATGATCCCAAGTTATAGGATTTATCACTGTAAGAAACTTTATAGAGCATTAATTAATTCAGCCTACCCCCCAACTACTAATAGGAAGACAGGTTCAGAGATTCAATTCAAATTAGTACATTCTTGTTGTGCACTTATTATGTAAAGAAGCACTATTTCAATGAGATCACCAGATCTATTGGAGCAATTAAAAGAGGCAGCATGATATGGGAAGAGATCACTGAATCTGGAGTCAGGAGACCTGGACTCTAATTCTGTCTTTTTCACTAACTACAGGATTGAGATCAAGTTACCCAACCAAAGTATAAAATGAGGTGACAGATATCAACCTCTCAGGGTTGTCCCTTGTTTAAGAAGACAACAAAACAGTTCTTTAAACCTACAGAAAGGAGTTATGTTAGAGGCATTATCCCTGCTCTCGAGGAACTTAGAACGTAATACCTGAGTTATCCTTCCTTCCAGAAAGCCTCTCCAACCCTGCCCCACCACCAACTCCAGCTGGGGCCATTGCTCACCACTGAGTCCTTGACCCTCTTGTCTCAATCTACCTTCTCTCAGGATGAACTAGTCCTTAGTCAAAAAACGATCACTCCCTACTCTATGGATACTTCCCAAATCTGAAACCATACCTCCAAAAACCTCAAGGACATCTGCTTTTGCATGAGCTCCCAGGGGCTCAAACTCAGCTCTTCCAAAGCCAAACTCTTCATTACCCCCCTAAACATGCTTTCAACTTTGGCATTTCTGTGAATGGTACTACCATCTTCCAAGAGACCTGGAGTCACCTCAACCCCTCCCCTCCCTCACTCTCCTTATCTAAATATAAGATCACAGACTGAGAGCAGGAAAGGACCTTAGAGGCAATCTAGTCCAACACCATAATTTTTCACATAAGGAAACTGAGGCAGAGAAATTAAATGTCTTGCCAAAGGTCACACAAGTGGCACAGCCTAAATTCAAATCTAGATTATCTGCCTGGAAATCCATCATTGTTTTTTTCCACCACACCACAGGATCTCTTTTTACTATTGCTTGGCTAATATCTCCTTTATGATATCTCTCCTTTCCAATCCCATGATCCATCCCTACCTTAACCCAAGCCCCCACCACCTCTTATCTGGACTATTATAATGGTTCTGATGTCTCTAAATCTTGTTGCTGAACAAGGGGTGACCAAAGATGCAAGTAGCATCACAAGATTTAGAGTTAAAAGAAGGTCATCTAGTTTATCTCCAAGGAGAAATCACAACCAATTGCATCAGCCTCAGTTTCATTATGGCAGAGATATCACATGACTTTATGCATGTCAAGGCTACTTTCAGAATATTCTAATACATGTCTAGTGTCCAGTCTCTCCCTGTCCAACATGCACATGCTCAAGTGAACTTCCTTTTAAAAGTTAGCTCAGATCCCAACCTAAAAACAAAAAAACCACCTCTCGACTCCCCAATGGCCTGCACAAATGAGGCCCAAATCCTCAAGTCAATCCCTGTTAGAAGACTATGAAAATGGCCTCAACCTGCATGGTCATGTGCTATCTCCATGTCATAAGGAAACAGGCTGATGAAGTTGGATGTGATTTCCCCTTGGAGATGAACTGAATGACCTTCTTCTAACTCTAAATCTTGTGATCGTACCTGCATCTTTGGTCATCCCTTAAGACCCCCACCTAATTCCCTCCTCCTTCAAAAGCATCCTCAGCTCTAACCAGATTTATTTTTTTGTCCTCCCCTCCCCCATCATACTAGGCTCCTTCCCACCTCTGTGCCTTTATTTAGGCTTCTCCTCTTACCTAGAATGCCCTCTCCCAGTTTTCCCAAAGGATAATGGAACTTAAGAGTTCAAAGGACTTTGGGGACCATGTATTTCAAACCCCTTACTTAGCAGATGAGGAAACTGATGTTCCAAGTAAGAAAAAATTGCCAGGGGTAAGTCTGGTGGTGAGCACTGAAAGCCGCTTTCCAACATCTTGCTCCAAATCCATCCTCTTTGCAGTGGTACATGCATGCTACTCTATGACAAATGAAGACCTACAATTCCCTCAATGCCCACTTCAGATTCATCGCTATGAAGCTTTTCTTCATTAACCTTTCTGAATTCCTTCTCATACATATCTAGCTAAGGTCTGGATAGCAGAAAGAAGGTCCACTTTTTCTTATCATCTTAATATGTTGTATAGAAATGTGATCTCTCCAACCCTATCTGTCTTGTGTCTTCAACTAACCTGTCAGTAACTTGAAGATAAAGACTATGTTTTCTTCTCTGATACCCTCCAGCCACTCCCCGGGAAAACACAAAAGCTCATCTGCACTAAGATCTCTAAACACTTATCCCATCCAGGTTAGTAAGATTATAAACAAACACAAGGAAGGAGTCATTTCATTTCTCCATGCTGTATTTCCCCTCCTTGCCTGACTATCGAAGGAGAGGAAAAGAGGATAGGGAATTGACTTGATTTCTCAATTAGGAGGGTGAATAGGATATAGTAGGGATGTTGGGCAGAAGTGATCAGAATCCCAGGATCCTCTTCCCCCAGGCTTCCCTGGGTAAAGGCTTTCCCTCAGGGAAATATTAGTTTTTACCTTAGAAACCATCTAGTTCAATGCCCTCTTCATTTTACAGATGTCAAAACTAAGGCTCAGAAAGGAATAGGGACTTGCCCAGGATCACAAACCTCTAGGAGGTACCTATTCTTTCTCCAAGGAAAGTACAGAAAATTACATATCCTGTACCCAGACTGGAAAAAACAACCTTGAGTAAGTTCCTTTCCAGCTGTAGGCCTCAGTTTCTATATCTGTAAGCAGAAGGGGTTAGGGACATGATTGTTTCAAAGAGCCTTTCAACTTCAGAGTCTGTGAATTTAGACAGTTTATGAATCCAAAGGAAATGGGTAAATGGGCAACAGTTTCCCCTGCTCCCACAATCCTTCCCATAGGGTTCTCTGCCCAGGAAACAGCCCAGATTTCCACCTGACCAGGCAGCTCCCCAGTGGGAGGGGATGTGAGCAGAGGGTAAGGCTGTACCTCCTCCCCCTATCTGTCTCTCTGATATCCTCTCCCCCCACACACACACATCAATCCCAGTTCATGTTACAGTTCTCCCAGCACTGAGGGAACTGGAGGGGGAAGCCAGGAATCCTGTTGCCCAGCCTCAGGGGACCCTCCCCCACCCCTGGGGCTGAAATACAACCTTTCAGGCAGATCCCAGCACAGACTGGGGCCCAGGCTGTTCCAGCTGGGTGACTGAATTGAAAAGTGGGGGATAGATGAGGGAGGGGCCTAGACCCTTGGCAGTGGAGGGGAGGGTGCCCCAGAGAAACAGTCAAATGGCTGATGTGGTCAGATGGAGCCAGCCCTGGGCCTCCAGCCTTCAGTTTCTGTCTCCAGCTCCCTCCTTTTGTCTCTCCCTTCCTCCAGTCAACTTTCTGCCCTCTGGGGTCTGCAGGGTGGGACAGAAGAACAAATGTGAGTGTGTTATCAGCCACTGTGTAAAACAGTGAAAGGCTGTGTCTGTATACAACACGGCATCTGTACATGACAATGTGAGTCTGTGTGACTATTAGCTGTGCTGATAGGTGTAATTGTGAGTACATGTAAGTGTGAACCCATGCTCTGCACTCAGTGGGTAATTAACGTTTGCTGAAGAGAAATGTATGCCTAGTCAAATATGTGTCTGCATCTATATCTGCAAATCTATGTGGGCGGCTGTATAACCATAGCAGGAGTGACTGTGGACATCTGTGTAAGAACTATGTCCATTCATACACATTCATGTACAAGCATGCATATACTATGTACCCATGCATGTGAACATATACACAAGTCTTCTACAACTATGTGCCCACCTGGAAATAGACCCAACTACACAAGACATAAAAATAAGTGTGTCCTGGGTCCTGTAGGTATAACTCATGGTGTGGCTGAGTGTGATTTATAACTATGTCTCACTGTGTACACATGCATGGGTACATGTATCCCTGCCCTGTTTTTGTAGCTGTAGCCATGTGTGGATGGATATTCATGGCAGCATTAAGGTACATTGTGTAACTATGTGTCCATATGTACACTCATGTGTAAGCATGTATCACTGCCCTGTTTGGGTAACTTTCTCAAAGGCTGTATGACTGAGGATGTACCATATGGGCGCGTTCATATGTGCCCTTTGCATGTAGCCGTGTGCATGTGGGAGGGTCCATGTGTGAGCATGCAGCTGGGTCCCCGTGTACACGGTCGGGGGTTAGAGTGGGGGGCCCCAAGTCACCGGACGCGCGGCCCCCACCATTCCCCCCCGGGCTCGGGCCCTTCCCATCCCCCTCCCCTCAGCGCCCCCACCCCCGCCTACCTGTTCCCTGCCTCCCCCGGCGGCGCCCGAAATGCCAGAAGCTGCGGGTCCGGCTGCTGGGGGGCTTCCTCTTATGGTGGGAGTTCCCCATGGCGCGCAGGGTCCCTGGGGGGCGGGGGCGGGGACAGGGATGGGTGGGCGGGGGAGGGAGCGCGCGCTACATGGCGTGGGGCTGGCGCGCGCTCAGGCCCCCGCGCGCTCCAGCACCTCGGGCCGCCACCGTCCCTGCAGCCAATGGGCACGCCCGGGAGGGGCGGGGCCTCGGAGGGGAGGCGAGGGGCGGGGCGAGCTCCCGTATGCGGGCTCTCCCCCGCCCCCACTGGGACGCCTACCTCTGGTCCTCCCAAAGCTAGGCAAGCCTGGAGGCTCCTGGGAAGAGGAGGCGGCCGACGGCCCCCTGCCGTGCAGAGCCCGGGAACTAGCACCCTCCTACCGGGCTGGGAAAATGAGACACAGACAGGACGCAGAGCCTTGGTTTTCTCATTTGCAGAATGGGGATAATGTGCTCTCACCGTCTTGGCAGGAGTTCACAGTCAGATCTAGGGCTGAAAGCCACCTTACAAGTGCAAGTGGAACAAGCTGGGATTGGAACTCAAGTCCTCTGACGTTAAATCTCAGCCTTCCCTCCACTGCACCAAGGTTTGAATGAAGAAGGCACCGTATAAGCCATAAGTGATACAGAAACGGCAACTAAAACTTGTTTTATTATTACAAGTCATTCCCTCTGCCTCGGTTTTCCCATATATAAAGTGAGAGTGCCAAGTTATATAATCTCTAAGGCCTCTTATCAGCTCCAACATTCTCTGTTTCTATGATCAGCAAGCAAGTCTGACCACATTTTACACAGAGAAATATTGAGAGAGACCTGGAAAGCTGCAGTAGTATCATGCCTAAGGTCTAGTGGTGTTATGGAAAAGAGCTGGGATTCAACCACGGGTCTTCTGACTAAGACTAACATTCTTTCCATTAAGTATGTTAATGTGACTGACTTCAAGGAGCCAGGTTCTCTACCCACAGACTGTCTCCAAATTCACCTACCTTCAAGGCTTCTCTCAGCACCCTCCCCCTACTCCCCAGTAGATCTGGACTCAGAAATCTGAGGTTCTAATAATTACTACTCCTGACTTTGGGCAAGTTTGTTCCCCTCTATGGGCCTCAGTTTCCCCATCTGTAAAATGGCAGATAGGCTAAATGATCTCAAAGATTCTTTCCAATTCTAAATTCCTATGATCCTATAGCACCTCAATGAAGGCCCCAGAAGGGAGTAATGTTTCCATATGTGAACTGGGAGCTAGAGAGCTAGGAAATGGAGTGGGAAGAAAGTATCAATAGCTCAGAGGAAAAATATACTCAAGTCAATCTATCTCAAGAAAAAAGGACTGATAATTGATTAAAAATTAATTTAAAAAACAAAAAAATTTTACAATTAAAAAAATAAAGAGGACTGGTCTAAGATGCTTGTAGATCCCTGTGGAAAGAGTCACCCTAACCCTAAATACCATCTAGTCAGGGTGGGAACCTAGAAGATACTAAAATGCCAGGGAAAAGGAGACCCACAGTGTTGCCTAAAGACCTTTACTCCATTAGAGTATAAGCTCTTGAGGACAGGAACTATCTTCTACCACTTTTGTATCCCCAGCAAAAGGCACTTCATTAATAAATATTCATTAACTCTATTTGAGACAAACCCACAATATGAAAACTTCAATGACACAGACACTTTTCTCCTCTCCAATTTCAATCTTCATCCTTCACTTTTCCTGTGTCTGTTGGTGTGTGTCAGGGTGAGCTTGAAGAAATTCCCAAAAGAGAAAAACTTGACAGGGGCAGAGGCAGTGAGTGGCTTGATCCCTTCCCCCCATCCCCAGGACGGGGTTGGGCACAAAGGAGGCACTCAGCACAAATGCACTGATTGACAAACAGCTCATTTTTCAGTCCTTCCATCGACAAAAATAAAGCTAACACACAAAATAAGGGGAAACCAAAGGACTGTACCAGGGTGGAACAGGCTGCCATGGGGATCAGTCATCACAGCATGCAGAGCTGACCGGAAGAGACCTTAGAGCTCACCTATCCCAACGCCTACATTTTATAGATAAGAAAGCTGAATCCTTGCTCAAGGTCACCCAAGGAACAGGACAGAAGACTGGAACCCAGGTCCTCAGGACTCTCATCCTTGTACTGAACTGAATGAGCATGAGCAGAGACTGGGTGACTGAGGATACTATGGAAGGGATGTTGGGAATTTAGGGAGGCTTTGGATTAGATGACCTCTGAGGTCAGGATTCAAAAACTTTTCAGGAGCTGTTCTATAAAGTGGGATCCCTCTGTGTCTTCACCAAGTGAGACAATTTGTCCAGGGATAAATTAGGAGTCTCATCCTTCTGTGATCAGAGAGCTTGGGCATCCACCGAAGCCAAGATACCATGTGGGTAATTGCAGCATTTCCCACCTCCACACCCCACCCCCAAGGGGTACAATGCTCTTTCACATGGGGTTTACTCAGCATGTGATCAAAGCAGCTGAGATGGCTTTGTGCTGGGATGTGGGGCCCTCTAGGGAGGATCTCTTCCCTAGGCCTGGTCCAGGTATGCACAGGAAGTCTGATATAGCCTGGGTAACCCCTCTCACCCCCACTCCCATAAGGCACTGGTTTGGCCAGGAATAGGGAAGAGTGGGAGGCCCAAAGCAGCAGACTCCAACCTTCATTTGTCTGCCATGATCGGCTGGTTCCATGTCTGTCACCATCCTTTACCCCTATCAGACAAGTATAGCCCCAGTCCCTGGCCCCTGTTCTACTCCTCCCTAACCATAGCAATCTTCTCCAGAAAGGATAATGAATTAGGTGTGGTCTTCCTCCTTTAGAAAGAACTCTCTTTGAGGGCAGGAGCTGTCTCTTTTTGCTTTTATTTGTACCTTAGCACAGTGTCTGCCATATAAGTACTACATAAATGCTTGTTGTCTTGATGAGATTTTTCTAATAACAGAGAAATTAGAAATGCCCCAGTTTGGCACTTTTCCCATATATCCCCCCAACCTCCAGAACAGTGATTATTCTCTTCCCATCATCTCCTCACCTTCCCCTACTGCACCCATTCTAAGGCAGGTACCCAATAATCCCCCCCACATTCTGGAGTTAACTCCCACTACTAACCATAATTGTCTTCTCCCCCACGTTCCAGAGCCCTTCCTTTCCCCAGATCCCAGTTTCAAATCCTAATCCCCAATGTTCTAGAGCAGACTTATAGAATGTTAGAGCTAGAAGAAATCTTTAGGAAAAGATCTGGTCCAACCCCTTCATTTTCAGTCAGGCAAACTGAGGCACAGATAGGCGGTGAATTGGCCCTAAGGTTACATAGCTAATTAGGTATCAAAACCCAAAAACAGAACACAGGCCTACTTGATCCTAAGAAATCTTTTCATTATACTTCATCTCCCCTTATGTGAACAATAACCACCCCCTTCCTCACTTTTCAGACCTGTGATTTCATTTTAACCTTACTTCATTTCAGGGCAACAACTGCCTACCAGGATCTCTCCAGCTGGACTAACCTTATCCCTCGTCCCCCAAGCCCTCCACAAACATGTAACGCCTTCTCATGAACAAACACATATGTATACACATCTGGCTCAGAATTCCTTCCAGCTGTTTTGGGGAGCCACCTCACCCAATTCCGATCTCATAGCACTTTATACTCTTCTGATGTCCTTTTCAAGTGCTAATATATATTCGATTCATCTGTGTCTGTGAGATCTCCCATCCTCAGCTAGACTAAGTGCTCCTTGAGGACAAGAGTTAAGCCTTTGTCTTCTTAGTTTCCCCCATAATGCTAAAGGGTCTGGCACACACAGCAAGGGCTTAAATGGTTGAATGGGCATGGGCAAAGAGCTTCAAAAGTCCTTCCTGAGCAAACATATTTCCTGTGTTCCTTACACAATATCCTCCCTCTTTCCCTTCCCTCACACTCAAGACTAGGGGAAATTATAATACTAATAAACTCTTCACTAGAAACTAGAATGAAAAGGATTACAAAGGTTGGAGGCTGTGTTGTACAATATACAAAGCATTGTCTTTGGAACCCAAAGTCCTGGTTTCAAATCCTATCTTTAATGTGACCTTAAACATGTCACTCAGACTCCTCAAACCTCAGTTTCTTCATTTGTAAAATGAGGGAGTTGGACCAGATGACCTCTGAGGTCTCTTCCACATCTAGATCTATGTATCCCTGAATTTTGGTTTTCCCAATGGGAGTAGTGTCCCTATTTTACAACAGAAGGAAATTGAGTCTTTGGGGAGGTAAGTGACTTGAGCACAGCCACTCAGCTTATAAAGGACAGAATAATTTCAACAAAAATCCATGCCTCCGTACCCCAAATCAAGGGTTCTTCCCACTGCCCTACATTCCTCCTGGTCCCTCTGCCCACTAAGATTGAAGCCTCTGTCTCATTCCAATGGAAAAGAGGTCAGAAATCCCAGAGTCCAAGGGACTGAATCCTTGAATCCAAGAGGCTAAACTGACAGTATCTACAATCAGGAGTTCAGGGGAATGGGAAGTCAGGGGGGAAGGTCACTGGCCTCCTTTCATCACAGGATAGAGAACCTTCTAGAATGGACTCAGCTAGGAGTCCCCCAAGCAAACATTCTCCACCACTTCATACTCCCCTCCCCCAAACACAAGTCTCACCTGCTTTGGGAAGGCATCCTTTGGGCTCATCCCATTTGACTCTAGTCATTCTAACCACCCTGCATCCCATACATAGCTGGAGTTCATCACAAGATGTATATCTCTCTCTTTGTCTCTGTCATATACCCATAGACTAGATGGGTCTCCCATCAGGCTAGGAGACCCCCTCAATAGGATAACCAACCTTACAGTATTTAGAATTAGGAGGGACTTTTAAAAACCTTCCAAGTTGTTCATTTCATAGGTTAGGAAAACGAGGCTCAAATAGTGATACAGGTAAGTAAGCACACAGCCAGGATTAAAGTCCAAGTGTGCTAACTCCAGGCCCTAAATCTATCCATGGAATTTCTTCAGTACTTTTATAGGGGCAAAGCAAAACCCAATTGTTATCCCAGGATATTAAAAACAAGTAGGGCAAGCATCAGACGTCACCCCACCAAAATAAATGAGTAAATGAATGAATGAAATTACCGATTGGGAAAATGAGGTCCAAAGGGCAGTGACTTGCCAAAGGTCACCCAGCTAGAAGGAGCAAAGCCAAGACTTAAGCCCTTATGCCCTGACCCTAAGGCTAGGGTTCTTCCCTTCAGCTCATTCTGATGCTTAATAACAATAATGAATCCAAATTCTGAGTATTCCAGATAGGAGACTTCTATCTCAGAAACGGATTATTATACCACACTCGGCTAAAAGCTACATTGTTGTGATTATTTAAATGGTAGAGTGGGAAAAGCAGTAGGCTTTAAGTCAGCTTTACCAAGTTCAATCCCCATCTGTGACTCTTGCTAGCTGAGTGTTCCTTACCTGAAACATTCAATTCATTCAATTCCATAAACATTTAGTAAGCACCTACTATGTGCCAGTCAGTATGCTAGGAGTTGGCTCACAGGGGAGTTGTGAGGATAAAATCAAATAATGTCAGTTAAGTGTTTGGAAAACCTTAAAAGCGCGATGTAAAGATCAGTTAATAGTGTTGATCCTACTGTGGTCATATAGCGTTAGTCAAACCCCAAGTAGTAAGAACCTACTATGTGCCAGATACAGTGGTAAACTCTGAGGATACAGATTAGGCAAGGCAGAGGGGTGAAGTGGGGTGGGAACAGTTTAAGATGGGAGACAAAATGCAAGCAACTAAGTGTAAACAAAATACGAACAGGATAAATTGGAGATAATCTGGGAGGAATTTGGGATTTAGGGACAGGGATAAGCTTTGCTTATCTCTTATACTTCTCCAGCACTTTACTTTCTGTTTTGGTTTTTTTTGTTTTCACTTTTCATTTCAATTGTTTCACTAAGCAAAGAGTCCTCCAGTAGAGTGGATAAAGAACCAGAAAGTCCTGGGTTCAAGTTCTGATCTCTGACACATGTTGTCTGTGTGGCCCCTGGACAAGTCACTCCTCAATTCTCCAGGATTCTAAACGCAGAGAAGGTGTATACTGGCATTAGTAGGAGTTCCCTATATCAATGAAATCATAAACCTAATCCCTATCTCTATCCTGGCAAAGAACCATCCAATTCTATAGCTGGAAGGAATCTCCCAGGATAGGAAGCCCCTTTAAGGCCTCCCAGGCAAAAGGGCAGCAGCATGAGACTCTGCTAATACCTTCATCAAGAAGTAGATAGAGGTCAGAGAGAGAAACTGAGCCCGAGAAATGACCAGTGACTTGCTCACAGTCACACTGTTGTTTCCTGGTGGAACAGTGCCTGAAGCATAATATCTGACATTTCTGTAGCACTTAAAAGTTTCCTCCCAAAATTTGTTTTCAATTATATCATTTCATTTGATCCTCATGACAGTCCTATGAAGTACATACTATGGGTAGGATCCGAGATTTTGGAAGCATCAAGGTCCTTCCCTGACTCAGTTCTCTCCCTATTCTAGTCCATCCTGCACTAAGCTGTCAAATTAATTCTCCTGAAGCACAATTCTGACCATGTCACTCTACCCCTATTTGATAACCTGCAGTGGCTCCTTATCACCCTCCGTATCAAATATGAAATCCTGTTCGGAATTTAAAGCCTTTCACAACCTGACCCCCTCCTTCCTTCTTATATCTTACTCTCCTTCACATCTACTACAACCCAGTTGCACTGGTCCCCTTATTGCTGCTAACACAAGACACTCCATCTCCTAACTCCAGGCATTTTCACTGGCTGCCCCCAAGCCTGGAATTCTTTCCCTTCTCATCTCTGCGTCTTCTAGCTTCTTTGGTATCCTTCAAGTCTCAGCAGGAATCTAAGAAGCTTTTCCTAGGCCCCCATTAAGGCCTTTCCCTTCCCCTTTACTATCTCCAATTTACCTTTCTACATCTTGTTTGCTAGGTGACCCAGTGGCTAGAGTACCAGACCTGAAGTCAAAAAGACCCGAGTTCAAATCCAGCCTCAGACACTTACTTGATGTGAGACCCTAGGTAAATCACTTCACCCTGTTTGCCTCAGTTACCTCACCTGTAAAATGAACTGGAGAAGGAAATGGCAAACCACTCCAGTATCTTTGCCAAGAACACTCCAAATAAGGTCCCGAAGATTCAGACACTACTGAATAACACCATCTTGTTTGTACACAGTTGTTCCCATGTTATCTCCCTTCCTCAGATGGTGAACTCCTTCAGAATTGGGCTATGTTTGGCCTTTCTTTGTATCTCTGGTGCTTAGCATAGTGCAGGCACCTAGTAGGCACTTAATAAACATCTGTTGACTTGACCTAGACAAAGACCCTTCATTTGACAGATGAAATAAATGAGATAAAGAAAAGTAAAGTCACTTGTCCAAGGTCTCACAAGTTGTAACTAGAGGAGCCAGGTTTTAATTCAGGCTTACTCCAAACACTTTCCACCGTGTCTCAGTACCATCCAAAAGCATTATCGCCCTCATTTTCCAGAAAAAGAAACTAAGTCTAAGAAAGATGAGGTGCCCCAAAACAATACAATTTCAAAGTGCCAGTGGTGGGATTTGAATCCATGTCTTGAAGACCTCCTGAGTTCAGCACTTCTCTTTTAGTCTTCTGCCCCACTCAAGGTCCTGCTCCATACCTTCACTGTGCTAAGGAACCTATTCAGCTCTGCTACTCACCAACAGTTCGACCTTGTGCTGAAAGTTACTGTGGTTTTCTGACCCTCAGTGTACCCATCTGTAAAATGAGGGCATTGAATGAGATGGCCTCTAAAGGGAAATTTGATGCTGTTTGGGATCCTTCACTGTATGAAGGAGGAAAGATCCCTGGACTGACTGAGAATCAGCAGGTTTGAAGGGAAGTTCCTGACACTGTGATTGACCTCTCTGGACCTCACTTTGCCCATCTGTAAAATGAGAGAGAGTGTTACACTTGATGATCTCTAATGTACTTCCATCTCCAAAATTTTGTATTTTCTCTGAGAGGCAACATAGTGTATGTTGATAGATGACCTTGATCAAGTCCTTTAACTTCTCCACACTTGAGGCGACTCTCTTCAGACTAAGTTGAAGAGAAGTCTTTCATTACCCAGGAGTTCTCTAGAATCTAAACCAATGAAATCACAGATCCAACTCCTAATCCTATCCTATGACTCTATGACTCATAGGTCAGACTGGAATGTGACCCCCTCCCCCTCCATCCTCTACACTACACAACCCCTGCTACACACACACACACACACACGCGCGCGCGCGCCACGCATAGGCCTCTCTCAGGTTAGTCTCCCCAAAAGAATCACCCTCCCTCTTTCCCTAGGGCTCACTCTCCTCCCTCCACTGGCCATTGCCAACAGGGATTAAAGGATCAGATCAATTTCTTGGTTTCTTTTCAGAAGGAGAAGAGGAGGAGAAGTAGGGCTGGACAAGAGCGATGGAAACAATCCCATTAATGAGAGGTTGGAGGGAAAGAGGGTGACTCTCCTTCCCATCCCCGCCCAGGCACTACCAAAGCCTTGAGGCAGACAGGCCTACACGTGGGTGAGGGCCCTTACCTAACCTGCATGCTGGAAGCCTAAACACCTCAGGCACATGAATAGATGGGGGAGGGGGGGAAGGGTAGGGGTGTGTGGCTAAACCACTGGCCAGGACTGAGGTCCTAATGGGGTCAACCAGCCCATCACTCAGCCTCACGGCTGCTTTGTCCAGATCTGCCCACTCCACGACTATCTCCAGGGTGGAAGAGCCCATCATATATACCTGTGTGACCTTGGACAAGTCCTTTCTCCTCTAGACAGCAGTTTGCTGCTTTATAAAAGGAGGGGGTTGGATTAGAGAATCTCTAAGGTCCTTTGAGCTCCAAATGCTCTAGCAACACCGCTGTACCAAAAGACTTGCCATTCTGGGCAATCGGTTCTCAGGATCTAATCACAGTTCATCCTCCTCTGATTTCTGCCCCATTTCCCTTTGGATGGATGAGGAGGTGACAACCAATAGGTTGGCACTGAGGAGATGACTAGGGGCAGACCCTGCAGGGGAAATGTGTGTGTGCTTGCGTGTATGTATATGTGTGTGTGTATGTGCGTGTATGTGTGAGAGAGAGAGGGAGAGAGAGAGAGAGAGAGAGAGAGAGAGAGAGAGAGAGAGAGAGAGAGAGAAAGACAGAGAAAGGCGTATACTGTTCAGTATATTTTGAGACCAATCTCTCTCCTAGCCCTTGTCTCTCACTGCTCTAGCTGAATGTCTTCAGGCAGGCTAAGGCAGAACCAAGGCAATGATCCAAAAAGACCACAGCCAGGCCGGATACAATCACACAAGAAGCTTTTTCTCTCCTCTTCCTGCCCCCCAAACCTCTTCCTTCTAATTCTCTCCTCCCTCCTTCCCTCCCAGGGCTGATTAAAGGACACGCCAGTGGGTAAACACAGCACCCACCATTTCCTGAAACATGGGCAGGCGGCTGCTGTGGGCAGGATAGTGGTTAGATGCTGGGGGACAGGGAGCCCCTGGGGCCTAAAAAGGTCCCCACTTCCCAGACTTGGAAGAAAAACTGAGAGACAGGACCCCCCCTCCCCCTTTTCCTCTAGGCCTGGAAGGGGGAGAGTAGGAGGGGTAAGAAAGCTGAGGGAACAAGCCCAACTCAGGTGATACGGGGAGAAATGGGATAAGGATCTAATGGTCTGGGTAGAGAATCAACCAAGCAAGGCCACCCAAGACCAGGGCATGGTGTAAAGACACTTCGGAGTTATAGGCAATGTGTTGTTGTGGAAAGAGTGCCAGACTTTGAGTCAGAAGCCCTGAGTTCAAGTTCTGACTCTGAAACACACTAGCTATGACCTTGGACAAGTTATTTAACCTCTCTGGGGTCTCTTCCTTATCTCTAAAAAGGATAGTTCTTGAATCCCCTGTCTCACAGGGCTGTTATGAGGAAACCACCTGTTAACCTTAAAGAAATTGGAGTTGTTATTACTATTCCATGAGCCAGGAGAAGTCTAACAAATAAAATCCACAAAGCCAAGTTCTTTTCCTAACCCCCTCCCCCACAAAGAAGCATACCTACCTGTCCAGCTGTGTATCCCCTGGGAAGTTCACTACCTCTCTGTTCATGCTTCCTCACCCCAATTCCACATTGTTGAGGAAGATGAAAGTAGTAAATTGTCACTAAAATGGGGAAGGGGGCCCAGGTACTAGTAACATTTCTAGTTGTGAGGATGGTGGGGAGTGAGACAAAACTAAAAAGGAAAAAATGGAGAAAGCAAGCAAAAGAGGGCCTTTTGAACCCCACCATCCATAGCAAGGAGCACCCTGGATAGGGCCAAGTCAGGGAGGTGGGGAGTGAGGTGGTCGGCTTCCCCTCTTAGAGAAACCACCCGGGATCCATGACAAACTTGGTTGTCAATCCCTTACTGTCCTAGTTCGGGCAGGGCAGGGCAAAGCAAAACAGAGCCTGACAAGCCTCTCTACCATGGGGCTGCCCAGGGGAGGTTGGGCTCCAGGCTCCTATGACCCCCTGACTCAGCAAAGTGCCTACAGCTTGCGGTTGACCCAGCAAAGCCCCCACAGTCTACTTGCTGTGCCCCAGGGAAGTAAAACAGAGGATCTGGCCCTTTGCAACCAGGGGAAGTCTGGGGGAGGACAAGAGTTCCCCACTCCCAACCCTTCCCCTCAAAGCCAGACTGCATAGTCTCTGCAAACCTGAGATCCCCTGCCCAGAAGTGGGGGTGGGGTCGGAGTGGGGGCACCGCCCCCCTTTGCTGAGGCAGTGCCCCGGAAGTCCTGAGAGGGGCTTCTTGGCTCTGCCCCACCTTTTCTACCAACCATTCTGAGTACACCCCCCAGCTCCGCGGCCCAGGTCACCCTCACCGCCCCGTGGGCACTGCCCGACGGCTCAGGAAATGGGGCGCCTCCTTCCCCTTAAGCCCCCCCCCACCCCGGCGGCGGCCCAGCGCTGCCCAGCCCTGCCCAGCTCAGGTGAGCGCAGCGCCAGCCTGCCTTACCTCTGCCCTTGCCTCTGCCCTTCCTGGCCTTTTCCTCGGACTTCTTGCCCTTGGGGGGCGGCTCGGCGCCCTCCCCACCCGGCGGCCCCTTCTTCTTTCTCCGCTTGCCCCGCAGCCAGCTGAAGGCGCGGCGCAGGCCGCCCCGGGATTTCTTCTTGCGGGGGACACCGGCCTGGCCCTGGCCCTGACCCTGGCCCTGGCCGCTCGGCTCCTCGGCCGCAGGTGCGGCGGAGGCAGCGCGGGCCGCCATGGGCCGCGTGCGGGGCGGCCGGGCAGCCTCAGGCCCCCGGGGGCGGCGCGGTGCCCATGCGGGGCTGGACGCCGAGGTTCCCTCCCTGGGCAGCCGGCACCGCCGCGCGAAGGCAGAGCAAGGAGCCCAGGAAAAGTTTGAGCGGCTCCCTGGGCCGAGCGGAGGGGGGCAGGAGGGGCCGGCCGGGCTGGGCTGGGCTGGGCTGGGCTGGGCTAGGCTGGGGCGGAGAGAAGCACGGAGAGAAGGGAGAGGCGGGCCGGGAGGTGGGGAACGGGAGAGAGCGCACTGACTCCCCACCCGCTCCCCGCTCTCCGCGCCCCCCTCCTCTCTGCTCTGCCCGCCCGGGCCGGCTGGCTCGGCCCGACCCTGCCTCTCTCCCCGCCCTCTCGGACTCGCAGAGGGGAGCGCATCGCTCAGCACCTTCCCCGCGCTGGGGCATTGGGGGTGGGGTAAGGGAGGCCAGGTAAGTGGGACTCTTGGACAGACCGCCCGCTAGAAAGGCGAAGTCTGTGCCCTGTCCCGAGTTCGGGTCTGGGGACTATCGCCCCGGAGCCCTTGGACTTCAGGCTAGAATCTCAGGAAAGGGGAAGGAAGTATTCTGGTATCCTATAGGGGTTAGGAAGCAAGGTATCCGGGTTGCCATCTCAGACCGTGCCAGGGTATGCCAAGTAAGGTTCGATGCCGGGAAAAGGGGGGAGGCAGCGTGGTCCGGGGTTCTCGAGAAAGGAAGAGGGGTATTCGAGGGAGGGGTTTATCCGATGAAAGACAAGTATTGAAAGGTCTCTCCGAGGAACGGGACTTTAAGATGATCCACTAAATAGATCTTTGAGGTGTTTCGGAGTTCTCGAGAAGGGAAGGACTGTATTCTGGGGTCCTAAACAGGAAACTGGAATGAGGAGTACTCGGGATTTTTGGGAACAATCCTAAAATAAACTGAAGATCCCCTCGACCGGGAGGTAAACTCTGGGGTTCTGTCTAGGGATGAGAAAATGGATTTGTCAGCGTCTGCCTTGTAGTTTAGGCATGGGTGAGACTAGCCTTACATCCCACCGAGATCCTCGGTAGAAAAAGACTCTCAGAATGATAAACAGCTATATTAGTCACAGTGTAAAGATATAAAAGGGATGTTGGTTCCCTTATATTCCCTTTTCTCATTCCCCGCCACTTTCTAGCCATCCTGCACGCACACACATGCACATATACCTCCAACCCCACCACTGCCCTTACTTGTTCCAAGGGGAGTGATCATGCCTTCCTCTTCCTCCACCCCGAAGCCCCAGGATGGGACTAGGTCTTAGGATTCCTGGAATTCTTCCGATAAATAAGTTTCTAAACCTCAGTTTCTTTTTAGTTGGACTGTGATGCCCCAGGGCACCTCATTTAGCCCACGTGGACCCTACAATAGGCTAACCACCACTCAGCCTAGTTAATTACCACTTACTAAGTGCTTTGAGATCCTCGGAGGAAAAAGTGGAAAAGAATGACTTGGGAAGAAGGAAAGGGAGAAACAGTTTTATTCCTAGAACCCCAAAAACACCATGGGCCAATCTAAGGCATGTGACCTCCTTCGGGTCCTTTCCCAATGCTGGAGGAGGGGGCCAGATATCTAAACCCACGTATACTCTGTCTCTAAATCAAACCAGATCAAGCCAAATCCTCTTCCAGAAGACAGCTCTACCTTCCTAGGGTATGAGTACTATAGGAATTGGGCAGACAGGCAGTATGGTCCAGTAGTAAGAGACTTTGAGAGCCAGGTGCCTGGGTTCTAGTTTCCTGGTTTTATGACCTTGGTTAAGTCCTTTATTTATTTATGATAGTAAAGAAGAGAAAACTGCCCTGAGAGACACTGGCTATTTGACCTTGGGTAAGTCATTTAAATTCTGAGTACAGTAGATAAGTCTCTAGGATTATAAACCACTGAGCAAATCTATATTGATAGAGGGACTTTCCTAAATAATTCCATATACACAATTGTTTCCTATAGTGTTTCCTGTACCTATGAAATCACAGGTGCTGTCATAATCATGATCAGTATCATCATAACGTCCAATATGGACTTCATGACAGACTTAATTTTCTAAGGACTATATTGAAGTGAAGACAGGTACATCACAGTTACAGAATCAGAAGGCTCCTGAGGGCATCTAGTCTACCCCATACCTGAAAGAAAACCCTGGCTATGGTATATTCCAAAAGGGATCATTAAGCCTCTCTGCCTGCATACCTTTAGTGAAGGATCACTCACCATCTGCCCAGACAGCCATTCTACGTTTGGATAACTCTACTATTTATTAGAAAGTTGTTCCCAACATCGAGCCTAAATTTGCCTGTTTGTAATTTGCATGTAGTCATTGTCCATATCAGTAGGCTGGCCAATAGGCAATGAAGTCTTAGGTTATGGCAACTGATGAAACAAAGACAAATAGTGAGTGGTCCGTCTGGTGCATCCCCCTTCTGAGTCTGCATTGATAGTGAGGATGGCCAGCAAGATGGCAGAAAGTCCTAAGAATCAGAGTTTTTCAACATCTGTAAACATTTTGTTAGCTCTTGGTACTCTTAATGTGACCTTTTGTCCAATGACCAGTGAGCTGATACTCTACCAAGGGAACTGAACCATGTCAGAAAAAATGGTGAGTGGGTCACGTTTGGAGATTAAGGGATGACAAATGGACTGGCAGAATACTACACTAATAAAAGTCCTAAAGGAGGGCATTCAGTAAGTACATGGAGTGAATCCATTACTGGAAGGTTTATGGCGGGACACGGAAAACAGGATGCACCAGATAGAGGGCGTGGCTCCATTTCACTCTTCACAGTTGGGGGAAGGAGCTCCATTAATGCTTCAGGCTTTCTGTGGATCTCTAGTCTCAATGAAGTATGATGTAATAACGAATTTGAATTGCTGTTGTGTTTTCCTCACAGATCTTATGTAGGGCTTATTATCCCCATTTCGGAGAAGAGAAAGCCAAAACCTAAAGAAAGGAAGTGACTTGCCCTAGGTCACTAAGCTGGTTCCAGGGCTTCTTAACCTCCATCCCGTATTCTGTCTTCTGCACCACACCATCCCTGCATAATCTGCTTGCTCCTCTCCCCCAAATCTTTTGGCCACAAAAGGCTTGGGCAAGTCAGGATGGGGGTGGACACTTACCTGCCTGACTACCACCAACTTCCTCTGTCCCTCCAGTGAGTTGGATAACTTAGCAAACAGCCATTAGCCTTTCTGAATACTACACCTGGTTAATATCTATCACTCCCTGGACCTCTATTCAGAAGGGGAGACTCTTTTTGATTTTTTTATTGATACTTTTTCTTAATGTCACTGACACTTCAAAATGACCCCTTGTGACGATTAAACTTAGTCAAGCAAACCAAATCCATACAACAGCCATGTCTGGAAATACATGCCTAGTTCTGTACCTATTGCTCAACCACCTCTCTTCCTCAAAGAAGCTGGAGACATATTTCATCATCAAGTTCTCTGGAGCTATGATTGACCACTTCGATCAGAATTTAAAAGTTTTCTTTTAAAAAAAATGTTTATTGGTATCTTTCACTTTTACATCATCTGTATTTCCCAGTCCATCTCCCAGAGAATAATCTTTTATAACAAAGAATTTAAGTTTGGGAGGGAAGGAGGGAGCGAATAGTTCATCAAAACTAACCAAATCTTAAGAAGCCTAAAAACATATGCAGCAT
This sequence comes from Potorous gilbertii, assembly GCA_028658325.1. Lineage (NCBI taxonomy): Eukaryota > Metazoa > Chordata > Mammalia > Diprotodontia > Potoroidae > Potorous > Potorous gilbertii. The sequence continues at coordinate 61,779,707 of CM053771.1, forward strand.
TCCACACCCATAATCCTCCACTTCTGCAAAGGAGAGTGGGGACAATGACAGAACTCTTCTTTAAGGACTAGGAATTTTCCAATCAATTTCAATTGTTTTGTTTTCATGATTTACATTATTGTAGTCATACATGCAGTTTTCCTGGTTCTACTTACTTCCTTTTGTTTCAGTTTATAGAATTCTTCTTGGGGATCTCAGTGTTTGTGACATTCATAATTTCTTATGCTCAGGTACCACAACATGTTTAATTATTCTCAGCTCAATGGGCATCTCCAAAGCCTTAACATTTTGATATCCTTTACATCGTTGTGGACATTGCATAAATTGTCCTAGGTGGAGGTGGTTTTAGCTTCATTGCAGATACTGAATACAAGTACAGAGACCTGTATTTATTCCATGTGAGATGAAGTTACTCAGTCTGACTCCAGTAAGGACCAAGTGAAAGGGTTTTGTATTGACAATGTTTATTCCTCATTGACTTAATTGTGTCTTTGACATCTTTCCTTCCTTTCTCTCTCTCGACTCACCCCCTCCCCCCAAAATGTAAGACCCTCAAGGGGAGAGATTATTGGTGGGCCCACTGGATCTTTGTTTTTCCTGTAATTAGCAGTGTACCTAGCACTTGACTATAGGCACTGGATCTGGTATATGGAATCCTAGGTTAGAGAACTCCCTCTACCAAAGCCAGTTGGCAGTTGGCCTCTTCTCTGTAATTTGCAGGTTTAGAGAGTTCCCTAGAACACCGAATGGTTCAGTGACTTACCCAAGGTCACACAACTTGTCAGGGGCAAGGTATGAACCCAGTTCTTCTTGGCCTGAAGGTCAATTCTCTAGCCCTGTTGCCTCTGTTTAATAAATGCTTGTTGACAAATAGATCACCTGTTATTATTCTTGTGGGAATTTGCATGAGGCATTCCTCACCACAGCTTCAGGAAACCCTTTGTCTGAGGCACAGATGTGTTTCCTTTCCCATCCCCCATTGGGGGACTCTCTGAGGGCAGAGCCTTATTTCTTCATCCCACCAGGAGCCAGCTCCCTGAAGGCAGGGCTTTCTCCAAAAACCAGGGTAGAAGATTTCCCTGGGAGCATGCCCTTGTCTTGCCTCTTGTTGGGGCTCCCTTAGAGCAAAGCTGTCTCCCCCTCAGACCCAGAGGCTTTTTGTGGCCTCACTGATCTTGCCTATCCTCTCTAGTCAGGAGCCAGGAGAGGCTGATTTGGCAGCCTTGGCAGGCAGAGAGCCCGGATGGACAGAATGGGCTGCTGGGCGCCTGGCTCCAGCCTCCCGGGATTAATGATTACTGAGATCCATTTCAGCGCCACTGGAGAAGGCAAGAACACTAGCACAAGATCAAGAACTCCCTTCCCTGTCTCCCTCCCACTGGAGCCCAAAGTCCAACCTGGGGTTTAGGCAGCTAACTGACCTGACTGGAGAGAAAAATCAACAGACACCAGAAGTTCAGCCTCGAGTTTCTTCCTTTCTTGACCCCCAGCCCCCTCCACCAGAGAGAGAGACAGAAAGAGAGGGAGGAAGTGAGGCCTGGGGATCCTTTCCCATATCTTGATGACTCAGAAAGGTTGCAAAGCCAGGTGGTTGTCAGGAAGCTAGCAGGGGCAAACTCGGGTCTGGACTGGGAAAGGAAGAAGGGAAGGGTGACCATGAAGCAGCCAAATCCAATAAGCATCCCACCCCACCCCCCAGAGAGAGCATGTGTGTCTCTGCTTCTGGAAAACTAAACTCCACTCCTTTGCTTACTAGTTGGGAGACTTTGAGCAAGCCCCTAAACCTCAGTTTCCTTTTCTATAAAATAAAGTTCAGTCTTTTGTCTTCTGTGAAGTCTTGAGATGGTGGAACAAGAACGGATCCCACTTACTTTGCCATTTGAAACTGGAGACCATATACAAAGGAGGTCACTTGCTGATGCTAACCTAGCTCTCATACCTTTTCGGTCTTCTTACACCTTGTACTCTCCAGTCCAGTGACACTGGCCTCCTTGCTGTTCCACAAACAAGACCCTCCCCATCTCTCAGCTCCGAGCATCATCTCTGGCCCCATTTCTAGAAAGCCCTCCCTCCTCATCTTTAACTCCTTTTAGGTTTCTTTTAGTTCCAGCTAAAATCCTATCTTCTATAGGAAGCCTTCCCTCTTTTAATTATTTCCTATTTACCCTGTATGTAACACATTGTTTGCTTGAAACTGGGTTCAAATTCTTACTTTGCCATTTACTAACTCTATGACCTTGCATAAGTCCCTTCCCTTTAGATGATTTCTAAGATTCCTGTGAACTCAAAGTCTAGGGGACCCTCTCTCCCAAGCTACTCTCCCACTCTCAGGCCCTTCTCAGCGGAAGGAAAGAAGGAAGGATTTAAGTGCCTACTATGTTCCAGGAATTATGCTAAATGCTTTACAAATATTTTGTCCTCCCAACAAACCTGGAAGGTAGGTACTATTTACTCCACCTCCATTTTATAGTTGAGGAAACTGAGGCAGACAAAGGTTAAATGTCTTGACCAGGTTCAGAGAAAGAGAGAAGAAATGAGAGTTGGGAATCCTTGCCTGTATCCTGATGTCTCTGAGGTTGTAGGCCAAGTGGTTGTCAGAAAGCTAACAGGGACAAAGCCTGGTCTGGACAGGGCTGTTGGCAGAGGAAGAAGGGAAGAGGGAGGCCAAATCTGAACTCAGATCTTGCTAACTCCAGGCCCAGCAGTCTATCTACTATACCACCTAGCTGCCTGACCATGTAAAAAGAATGGGAATTTTGAGTCAATTTTTGAGTAGCTTCAAACCTCAGGTCTACTACCTAACCCTAACCACACCCCCATTTTATAAAAGGGAACTGAGGCACAGAAAAGGGAAGGGACTTGTGCAAGGGGTCTTTGGCACTGTCTTTGGCACCTGGGGACCTTAGGTAAGTGACAACTTCTGTGGACCTTAGTTTCTTCATCTGTAAGATGAGAGGTCTAGACTAAATGACACCTAAGGCCCTTTCTAGCTCTTAATCTCTGGTTTTATGAACCTTCACCAGGATATAATCTGAGGCTCTCCTGGGTGTAAGGCTCCTCCAACCTTACCCAGAAGATCATAATTGGTGTTATCTCCCCATTTTTATACATCAAAGCCCCAGAGGGCAAGAAACTGACCAAAAGTCATACAACCTAGAAGACCTGTAGGGTCTTGGCCTCCTGCCTCCAACTAAATTTTCTAGGGCTTCTTCCTTGGGAGGTTGGAGGTCCAGAAGGTAGGAAAGAAAGAGGGATCCTCTGTCCAAGAAACTGAAATGAATCAGTGCTTTGATGGCCTAGAGCAAAGAAGATCCTTGCCTTGGTGAATCTCTCACTGAAAGGTAGGGGCACAGCCCAGGTCCTCCCCATGAGAGTCAACCTGCTGCAGTAGAAATAGCATTGAAGTCAGATCCAGGAAATCTAGATTCCAATCCTGGTTTTGCCACTTACCAACTGTGAGTCCTTGCACAAGTCCCTTACCTTCTCTGGGCTTCAGTTCCCTTTTATAGAAAATGGGTATATGGTTAGGGTTAGGGAGTAGATCTGTGATTTCACCATTAGAAATTGCCAATGAGGAATTTTCTCAACGAAGGTCTGTCTTCTCTTCAAGTTAAAGTCTTAGAAAGTTGCCTAGATTTCATTATAGGTGCTTAATAAATGCTTGTTTACTTCCTCCTTGGAGTCATACAAGTATGTAGTCAGAGACAGGACTTGAACCTGGGTCTTGTTGGCTTGGAGACCAGCTTTCTATTCACTACTTTGGTAATGATATTTTAAAAATAAGTTTTATTGATACTTTAGGTTTTTACCTCAATCATTTTTGAATGATTTTTTAATGCTCTTCAAAATTTTTTTTGGAGGCAATCAGTGTTAAATGACTTACCCAGGGTCATACAACTAGAAGGTATTGAGGTCACTTTTGGACACAGGTCCTCCTGACTTCCAGGCCTATGCTCTATCCATTGTGTCATCTAGCTACTCCAATTGCCTTCAGATTTAACTTCCTTTGTAACAAAGCAAAAAAGAATACTGCAGTTACAGTATATACACCATTCTGCTTCCATAATCTCCTGACTCTATAGAGAGAGGAGGAAAGTATGTTTCATTATTTCTTCCTCAAATCATTAACTAAAATGGGGATAAACTGCACTGCCTCCATCCCAGGACTTCTGTGAGGAAAGAAACTGGATGGAATTAAGAGCCACTATAATTCCCACAATTTGCAAAACAGAGTTCGAAATGGAGAAATTATTCTATTTGATCTGTGCATACGCACCCCAATTCCTTCTTCCATACCTGGGTTACTAGGGAAAAAAATGGGGATAGCTCATCCCTGGTCTTTGTAAAATAGCTGGGTTTTCTTGGAGAGAACCTTTCATCCTCTGTCTGCTTGGGTCCTCACATCAGCCCTGGGAGGTAGGCAGAGCAGTTGGTTATCTCCATTTTTCAGACATGGAGACTGGATTTAAGAGACCTGTTAGGTTACACAGTGTCTACGTGACAGAGCTACAGTAGGAAGAGTTACCCAGATCTGGGGTCCCAAGTCAGAGTTCTTTCCAGAAAAAGACAGAGGAAGAAATTTAAAATGATTCCACTGGAGCAAGATAGTTATACATGTTTACATTAGAACTTTTAGTTAGGTTTACAAAGTGCTTTTCTCAAAAGAGAAATGCAGGGGCAACAAGGTGGCATAGTGGATAAAGCATCAGCCCTGGAGTCAGGAAGACCCAAGTTCAAATCTGGTCTGGGACACTTACTAGGTTTGTGACCCTGGGCAAATCGCTTAACATTGATTACCTCAAAAAAAAAATTACAGAAAAGCTATAGAGTGGAGAGAGAGACCAGGAGTACCTGGAATCAACTGCTGCTTCTTATACATATAGACAGTGTGATCTTGGGGGGAGGGGGTCTCTTAACCTCGCAACTCTGTCAAAGACAGAGTGGCCCTTGTAGAGAGAGTGAATCTAAAGATCCTGTGTCCTATTCCCTGTCCTATCTGTCTTCACAACAACCCTGCAACATTGGTGGTGTTATCGCCATCACATGAGAAAGAAAGAGTACACTTGGTTCAGCTCTAATACTGACTAGCTATGATGACTCCAGCAAATCATTTCTCACCTCTCTGAGACCCAGTCTTCTCATCAGGAAAGTAGGGATGATAATGAACTGCTATTCTCATTATAATGTCAACTTCAAGAGCAGGAGTCAAGAGAAGCAGTGTGGGCAAGTTGCTTAACTTCTCTGTGCCTCAGTTTCTTCATCTGTAAAATAAATCAGACTAGAGAGCTTCTAATACCTCATTTCACCTCTAAGTCTATGATCTTATGCTAAAGACTCTTCTTTGGGCAGACTGTAAGGCAACTTCATCAGCCTCCAATTCCCTACAGGGACAATGCCCCAAAGATGCTCCTAGCTTCCTGGTGAGGGGGTCTTAATGATACCACCCTTGCCTTCAGACTAGTCTTGCTCTCTGTCAGGAGATAGTTCACCACTCAGACATCCTTACCCTTTGGGAACTGTTCCCAACCAGACCAAATCCTTCTTCCCCCACACCTAGACTGTCATCCCAGAATCCCTGACATGGGAGAGACCTTAGAGGATGTCTGATTTAACCTGTACTGAGCATCCTTGCCAAATGACCAGCCAGTTTCTGCTTGAAGACTTCCCCTGATGGGAAGCTCATCACTGCTTGAGGCGATCCATTTCACCTTTGAATAATTCTAATTGCTAGCAAATCTTCTCTTAAATGGAGCCTAAATCGGCTTCTTTTGAACTTTTCCCTCACTGTTACTCCTTTTGCCTTCTGGAACCAAGCAGAGCAAATCTAATCTCTTTTCCACATGACAGCCCTTGAGATATGCGACAGCAGTGATATTTACCTTCCCTATCTAATGTCCTCAGCTCAAGTGGACAGAGACTTTGTGTGATCAGGGAAAGCCCTAACACTAATTCAAATAGAATTCTAGTCAGGAAATCTCTGTGGGACCTCAGACCTTGGAGTCCTTCAAAGCTTAGAAAGACCCCTGGGGTATTCTTGGGGTTAGGAGCTGGCTGGGGTGACCTAGCTTATGGTACCATCAGGGAAGGCCTTGTGTGCTCAGGGTTGTTGGGTGGGGCTGGTCCCCTGCAATGAGTGTTTGCAAACACCCACTTTACTGGCCCTTGGCACTGTAGCTGGCACAATGCCCAGTGTTCTAAGTTGGAAGGAAAACGCCCATACTCAAGTGGTGCTGTTTCCTCTACCATCCAGAAGGCTGTCAGAGTTCAGATCTAGGGACTTCAGCATAAGGAACTCCTACACAGAAGAAAGGATGAAACTTAGGGTCACCCAAAGGAGTCCCAGGTGCTGCATGATTTATAGAAGCAGAAGGTCCCACAGAGAAACAAGAGACCTAGACAGATGTGGTGTGGTATAGTAGAAAAGATACTGTGCTTGGAGGTAGGAGCCCTGGGTGTAAGCCAGCATCTGCTCTTATCAAGTCACTTCACCTTCATAAAACTCAGTTTCCTTACCTATAAAATGGGGATAATACACTTAGACATCCTACTTCAGGCACTGATGTGAGGGATGAACTTTGTAAGCCTAAGGGCTATAAGAAAGTGAGTTATTTTGGAAGCTCAGGGGTGGACTGTGGGGAGAAGCTCCTTTTACCAAAGCAGATCCACACTTACTCTGCTGTGGGTCATCTCGGAGAATTGCCTTGAGGCACCAAGAAGCTTGACTTGGCCAGGATCTCACATCTAGGACCTAGCTCTTTCACTACATGTCACTGTTAGTATAGTGATTATTTATACACAAGAACACACACAGAGAATCCTGGAATGTTTGAGCTAGAAGAGACAATTGGGCACTAGGAGCCAGGGCAAGCTTCCTGACTGTAAGGCCTGTTTGTCTTGTATCTTTGTATCCCGAAGGCAGACATGCTTAACAAAAGCTTGTTGATTAACTGGCCTTGGAGATCATCTAGTTTAATGAAGAAACAGGAAAGGAGAAAAGACTTGCCTGGTAGTGACCTAGAATGGAGGCAGCTCAGTTACTCAATGGATAGAGCAGTGGGCCTGGAATCAGGAGGACCTGAGTTAAAATCTGGACTCAGATACTAGCTGTGTGACCCTGAGCCAATCACTTAACCTCTGTTTGCCTTAATCCACTAGGAAAGGAAATGGCAAACCACTTCAATATCCTTGCCAAGAAAACTCCATGGCCAATGTGATCCATGGAGTCACAGAAAGTTGGACACTAAACACACACCAGTCTCAGGCACTTTCTAGCTGTGTGACCTTGGGTAAGTCACCTAACTCCTGTTTGCCTTAGTTTCCTCACCTATAAAATAGAGCTAATAATAGTACCCACCTCCCAGGTTGTTGTGAGGGTCAAATGAGATGATTGTAAAGCACTTAGGCCAGTGCTTGGCACATAGTAAGCACTAAAGAAATGTTAGCTGTTGTTACTATGTGCCAGACACTGTACTCAGAGCTTGGGATACAAGGATAAAAACCAAATAGTCCCAGTCCCAGGAGGGGGTGCAGGAAATGGGGAGGAAGGGAATGCAACCTGACCACAGACAAGTAAGGCCACCATTAGAAAGAAAGCAAGCATTATCAAGTGGGAAGATCAGAGGAGGCTCCCAGGAGGAAAGGGCCCCTGAGCGGAACCTTGAAGGAAGTCCCATTTTCTATGATGCAAAGGTGAGGCATAGGGGGCAAAGTCCTGGGGCAAGAGAAGGAATATTGAGTTCATGGAACAACTAGCAGCCAGTTTGGCTAGAATATACAGAGCTTCTTAAAAGGAATAAGGATAGAGACTGGCCCAGTGACTTCAGTGATATAGGGAACTCCCAAATCAGGAAATTCCTTCTAGTCATGCAGATAGCCACCCTCTCTCTAATTTACAATCCTAAAGAAAAGTCTGTAGCATTTAAATGACAATCAGGAAGACCCAGCTTGACTCTGACTCATCCAGTCAATTCTACTGTGGGATAATCTCTTAACCTTCCAGTGCCCCCAAACAATTCTTTAGAACAGCTCTCCATCCTCTACACATGGCTGTCTTTCTTGTTAAGGGGGAAAATATGAAATTAGTCTTCAAAAATAAGGTAGAGCCCTATTGTGACTGTAGATGCAGGGTGAGGAGTTAGTATTTTATCTTCTAGGCAACTGGGAGCCATTGAAGGTTTTGGGGAAGGGAAGTGACCTGTTTAGTCCTGTCATTTCAACCAGTGCATTAGGAAGATGATTTGGACATCTGTAAGAGGAAGAATTAAAGATAAGAGAGACTGGAAATAGAGAGGATACCACTTAGGAAACTGTTGTAGGGGTCCAGTAGAAGGTGAGATCCTGTGTGAGTTGAGAAAAGAGGATGGCTATGGAAGTAGAAAGAGTAGATAGGAACTGTCAACTCTTTGGATATGGGGGTGAGGGTGATTTAGGCATTAATTAAGCACCTACCATGTGCCAGGCACTGTCCTAGGTACTTTACAAATATTATTTCATCTTTATAAGAGGTAGGTGCTATTAATTATTTCCCATTTTATAGTTGAGGAAATGGAGGCAGGGAGAGGTTAAGTAAACTTGCCCAGGATCACACAGCTAGGAAGTGTTGAAGGCTACATTTGAATCAAGGTCTTCCTGACTCCAGGTCCAGGGCTCTATTCACTGAACCACTTAGTTGTTTTGAGAAAGAGAGGAGAAAAGGATGAATCAGAGATCATGAACCTGCGTGACTAGAAGGCTGTGGCGCTCTCAGTAAGACTGGGGAGTTTTAAAGGAAGGATCTAGGGCTTTCCATTATCCTCCTTGTGCTTCCCACACCCATATACAGAGACACAGCTAAAGTTGGCTCTAGGCAAAGACTGCTGTTGCTCCATGCTGTGACATGAAGGGTGCTGGGAAGGACAGCTGCCCTACCCAAATCTTTCCCACCAGCCTGCTAGGTGCCAGAAATTCCACCATTAGAGTCATTCTTTCTGGCTAAGGCAGTGTTTCCAGTCCTGGTCAGAATGCAAATATTTTGCCTAGGAAGGTGAGTACTAAACTTCATTATCACATTAGCACAAATTTATAGTGACTCAGAAACACTTTTGGGTCCTGTTGCATCTGGAGAAGGCCAACACAAATCTCAACAGAGACAGTTTGGGGAAAGGCATTATGGTATAGCCTCTGAGCTCCCCCTCTTTCCCACCATCCATCCTTGCTTACCTCTCTCCCTCCATCCTTCCCCTTTTTTCTAAGACTGGGAGAATGGAGATGATTTTGATGGTAAACCAGCCTTCCCCAACAACTCCTTATTCCCTGCCCCTATCCCCACTGAATTTTTTTTTCTTTAAATCATTTTATTTCATTTATTTAGTGCCTACTCTGTACCAGGCCCTGTTTAGTGCTGAGAATACAAAGTAAAAATAATAACATTCCTTGCTCTCAAGGAATGCACATTCTGTACCCCAATTCAATTTCAATGGACCCACAGAAATCTACTAGACATTCAAATGAAGATTCCAACAGACTATTGTAAAATGTGAGACAGGAGAGATGGGGGAGCAAAGTCTGTAATCTAGAAGCCATCTTGGATAGAGGTGAACATCAAAGCCATAGAAATGGATGAGATCCCCAAGGGAGTAACTATATAGAAAAAAAAGTCTAGGACATGACCTTAGGAGACACCTATACTTAGGTCCCTAGGGGAAGAGGAATATGAAACACTGGAGAAGAAGGAGAATGAAGAGGAAGCAGCAGCATCCCGGAAGCCAAAGGAGAAAGTGTCCAGAAGCTATAGGTTGATGGTCAGCAGTGTCAAAGACTTGACAGAAGATAAGGTTTGAGACAAAACCATTGGATGAAGCCATTAGGAGGTGATGAGTGACCCTGAATAGAGTAGAGGGCCCCCAAACTTCATTAGAAGGAAGAATTTGTGGAAGGTGAGATAGTGAACAGAGACACTTCAAGGATTTGACTAGTGAAAAGGGAACCAGGGTCACAGGATCAGAGCTGTAGAAGTGGAAGGAACTCTAAAATCCTAGAGGCCAAACCTCTCATTTAACAGAGGAAGAACTTGTGTTCAAGTGATTTGCTTGAGGTCATATAAGAAGCAATGGTCAGATGTAGGATTTGAACCTAGGTCCTCCTACTCAAAGTGGGGAAAGGAGATATGTCAAGGGAAGTATCTTTAGGATAATGGGTAGATTTATCTAACAAACCATTGGAAACATGGATTCTGGTGAATTCAGGTTCAAATAACAGTTATTTTTTATTTCAAAGACTAAGGACACATATATTTGCCTTTTAATAGAGAACCAATACATATGATGTCAGGCATGGTTAACTTGCCTGTTCTTAGCTTGTTTTCTTTGGAAACAAAGGCTTGGAGAGGGGGGTGCTATTGGGAAATAACGATGTTTCAAAGAAAACCAGAAAAAAAATAATGAATAAAACATTTTTCCAGTATGGGCACGGGGGAGAAGTCAGAGCTAGAGATGATTTAGAGACTAATGCACAAAAGTGACCACTGAAATCATGGAAATGAATAAGATTGCCTGGGGAGAAATTAGAGAGAGGGAACCCAGGGCAGAGCTATGGAGGAGAGCAGGAGGATTGGAGCCAGGGAAGGAGACCCAGGAGGTCGGAAATCTCATCACCCCTTGTCCAGCTGGAGGGGAAAGCCAGTTTCCATTGAGGAAAATGCTGAGTCACCCAGCTATGATTCTGGTCTCAGATTTTGATACCCAAACTGGAGGAAGGGCAGGAAGGAAGAGAGCACCTCCTTCCCATGCCCTCTTCTGGTTTCAGTCCTCAACATTCCCACCATTCCCAGCATTCCCACCTCTGTTCAGACCCAGACCTGGGAGAGATCCCAAGAGTTCATCCCATCCAGTTCCCACCCCTTGGCAATTTGCCCAGTCAGATATGTGTGGATGTGCAGAGCAGAGAATGCACGAAGGGAAGAGGGCAGATAGGCCTTGAAGACAGTGATAGGGAGAGAGTTTGGGCCGCCACCTGGGAGGCCTATCCCACCTTGTCTCCCATATTGCCTAGAAGAGCAGGCTCCCCTCCCCCTTCCCACTGCCTGGTGGCCAGAGCTGCCTCAGCCTCTCCCCCTCTACTCATTCTTAGTTCCTTTGATCCTTTCCTCCCACTAACCGCAGGAACCCCAAGGCCAGACAACAGAAACTGATCTCCCCTGGGTCACTGCTGCTGAACATAGTCTCACTGTTGTCCCCAGAAAGAAATGTACAGAACCTTGGGAGGTAGAAGGCAGGAGCTGATGGCTTCCCTTGGTGCTTTCTTTAAGTATATTCTGCCTTCCTGAAGGAAACCCCCAGCCTCCTTAGCAGTCTTTTTTTGGTTCTAGACTCCGTGCTGCCATTAAGTGTGTGGCCTTGGGCACGAACCTTCCCTCCTCTAAGCCTCAGTTTCCCCATATGTAAAATGAAGTTTTGAACTAAGTGATTTCCAGAGGTTAAGATGCAATGATTTCCAGACTCTGGAGTTAAAAGACCTGGATTTAAATCCAGTTTCTGAAGTTACTGACCTTGAGCAAATTCATTTAGCCTCACTAAGCCTGAGTTTCCTCAACTGTAAAATTTTGGAATAAATAGACTCACTCTAAGGTCCCCTCTATTTTCAGATCTAGCATCCTATAATACTGTGATACATGCTAGGCTTATAGGATCCAAGTTCAAATCTAGCCTCAGACACTTACTAGTTGTGTGTGATCCTGGGCAAATCTCTTAACCTTGGTTTGAGTGAGTTTTCTCAACTGTGAAATGAGGAACATAATGGCACTGACCTCACAGGGTTGTTGTGAGGACAGAGTGAGATAATATTTGTTAAAAGTGCTCAGCACAGAACCTGGTACACAGTAGCTATCTCCTCTTTCAGTCCTTTTTCTTCCCTTTATAGCAAACATGACCCTCTTCCCTCTCTGTACCTTTCCCCTGCCCAAAGGCTCTTGCATGAGCAACTTGTGCTGTAGCAACATGCCCCAGTCCTCAGTTTGCCCAGCTTAAGCCATTGGGCTGACTGGAACAGCCGGGGAGACTAGGCTGAAAAAAAAAATGCATGGGATCCAATGTGGGGGGAATAGGAAGAGTTCTCATTTAGGAACTGAGAGATCTCTACTTAGTTGGGTCACCTTGGAAAAGTCAGCTAACTTCTGTGGACTTCGGTATGCCCCATCTTTAAAATAAGGGGATTAGACTAAAAGATCTCTCAGGATCACAGAGTTTAAAATATTTTAAAATTTTAGAAACTCAAATTGACCAAAATTGACTCAAATCTTATAAAAGTAAATGTTGAAAACTAAAAATAAATTTAAAAAAAACATGGTTGGAAAGGAAAATAGAAGTCACTGAGGCAAACACCTTCATTTTACAGTTGTGGAAACTGAGTTCTAGAGAGGTAAACAGCAACTTGCCCAAGGTCACACTCAGTAAAAGCAGAGTCAAGATTTGAACCCACGTCCAAATCCAGAGCTCTTTCTGCTATGCCTGTGAAATGGGGGAAAGGTCATTAAGTTCCACATGAACACCTTTAATTGGGCATCTAAACCAGGACATTTGTGATTCAATAGATGAGGCACAAAGGAATGATGCACAGATTTGGTCCTGTGACTAGGAACTGAGCTCCACTCCTACTTAGGATTACTGGGTTGGGAAAAGTAAGGCTGAGGGGGCCTCAGGGGTCAAGGAACAAAATGTAGAGGCAGATCCCTGGACCCAGGCTTGGGAAAAGAATCTTCTCTGGCTCCACTAAAAACACTGAGAATTGTTCATACTCCGGAGAAAGGGAGAGGGCTCAGAAAGGAACCACAGGGCTTAGGTAGGGGATGGGTTTTCACTGAGAATATAGGTATTCAAAGAGGGAAGTGGACATTCAGGGAAGAGATGGAGATGCTATAGGAGAGAGACTCAGTGAGACAGTAAGAGGATGCATAATGACTGGGTAAGATGGTTGGAGGTTCAGAGACAGGCACAGAAGCTCCATCTTTCCACCAAAGAGGACTGGGTCTGAGGAAGGGTGACAAGTCTCTGCCCCAGGGAAGGATGAGCCAAGGAGTCCTCCTCCACCAGTCCTGGAAGGAGGAAGTGATCTTAATAACTCAGTAACAGTCCTGATGAAAACCTGCCTCTCATCCAGACCTGGATGTTGAGGGGGCAATCTGAACAACTAACTTTACTTCCCCACCCCCATTTCCTAGGAAGGTCTCCCCTGGCCTCCCTGGGAACCAGTTACTCAGGAGATCAGAGCCAGGACAGGTATTAGGGAATTGTGGGAAATGGCTCCCATCCCCATGGGGACCTTTGTGACCGAGCATCAGGTTACAACCATCCACAAAGTGCAGGACACAGGTGCCCAGCTCCAACCTTGGCCAGATCTGATTCCTGAGCCTGGAGCAGAACTAGATTCCTGAGCCCCACCCCCACCTTCCCCATTGAAGTCTCCCTGTTCCCTTGCTGATGTTTCCCCATCTCCTTAGTAAACCCACATCCCCTTCACTAAGGCTTCCCCATCCCTTCACTGAGTCCCCATTTATCTCCTTGAGTCCTTAGTCCCCTTACTGACCACCATTCCTTCACAAAGCCCCAATCCTAGAGACATTGCAGTAAAATATAGTAGAGCATGTATTGGAGGTGGAATCAGGAAAACCTGAGTTCAGATCCTGTCTCCAAAACTTACTATCTGTGTGACTCTGGGCAAGTCACTTAACTCAGTGCTGTTAGGCAGTTCTTTGAGACTCTAAGCTGCAGAACCCCTGCTGATCTGCCTTAGTTGATGATGCAATCAATGAAATTACAGTTTCTGTCTCTATATGATGAAAAGCTTTTTGAAAACTTTAAAATACTCTATAAATGTCAGTTTTATCTCCTCCCTGAGCCCCCCTCGCACTCACTGAGTGCCCATTCCTCTTCCCCATGAAGTCCCCATGCCCTCTTCAGAGCTCTTTTCCCATCTATGGAGTCAAGGGTGCCTGTGTTGGGCGGAGAGCTTCTTGGAGCCAGGTGTCTCAGTGGATGGTGCTTGACTTGGGAGGATTCAGGAAGACCTTCATTCAGATATTGCCTCAGCACTTATGGGCTGTGTGACCCTGGACAGGTCCCTTACCCTCTCTCTGCCTCCATTTCCTCAACTGTAAAAAGGTGATAAATGGTTTGTGGTGAGGACCAAATGAGATGAATCTGCAAACCTTAAACATTCTATAAATGCTTGTTATTATTTTGCTATGATTCCTTTGCAACTGAAACAATTGAAACCTGAGAATGAATCCCCCAAACCTTTTCCAAGTCTCTCACCCTTAACCTCCTCTTCTGGTCGCCCCGTACGCGCCCCGCCCTCTGCATGGCCCTAGGAACCTGTGCTGATGGGAGAATCCTGAGTCAGAGGGATCAATGGGAAGGGGTTGGAGCAGAGGGGAGTGTAAACAGCTAATGGCTTTCCTGGGCCTGTTCCACAGCAGAATCAACCCTCTCACCCACCAAATGGATGTTTGGCTCTGGCCTCAGCTCTTTGGCTCCTTAATGTGCCAAGAGGGAAACTGGGAGGCAGGAACCAAGTGTCAGGCAGGGTTGCACCTGGCCAGCAGGGGAACAGGAGCTGCGCTGTGCAGGGGCCCTGTCCTCCAGCTCCACATCAAGGACAAGACCAGGCCTTAGGGCCATGCACAGAGCCCAGAGGTTTGGGAACACCCAAGCATCAGACAGGAAGGAGCCACGGGAACACAGTCTGACACAGAGGCCACTACAGACCACACACCCGGACCCAGGGATGCACACAGTCAGAGGGGCTCGAGGCACAGGGGGAAGGGGGCATGGATGGTATCCACCTCACTTCCAGTGGAGATCTCAATGAAAAGCACTCATCCACTCTATGGTGGATGGCAGTCAAAAAGATCCCCATGGGGCAGCACACGGACACAGGGACACATCAGGCCTGGTCACTTGGAAACCTTTAGACAGCAGCTTTGTACTCAAGGAAGACCTAACTGCCTCCAAAATAAAAGACTCTCGAAGGACAGAACCAGAAGCAAGAGGGAGAAGTGGCAGAGAGACATACTTGGGCTCAACATCAGAAAATACTCTAACGATGACGTTGTAGAATGCCCTGCTTAGAAAGGGGGTGAGCTCCCCATTGCTGGAGGTCTTCAAGCAGAAAATGACCGACCACTACTTGTATGGTCACAGTGGGGTTTCCTTTCCTGTATAGGTTGCTCTCCAGGGGTGGAGAACCTGTGCCTTCAAGGCCACACATGACCCTCTAAGTCCTCAAGTGCGATCCTGGGGAACTTGAAGCTTTGAAACCATGTGTGGTAGAGGTTATTGAGGTCTCTTCTCTGATTCTATGAGCCCCTGGGCTACCCCTCATTCTGTATACACAGAACCAGCGGCCCAGAGAAGTTCCATGAGTTGTTCAAGGTCACACAGCTTTTCAGAGACATAGCCAAGATTCAAACTCTGATTTCAAAACCAGAGCTCACGCTTTCATTTCCCCCATGCAGATGCAGGAGAGGGTGATGCTGATCCCCCAAGAGTGACTCATTAAAAGTAGAGTTTCAGGCATCGGAGTTAAACCAATGGGGAGAGAGGTTTGTGGAAGAGAATCTTTCCAATGCTCCCTCAGAAAGCAATTCCTAGGTTGCCAGTTTGGACTCCCAAGCCTTGGTTCTCCCAGCCAGCCCCGCTTGACCCTTCAGCTATGGTTGGGAAAATGAGGGGAGGGGGGGCAATGGGACAGTAAATGCTGAAGGGAAAGTACAGTATCTGCTGCTAATAGGCAGCAGACCCACATGAGGATGTGTCATGGAAACCACAAATGAGATGACCACCAGACAAAGAACTTGGTGGGCATTTCTTGGCCCCGCCCTTTCCTGTCTCTCTCCAGAGACTCAGTCCAGTCACACAACCTATCTGTGTCTCTTTGGGTGGAGTCCTGTGATATAGAGACAGCCTTGGGAGCACCTGCTCCAAGAAGAGACGAGAGAGGCCACGTGGTTTAGGGGGATGTATGTGGGTTAGAGCTTGGAATTAGAAGACTCATCTCCCTAAGTTCAAATCCAGCCTCAGACGTTTCCTAGCTATGTGATCCTGGGCAAGCCACTTAACCCTGTTTGCTTCAGTTTCCTTATCTGTAAAATGAGCTGGAGAAAAAAATGACAAACCACTCTAGGATCTCTGCCAAGAAAACCCCAAATGTGGTGACGGAGAGTCAGACATAACTAAAATGACCTAACAACAAAATGAAATGAGCTCCTTTATGTAGCATTTAAGGCTCTTTACAACCTGGCCCCTTATTACCTTTCCAGGTTTATTACACAATACTCTCCTCCAAGCACTATCATCTGTTCCTCCTACACAGTATTCATTCTCTGTCCTCCATGTCTTTGCACATTCCATGCCTGCAGTGTTCTTCTCCCTCCTCACCTCTGACTCTTGAAATCCCAGGTTTCCTTCAAGTCTCTGCCCAAGCCACACCTTTGGTAGGAAGCCTTTTCTATACTTCTCCGCTCCACTCCCAAATGCCAGTGTCTTTCCCCCTAAAGTTACCTTGGTTTTGTATGTGCTTTGCCCATAGCTCTTTATGTGCCCATTGCTGCCCATGCAACCCAAGAATGTTACACTCTTAAGGGACAACAAGATTGTTCCACTTTGGTTCTTGTATTTGCAGTACCTAGCACAGTACCTGGCCCATGATGGATGATTAGTAATTGCTTGCTGGACAATTGCTTACTCTGAAGATCTAGATTTGAGGTACAGTTCCAATCCAGAATCTTAGAGCTGGAAAGACCCTCAGCAGTAATTAGTCCAACACATACAGTGAAGGTACCCCTTTCTTCATAGACACAAAGCTGTGGCATCTGGGTAGCATCAAATGTTGGACTAGGAATCCAGAAAACCTGGGCTCAAATCCTACTCAGATATTTACTGTGTTGACTCTAGGAAAGTCTCTTAGCCTCAACTTTCCTCATCTGTAAAAAGGGGTTAATAATAACAGGTACCTCCCAGGGTTGTTGTGAGAATCAAATAAGATAATATAGAGTGTGCTGTGCAAACCTCAAAGGTCTAGCGCTATAAATGAAGGAAAGAGAAGAAGGCAGAAGAGATCTCTGGATTCCAGTGCACTTCACAATAGCTCCCCAGACCCCTTTGGGGAAAGGGAAGAGAAAGGAATAAGTATTTATAAAAAACCTACTATGTGCCAGTGCCGAGTGCCTTTTACAAATATCATCTCATTTGATCATCGCAACAACCCTAGGAGAAAGGTTATTATCCCTGTTTTACAGTTGAAGAAATTGAGGCAAACAATTTACCATCTGTGTGACCTGGGCCAAGTCCCTTCACCTCTCTTAAGTTTCATCTTGAATTGACATCTCTGGCTCTTAGTTTCTTTATCTGTAAAACAAGCAAATATTTGTACTACCTACCTTTCAGGGTTGGAGATCAATGTTTTGTAAACACTTAAAGCACCTTATGAATTCTCTCTGTGACTTTGGAGCGGGCTGTTGTTGTCTGTTGTGCAAACCTTCAGAAAAGCTGGTTGTGAGTTTGTCTGTGTGAGTGTGTGGACAAGAGTATGTATGTGTATGTGTGTGGATTGTGTGTGACATGCTTGTATATATGTGCACGTGTGTGCATGTGGTATATGTGTGTGAAACCCTGACTGACAAAATCTCTGTTCCCCTGCTGCCTCCTTGTGTGCTAGAGAAAATCCTGGGATCCCCAAGACTCTAAGAGCAAGCATTGAACTTGATACCAAAGGACCTGACTTTTAATCCTGTCTCCACTTCTCTAGCCTGATTTTCTTCATCTGTAGTACCATAACAAGAATAATATTAAATCACATTTGTATAGCACTTTAAAGTTCGCAAAATGTTTTACAAATATTATCTTAGCTCATTCTCACAATAACCCAGAAAAGTTGGTGCTATCATTATCTTCATTTTATAGATGGAGAAACTGAGGCAGAAAAGATGAATCAACTTGCCCAGGGTCACATAGCTAGTAAGTGTCTAGACTAGATTTGAATTCAGTGCTGTTTGCCTCTGTAGTCCTCTATCCTAACTGCCCAGCGAGAAGGTTAAAATAGATCTAAGGTCACTTTGAACTTGGTAGGCTATATTGACCTACCAAGTTAGAAAGGCTTCCATTATTGGGTCATGAATTCTCTTGACCACAGCAACTTATGAAGATGTCTTTAGAGTCTGGATTGTTGGTAACCTGAACCAGTGGTTCATTAATGAAAAAGAATTTCTTTTCAACAAGTGATCCAATTTATTCTATAAGTAATTCTTTGTACTTATACAAACAAATTTATTAGAAGAATGGCTAACATGCTAGATGACAGAATTCCAACCCTGAATGATCTTGACAGGTTCAAATCATGGGCCAGAGTTAGTAAGATAACATTTAATAGGTATAAATATAAAGTCTTGCCTGCAGGCTCAAAAAATAAATTCTACAGATATAAGAAAAGGAAGGCATAACCAGAGAGCAGTTCTTGTGACAAGGATCTGAAAAGCTGAGTAGGATTTCTTTAGTGTTACCTGGCAGGGACAGAAACTGATTCTAAGTGAAGGGGAAAGGGATTGGGAAATGATGATCTTACTGAACTCAGTTTTGACTAGACCATAAGTGGAGTTCTATGTGAATTTTTTGAGCCCTGAATTTTAGGAAAGACAGTGACAGGCTGGGGGACATCCAAAGGAAGGTAACCATATGGAGAGGAGATTCAAAACCATGTCTTAGGGAAATAAATAACGAGAGACAGCATGGTATAGTAGTAGCAATGTCAAGAACATGAGATCTGGAGGCAGAGTTCAAATCCTGACTGTGATAAACTTGATGATCATCTACTGTAGATATTGTCATTACAGAATTGTATGAATTGAGTGAACCCCACTGAGTCCATCTTGTGACTCATTTTCTGGAGCTAGCTCAGTTCCCTTTCTATTTATTTATAGGTCTAGTCCAATTTCTGTCTTGTGAGAAAACTTTATTCAATTATGAGAATGTGGGAAAACTTTACTGCATTTTTTGAACCTAACCCTGTATGACTGGGAAGCTGGACCCCCTCTACCTCCTGCTTAGATACCCTTAACCAAGGACCTAGGTTATGCTGCCTAGAATCCAAGTCAGATCTATAAACATTTTTTCTTTTCTTGTAGGCAGTTGGGGTTAAGTGATTTGCCCGGAGTCATACAGCTAGTAAGTGTTGTATCTAAGGTCAAATTTGAACTCAGATCCTCCTGACTCCAAAGTCAGTGCTCTATCTGCTATGCCACCTATTTGCCCAATCAGATCAAAAGATTGAGTCAAGGAGCTTTCTCATAGTCATACATCTCAAGCAATGTATATCTTATCTCAAAACTAGCCCCATACTGGTTGATTAGTTACTGTTTCCTTAGATTGGAGGATGTAGGACACCTCATTTTCTGATTTTAGGCAATCGTACCTGATCATTCTTGCCCTCCCAACTTGGAAAGTCCCTAATCTTGTATCCTGGCTTCCTATTAATTGTTTTCTTTTAATACATAAAAA
The DNA here is from genome assembly GCA_028658325.1 of Potorous gilbertii. Taxonomy (NCBI): domain Eukaryota; kingdom Metazoa; phylum Chordata; class Mammalia; order Diprotodontia; family Potoroidae; genus Potorous; species Potorous gilbertii. The sequence continues at coordinate 61,799,230 of CM053771.1, forward strand.
TCTGTCTCCCCCTGTATGCCAGGTCCAGTGCCAAGCTGAGGAGGCCTGGTCCTGATTTGTTATGCAATTGGAATGCATTGCTTAATAAATCGATTTGCTCAGAATCTCAAACCTTTGCTTCCTTAGTTATTTCAGATTTCACCCATTACAAGGATTCTTGTTCAGATGAGGATGGCACCAAGGTCTCTTCTAGCTCTAACATTCTAGGAACAATTCATACCTCTCCAGGCTGTACAGGTGACTGGTGACTCTCCACAGTCTTTACTGCATCTGTGCAGGGTACCTTGATTTTCTCCTCTCCCTCATTTTCAGTTCCTTTTTATGTGTCTTCCCCCATTGGAATATAAACTCCTTGAGGCCAGGCTTTGTCTTTCTTTATGCTTGGGTTGTATTCCCAACCTTTAGCACACTGTTGGCACACAGTAAGTGCTTAATAAATGCTTTTTTTTTAACTTGACATAAAGATGCATTCTTGCTCCTAACGAGGTTACAATCTAACAGCATTCTGTTATCTATGCTTGACCTAAGCCCCCATAACAAAGCATACTGTCTTAAGATAATATATATAGATGGCCACACATTTTTCCCCCAACCCTTACCATCAAGATATACTCTGACCTGTTTGTTACTCCTCAAACACTGCACTCTGTCTCCACTCCAGGTACCCTTGCACTGGGTGTCCCTCATGTGTGGAATGCTCTCCTTCCTCACTTCTGTATCTGTTCTCTTGATTCCAAGACTCAGTTCACATTCCATCTTCTGCAGGAGGCCTTTCCTGGTCCACTTAGCTGCTAGTGCCTTCCTCTTGAAGATTACCTTTTATCCACACAGTATGTGCCTTGTATGTATCTAGTTATTTACATGAGATCTCGATCTTCGGAATGTTAGCTCCTTAAGTGCTGGGACTACTTTTGCATTGCGTTGATTTGCTTAGCCCAGTTCCTGGTACACAGTGAGTGTTTCATAAATGTTTATTGACTGATAATTAAAGATAGGGAAACTGAGAGGCAGAGGGCAAGGATGGGAACCTAAGAGCAAGCCTGAAGGATGTGGATCAGGTTTTGGAAGGGGGTTGTGGGTGAAGAAGAACCTAGTGGCTAAGGCTGGGTAAGAGACACAGGCTTCTCAATGAAGATTCAGGAGGGGCTGGGATGTGCTTCCAGGGTGAGTCACCCGGGAGGGGGAGGAGGAAGTAGAAAGTAGCTTTCTTTTCCCTGGGGAGAAGCAGGGAAGGGTGGGGCTGGGCTTGGCCCTGAGCACAGCCTGTGCACAATTCACAACCCCTGCCCCCACATCTGGTCCTCCTCACCCTTCCTGGCCAGGGTTTCATCCTCATTCTCTACCAGCCGATGTCAGGCTTCCTCTCTCTTTCCTCTCGCCAAATACGTGCAGGGCCCGAAAAAAGAGAATTGTGGGATTTAGAGTTGTAGAGATATTAGAAGATCTTCAACCAGCCTCTTCATTTTACAGATGAGGAAACTGAGGCCCAATGAAAAGTGACTATCCAAGGTTAATGTAAATAGTAAGTAACAGAACCAGGATTCAAACCTAAATCCCCTGACCCCAAATCTAGGATTCTTTCCACACACTCAAGCTGGAAGAGGCAGAAACAATTTGGATGGCTTCACAGCAATTTCATAAAGAGGATATTTATTAAACACCTGCTGTCTTCAGAGTCCCATGCCAGGGAGCTGAGGGAGTACAAATGTTGAGGGATTAGTTTTCAAGTGAACTCTGTCTTTCTCTCTCTCTCTCCTCTCCCTCTCTCCCCCCCCCCTCTGTGTCTCTGTCTATACACACACACACACACACACATACATCCCACATCTGTGCTGATGACAGCACATCCAATTAGAACATTCTCAGCTGAGCTCCAACGGCCACTTCTGATGATGCCTTTGGCTCGGTATCTCAGGATTACTCTCTGGTTACTTAAATTTAGGGAAAGAAACCAAAGAAGAGGCAGTTAGTGTCTGGAGATACCTACTGAGGCTGACCTAGAACAACACATGCCCTAGATACTATGCTTGGGCTACCATCCTAGGTGGGGAGGGAAAGCTCCAGAGAGAATTCCAAGCCATACATTCAGAAGAGAAAAAGAAGAGAGTGGCAGAGGTAGAGGCCTTCCATTTAAGATCCTACTGAGTGGCCCATTATTCCTGGCCAATTCCCTTTAACGCTTCATCTTACCCTGTGGCAGAGGAGGCACTGAGGGAGCAAGATACCAATGAAAAGATTATTTCCTCAATCCAGCATGCAAATCCTCAAGCATGCACATGCATCCCCCAAAAGTAGCCTGGGAAGCTCAGGTCAATTCCATGTGTGTCCCAACATAGTGGTGTGGGGAAGGGGGGTGATCACCTCCCTTTCACAAAGTTCAGAGAAGACTTGGTCCCTGCCCTCCTGGAACTCACAGTCTAGCAATGGGATAGGACTTGAATGTAGATAACCATAATTAACAATGTTAACTACCTAACCTTAATATGGTACTTTCAGGTTTCCAATGAATTTTACATATATTATCTCAGTTGAGCCCTACAACCTACCTGTTTCCCCACCCTGAGGTAGGTAGTAGTATTAGCTCCATTTTACAGATGAGGAAAACTGGAGTTGAGAGAGTTTAAGAAATTAAGTGACTTGCAAACAGCTAATAAATGTCTGAGATGGAATTTTAAATTAAGACTTTCAGATTCCAAATGCAGTGCTTTATATGCTATGCATACCAGGCTTCCTTTCATATATTCTATCAAAAGTACATGGGGGCAGCTAGGTGGCACAGTGGATGGAGCACTAGCCCTAGAGTCAGCAAGTCCAGAGTTCAGATGTGATCTCATACTTATTCGCTGTGTGACCCTGGGCAAGGAGAGTGAGAAAAGCAACTATCATTGTTAACTGGTCATTACTAACACAGGAGGGTCATCCATTTCTTCCTGGCATAGGTGGTGATTGAGGAGTTCTTTAGAGATGGCTGGGAATTAGGAATGGGCCACGAGAGAGAAAGAGGGTTGGGATGAAGACCTTGGTGGTCCACAGGAAAGTTTCAGGAGGGCCTGTTTTGTAGGGCAATCTGACTCAAAGCATGAGAGACATACTTGAAGAGTATCCATTTGACCAGAGTATAAGTGAATAGAGAAAAATTGTATGAGCTAAATCTTGGAAGATAAGTTGGTGCCAGATTATAGAAAATCTGGAATTCCAGGGAGTGGAGCTCAAACTTTTGCATGTAGGCAATAGGCAGCCACTGAAGATTTTGGACTTGAGACTTGGTCAGACCTATATATGTGGAAGACTAACTGGGAATCATGTGAAGGATAGTTTAAAGAGTGGAGGTGGGAAGACCCTTCAGGAGTTTGTCAGCAAACATAATTATTAAGCACTTAGTAGAGGTCAGGTACAGTGCTAAATGATGGGATTAGCCCAAAGAAGGGCAAACATACAGCCCTTTCCCTCAAGGAACTAACATTCCAATGGAGGTGACAGCATACGAAAGTAGGGAGTGCGTGTTCAAGGAAAAGCCACTGTGATGGTAAAGTAAAATATGCATAGATGGGATAGGTAGGAATGGTCTAGGTTGTAAAAAGCTTTAAATGCTAAGTAGAGGATTTCCATTTGATCCTGAAAGTAATTTTAAAACCACTGGATTTATTGATTGAAGGTTGACATGGCCAAAACTACACTTTAGGAAAATCACTTTAGCAGCTTGGTGGAGAATGAGTTTGAGCGTTCCTCATCAGAGCAGGCAGGAAGTTGATTTGAGCTCCCCAATCAACTTCAAGTGATGCTTGTGTCTTCATGCTTAAAGAATTTGCATTGGATGGAGGAAGCAATTCCTTCGAAGGGCCCTTGGTTCCTGTGTGCCTCCTCTGCCACAGGTCAATGTCCTTATTGCAGGGAGACCAATGAAAAGGCTATTGCTATTTCAGTCAGCAATGAAGCAGATCGACAGCACAGTGGATACAGTATGAGGTTTTCAGGAAGACCTGAGTTCAAATCCTTTCTCAGGATTGCTGACTCAGGGAGTCAAAGTCAGGAAGACCTAAATTCAAATCCTGATGAAGATACTTACTAGCTGTGTGACCCTGGGCAAGTCACTTAATCTCTTTAGTTTGAGCGATTGGGAGGACAGCAGTACCATTAATAGTAATTAGGGAAGTGAGGAAGAAGGAAGGATTTTGGGGGAAAGAGAATATGTTTGTTGTAGACCTGTTAAGTTTGAGATGCCTATGGGACATCCAATGGAATATGTTCAAAAGGCAATTGGTGATGTGGGACTGCAACTCAGGAGAGAGATTAGTGCTGGATATCTTCTGAGAATCATCTACAAACTGATGATAGTTGAACCCAAGGAAACTGATGAGATCACCAAATGAGATAGTGGGGAACAGAGGGATGAGACCCTGGGCTATAAAAGGCCAAAACCAGATTAAAATGTAATTAGGAAACACTTAGCAAAATAGATAAAAATACAACAGAACATAGATAATGTTGATATGTGGTTTTCTATGTCAATATTTGACCTTCAGGGGTCCTTGTATACTGTTAAGTGATCCCATTTCCATTTGGGTTTGATACCCCTGTTGTAGAGAAAAAAGAGAAGAGGGTCTAAGAAAAAGTCTTGGAGGGAGGGTACCTAGTAGGTGTGACCTGGATGTAGAGCCAGCAAAAGAAACTAAAGTAGTCAGATAGGTAGAAAAAATAGGAATAAGTGGCATTAACACAATCTTGAAGAATAAAGAGTATCTGGAAAGAAAATAGGACCATATGGGAAAGGGGAAGGAATAAGCACCTACTATGTTCCAGAGAATAGAATAAACACTTTTACAAACACTGTCACATTTATTCCTCACAACAATATTTCAAGATAGGAGCTACTTTGTCATTGAGGAAACTGAGGGAAACAAATGTTAAATGACTTCGTCAGGGTCACATAGCTAGAAAGTGTGTGAGGTCAGATTTGAATTTAAGTCTTCCTGACTCTAGGTCCAGTGCTCTCTATCCACTGCACCACCCATCTGTCTCTAAGAATCAAAGTCACCCTATTTAGGCTGACCATGCTGGTCATTGTCAGGTCATGCCTACATTATATACTCTTTCCTCGTCTCTCCCCTTTCTATTTCCAGATCTGGGGAACATGTGTTAACAAATGATTTCATTCACTATCCCTTTGTCTTTAACCAAAACACTTTTCCTGGCCTCCACAGCACTATTGGAATGTCATCTCCTTGAAGACCAGCTTTTTTTGTATTTGTAGCCCTAGTTCTTAACACAGTGTCTATCACATAGTAACCACAGAATAAATGCTTTTTCATTCCTTCATTTAGAGCTAGAAAGTAGATTTAGAGGTCATCTAATCCAGACTTCATATTTTACAGATGAGGAAACTCATGCCCAAGAGGTTAAAAGACTCGCCCAGGATCATAGAACTAATTGGTGTGTGTGGTAGGGTTCAGTCCTAGATCCTCCTGATTCCCAGCCCAGAGGGCTAGCCACTATAATGATGAAGCTGCCTCTGGACTCCATCTGATTGGCTAGGAGAAGGAAGAGGGGAAAGTAGATATCCAAGGTGTAGTTAAGGAAAGATCTTTGTGGAAGGACTATTACTATGGAGGTGAATGTTGAATTAGAGGGTGGAGACTGTGGCGACTGAAAGATTTGTTTATTTGGGCCCTAGCCTGTAGACTGTAGTGCAAGAGGGAGGGGCATTGGTGGAGGTATTGCATTAGAACAGAGATTCTTAACCTTTTCTCTGCCTGGACCAAAATCTTTGACAGTCTGGTAAAGCCTCCGGGCCCCTTCTTGGAATCGTATTTTTAAATGCATAAAAGACATAGAACTACTGATTGAAATATGATTATTAAGATGCAAAAAAATAATAAGCAGGACAAGTCAAGGTCATGGACTGTAGGACGAAAACTGCTGTGCTGTAAGACTTCTGAGGTCCTTTCCAGTTTTGACATTCCATGGATCCATACAGATACACACAGATTTCTGGAACCTTAGAGTTGGAAGAGATCTTAGAAGTTGTCTAATCCAACCTTGTTGTTTTACAAAGAAGGAAACTGAGGTCTCCAGTAGGGGCAGTCACTTCCCCCAGGTCTCCCAACTAGTCAGTGGTAGAACAGGTATTGGGGGCCCAGACTGCTTTCCTCCCAATGCTGAGAAGCTTTCTATCCCAGAGAAATCACAGTCACAGCCAGCCACATGTCTTCAGTTCTCAAAGAATCTCAATGCTGTCCCTTTCTCAAAGCAGCTGGGATGGAGATGGGGCTGAGGCTAGGGCTGAGGCAGAGCAGGTCTGGGTGGCTATAGCCTGCTGATGTGGCAACTTTAGCTCCTAGGTTTGCACCTGCAGTCTGGGCTACCACACTGCACCTTAGAAATCAAGGGAAAAATGTCTTTTCCAGGAGCAGCCAAAGCAAGAACTCTGGTCCTGCTGCTTCCTGGCCATCAATCAATCAATTAAAGCTGGTTTAAAGATTTAAGCTCCATTTGAGAAAGAAAGACCTCTGCTCTTTGGGTCTAAGTATCAACTGTGTGACCTTGAACAAGTCACTCAACTCTATCAGCAACATGGCATGTAAGTGAGTGTTGGACTGAGCATCAGAGCACCCAGGGTTGAATTTGGTATTTAAAATCAGAAAGGTCTTCAAAGTTCATTTAGTCCAAGGCCCTCATATTGTAGATAAGGAAACTGAGGCCCAGAAAGGGGATGTGATTTGCCTTAGGTCACAAAGGTATTTTAAGGGGCAAAGACTGCAATTGTACTTCAATGGAACACAGGCTAGATGCCTTTTCTAGAGATGCATTTTGCTTAAAATCCTCTAGAGCAAAGCCATAACATAGAATTCATGGACCCTAGATTCTGATTTTTTTTTTTAAAGAAAGGAAAAATGTATGTCTTTTGTATGACTCTCCTTGGAAGGCTTTGATCTTTCACTGAAATACAAGGAATTGGATTTAGTAGTCAGTAGTCAATAAACATTTATTAGATTCCTTTTATGTACCAGGAATTGTGCTAAATGCCAGAGATACAGAGAGGCAAAAGATCATCTCTCAAGCAGCTCACAGTCTAATGGGTAAACAGCTATATACAAAGAGGCTATATATGGAAGATAATCAATGAAGAGAAGGTAGTAGCCTTCTAATGGGTATTCTAGAGGTCCACAGGCTTCATCAGGGTATCAGAGACTTTGGTCTATGTCACAGAAAAGGTTAAAAATCACTGGTCTAATACAGCCTTAGTGGGATTGGGAAAGGCTTCTTCTTTTTAAAAAATTAATTAACTATATCATTTTTAGTTTTCAACATTCACTTTTATAAGATTTTCAGTTCCAAAATTTTTCCCCTCCTTCTTATTCCCCTCCCCAAGATGGCAAGCAATCTGATATAGGCCATACATGTACAATCATATTAAACTTATAGAATGTTAGCTTCAAACTCACAAAGAAATGATACCACTCACCTGTACATAAAGATTGCTGCAGACCACATATTGATTTAGTTTGAAAATGTAATATTAAACATTGTGGGATATTTTTATCTGTTTTTGTTAAATACTTTTCCATTATATTTTAATATGGTTAGGTCTCTGTTGTAGAAGGTAGCACAAAATATTTTGCTGCAGCAAGGTGCCGACTTCAAACACCATATAAGTTTAGACCAAGAATGGTACTTAGAGACTATCTAATATAATTCCTCATTTAAAAATATATTATTAATGCCTTTTGCTTTTATGTTACAGTCATTTCTGTCATCACCTCCTTTCCTCCTTCCAGAATGAACCTTAGAAAAGCAACAAAACAGAAGAAACAGCTGATACAGTAACAAAGTCTGATAATGGACACATTCTGCCCATACCAGTCCTTCCACTCTCTTCCATGAGGAAGTCATAGCCGACTTGGAAGTTAGGAACTGTAATAATTACAAGTAACATTTATTATCTGGGAGTGGTAGACCTGGAGTCAAAAAGACCGGAATTAAAATCCAACCTCAGACACTTCCTAGCTATGTGACTCGGCACACAGCTTCCATCTGCCTCAGTTTCCCCCTCTGTAAAATAGGGAGAATGATAGCACCTTCCTCTTAGGTTTGTCAAATGAGATATTTGTAACGTACCATTTACATGCTACCAGTTATTACACAGTGCTTTAAGATTTGCAAAGTATTTTTATATATCTTGACTCAGTGTCTATAGCACTTACCTCATAAGGTTGTGAGGATTCCGAGAGACAGTGTATGTAAAGTGCTATATAAAGGTCTGAATTCTATCAGTGCAGATACTTCATTTTTCACTTGGCTGCATTTCTTTGGGGTTTCTCTGACTTCTCTCAGTGTGTCTCCACATCCTCTATATTCCTCCCTCCCACTTTCCAGTTTCCTTTTGTGTGTAGTCTTCTCCCATTAAACTATAAGCTCCTTGAGGGTAGTGCCTTTTTGTTTCTCCTATTTGTATCCCCAGTATTTAGCATAGTGCCTGGCTTGTTGTAAGTGCTTAATAAATGTTTATTGACTAATTACCATTATTTCTGGCTAATGCCACAGATGCTCCGAAAAGTTGTGTCTTGCTCAGGTGTCGCACAGGTCGTGGAATAAGGATTTAAACCTAGGTGCTCTGAATCCAAATTCCATGGTCCTTCCACACCACCACTTTGACAGGCCTGGCTCAGCAAATCATTTGGGTCTGATGAAACAGGTGCTAGGTTTCAAAGTCCAGATTGATAGTTCCAGTTTTCCATTTACTAGCTGTGTGATCCTGGGCAAATTACTTGATAGATGGAAGATGGACCTGGAGGGACCTCGTTTATGATCTGTATCTCTATTTTCCAGTTTATAAAATAGAGATCATACAATACCCACTTCCTGATCTTCCTAGTTGTCAGTACTTTCTCCTCACATTATTTTTTTCCTTTTTTATTTATTTTTAATTTTCAACATTCACTTTTATGAAATTTTGAGTTCCAAATTTTTCTCCCTTCCTCCCTTTTCCCCTCCCCAAGATGGCATGTAATCTGATATAGGTTATATATATATATACAATTATATTAAACATATTTCCACATTAGTCATGTTGTGAATGAAGAATCAGAACAAAAGGGAAAAACCACAAGAGAGAAAACAAAGAGAAAATAGTATGCTTCAATGTGTGTTGACTCCATAGTTCTTTCTCTGGGTATGGACAGCATTTTCCATCATGAGTCTTTTGGGAATTGTCTTGGATCATTGCATTGCTGAGAAGAGCTAGGTCTATCAAAGCTGCCCATCAGGTAATGTTGCTGTTACTGCTTAAGATGTTCTCCTGGTTCTTCTCCTTTCACTCAGCATCAGTTCATGTAAGTCTTCCCAGGTTTTTCTGAAGTCTATCATTTCTTATAGCACAACAATAATTAATCAATAAATATTTATTAACAGACATTCATATATCACAACTTGTTCAGTCATTCTCCAATTGATCGGCATCCCCTCAATTTCCAATTCTTTGCCACCACAAAAGGAGCTGCTATAAATATTTTTGGACATGCCTCCTCACTTCATTTTCTGTTTACTTAATGGGTGTACAATTTGACACTCATCTTTAAGCTGGAACTGTATGAATGGTCTTTTTGCTGTGTTTCTGTCTCCAACCAGGAGAATGTAAGATCCTTTAGGGCAAGGCCTCTGGAAATTTGTCTTTGTATCCCCTTTGCCTAGCACGATGGTTTGCAAACAGTGTCAATTTACTAGTTGCTAGTTTCATGAATAAATGAATGACTTCCCAGGAAACATGCTAGGAAGGCATTTTGTGAAGCTATAGAAATGATATCAGACCTATGGTTTAGTGATCGAGAGGTCTGATGTCCTTTTGAGCCTAACCCAACCCCGCCTGAAAGGGAGCAGGGGTTATTGTTTTTCTCGAAGCTCTGTACAGCCCATCCCTGACCCAGCCACAGCTGCTGAGTCAGTTATGAGCTCCCAGGGAAGGAAGCGAGGGCGAAGTTTGTCTCCAGAACCAGGTGGCAGGAGGAGCTGGTTTGGAGACTCGTAGGGAAAAGCAGGACACAATCCACGCCCCGCGATCCGGGGACACCGTGCGGAGGAGGCAAATCATGAATGAGCCAGTGGAGGCAGTCACCGTAGACCAAAGGACGGGAAGTGACATGGAACAAAGACGCCAAGATCTACAAGATCTAAGAGATCTAGAGGCTCCTGCGCAAAGAGAGAAGGGGTGTGGGAGGACTTCCCCTTTGGAGGGCACCAGTCAATAGGATTTGGACCGAGAAGGGACACCAATATCCCGTAAAATAATCCAGTGCTATTCACTTCTCGGAGCAGGTCGTGGTCGAGGAAAGATCACTGGTTTGGGATTCTGAGGACCTGGGTGCTAATCCGAGCTCTGCCCCTAAGTCACTGAGAACTCTGGGGCAAGTCATTTGACCTTTCTGCGCCTCAGTTTCCTCTTCTGTAAAATGAGTGGGTTGGCAGATCTCTAAGGTACCTTCTAGCTCCAAATCTTATTTTCTTCCTGTATTATCTCCCGAGCAAATTGATTGAAGGGATTAGGCAGTTATCTTCTTTAAAATTTTTTTCCTCATTCTATTTAATAAATATTTGTTAAGCCCTACTATGTGGGCTAAACGCTGGGGTTACAAAAAGCCAAAAGGCATTCCCTGCCAATGGGAGAGACAACATGCAGACGACTATCTACAAAGCAAGCTATATACAAGATAACTAAATATTGCGGGATTATTAAGGAAAGGGACTGGGCCAAAAACATTCGGGGGGTAAATGTCAGCATCGGGATTCGAACCATAGATCAGACTCTACGCCCTTCTCTCCCCCCACTCCCCGTCTTTTTGGATGACTCTGCTCTGCCGTGGCCAGCCCGGTCCATCTCTGTCCGCGGGGGTCAGGGGAGGTACAGTCCCTTTCTCAGCCTCGGCTTGGAGATGGAAAGGAGATAGGAGGCCACCCGGAGGCTGCCCAGCGGAGGCTTGCCCCTCTTCTGCCTGTGGCTAACCCGGGTGTACCTGCCCAAACCGGTCACTCTAGGGGCCCCTTGGGGGCGGGAGCTCCTCGGAGCCCTCTGACACACTTCGAGAACGAAGGACACATAGCAACCACAGAGTCCCACGAGCCGAGCACCGAGGATTGTGCCTCACCCCACCCTCAGCGGAAACCCGCATGCATTGTGACCCCACGTGGCCTTAGCTGGGAACTACAACGACAGGGGGTGCCCCTGGACAGAAGGAACAGAGAAACCCTTTCGTCCAGCCCCGCACCTCTTGTTCAAAGATTATACTATCATATATTCAAAGCTGGAAGGGATCCGCATTTTTACAGATGAGGAAACTGAGACAGCTTGCTTAAACCTTGCAGGGATTAAGTGACACAGGCAGAGTTTGCTGCTGAGCTCTTTCCACTGCCCCCCGGAGATGGGGGAAAATGAGCCAGAAGGAGAAAGTCATGTGTCTAGGTCACCTCCACCTAGCAAGGCGCAGACATGGAATCAGACTTCTCCTCTCTTCCAGACTAATCTAACACAAACACCATTTTTATTCGGGTAATAGTAACAGCGGACATTTTATGGTTTGCAAAGTGCTTTACCCTCCTAATCCCATTTAAATCCCACACTAACCATGTAAGGTAGGTAGAACTGGTATTGTTGTCCCCATTTTCCAAATGAGGAAACTGAGTTAAGTGATTAACCCGTGGCCCACATCTACTAAAGGTCAGAGAAAATCATAACTCATGAAATGGAAAGGACCTTAGAGGTCTTCTAGCCAAATTCACTCAAATTACAGATGAGGAAACTGAGGCTCTCAGAAAAGTGACTTGCCCAGGTCTCTCACTTTCCCCCCTCACTCTTGTTGTTCAGTCATGTCAGACTCTCATTTAGGGTTTTCTTGGCAAAGTTACTGAAGTGGTTTGTCATGTCCTTCTCCAACTCATTTTATAGATGAGGCAAACAGGGTTAAGTGACTTGTCCAGGGTCACTCAGACAGTAAGTGTCTGAGGTCAGATTTGAATTCATGAAGATGAGTCTGCTGACTCAAGACCTAGCACTCTCTCCACCCCATGCCAGCTGCCCTACACCCTTCTTCTGAAGTTCCTCCTTGCCGTCATCATTTCCCTTTACCCAAGATAAAAGTGACCTCTTTGTGTTCTTCTCATAGCATTTATTTGGATCTTTCCTTCAGCTTTCTCCCTGGTCTCATACCAATAAATCAATCAACAGGTATTATTTTTTAAAAATTATTTATTTTATTCATTATATGTATATTTAATTTTATTTTCAACATTCAGGTTGAATTCAACATTCAGTTCCATAAGTTTTAAATTTTCTCCCCCTCCCTCCCTACTACTTCCCCAAGATGGCATGCAATATGATATGGCTCTGCATTCCTACCAAACACATTTTCACATTAGTCAGGTTGCATAGAAAATGTATAATGAATGGGAGACAACATGACAAAGAAAAAACCAGTCTGCTTCACTCTGCATTCTAACTCCATAGTTCTTTCTCTGAATGTGGATGGTATTTACCATCATGAGTCCTTTAGAATTGTTTTAGGTCTTTGCATTGCTGCGATGGGCTAAGTCTGTCAAAGTTGGTGATCATACACTGTGGCTATTACTGTGTACACTGTTCTGGTTCTGTTCCCTTCACTCAGTATCAATTCACATAAGTCTTTCCAAGATTTTCTGAAGTCTGCCTTATAGCACAATAATATTCCATTACATTCTTATACCACAACTTGTTCAGCCATTTCTCAATTGATGGGCATCCCCTCAATTTGCAGTTCTTGGCCACCACAAAAAGAGCTGCTATAAATATTTTTATACATATATTTTTCCTATTTTTATAATCTCTTTGGGATATAACCCTAGAAGAGATATTGCTGGGTCAAAGGGTATGCACATTTTTATAGCTCTTTGGGCAAAGTTCCAAATTGCTCTCCAGAATGGAAGAATCAGCTCACAGCTCCATTAACAATTAATCAGTGTTCAGTTTTCCCACAACCTCTCCAACATTTATAATTTTCCTGTTTTGTTATGTTAGTCAGTCTGATAGATGTGAAATGGTACCTCAGAGCTGTTTTGACTTGCATCTCTCTAATCAACAGTGATTTAGAGTATTTTTTCATATGACTAGAGATAGCTTTCCTTTGTTCTTCTGAAAACTTCCTGTTCATATCCTTTGATCATTTATCAATTGGGGAATAGCTTGTATTCTCGTAAATTGACTCAGAGCTCTATATATTTTAGAAATGGGGCCTTTATCAGAGACATTAGTTGTAAAAATTCTTTCCTAGTTTTTCTGCTTCCCTCCTAATCTTGGTTGCATTGACTTTGTGTAAAAACTTTTCAATTTCATGTAATCAGAATTATCCATTTTGCATTTCATAATGTTCTCTATCTTTTTCAATAGGTATTTATTAAACACTTTATATATAGGTACTGTACTAAACCATGGAAATACGAAGAAAAATAAAAACCAGTCCCTCTCAAAGGAATATATTGTGTATAGATTACATCCTTCCTGTTAGATTGTAAACCTCTTTTGAGATAGAGACAATGTTATTTTTCATCTTTATATATGCAGCACTCATCATGCTTTGCATTGATTTTACTAAATAAGTATTTTTCAAATATGAATGAAAAGAATTCTCATTTTTCTAGCCTTTTAAGGTTACAAAGCACTTTCAACAACACTACAAATGAGTTTCTTCCTTCTCTTTCTTTCCTTCCTTCCTTCCTTCCTTCCTTCCTCCCTCCCTCCCTCCCTTCCTTCCTTCCTTCCTTCCTTCCTCCCTCCCTCCCTCCCTTCCTTCCTTCCTTCCTTCTTTCTTTCTTCTTGTTTTTCTCCTCTTCCCCTCTTTCTTTTCCTCCTTCTCCTTCCCTATAATTTCAGTTGGCATAAAAAGGTAAAATGACAGGTAAAAGGTAAAAAAAGGTAAAAATTCTGGATTTGGAGTCAAGAAAATCTGAATTTTAATCCTGACTCAGACCCCTACTAACTGGATGACCCTGGGCAAGTTACTTATCCTCTGACCCAGTTTCCTCCTCTGCAAAATGGAGATAATAACAGTATTTACATCCCAGGGTTGTTGTAAAGACATAATTAGATAACATATGTAAAGTATCTTATAGACTTTAAAGTGACATCTCGGTGTTAGTTACACAGACCCTGAGTCATTTGTCTGAGTCTTGCAAATGTAGAGGGCTACTGAGAGCTCTGAGGTGTTGTGTGTCTTGCTCATGGTCACACACAGTTAGTATGACAACTTGGCCTTGGGCTCTTCTGACTCTCAGACCTCACCCACCTGTCAACATAAATGTCATTAACATCATTTAAAAGACATTGAGGCTCATCCCAATTGAGTGACTTTCCCAAAGTCACTCAGCTAGGGAGTGTCAGAGTTGTGGTTCAAACTCAAGTCTCCTGTTTCTAAGTCCAACCTTTACTCTACACTGCATTTTCCTGGTCCTCAGAAGAACTAGGAGAGACTCAGACTAGCGTCAGACTCCTGAGGGAGATTCTTTTTGCCCTGGTTTAGGTCAGGCACTCCCACTGGGGTGGAAGGGGTGAATATCTCCCTTGGTTTTGTGGCCTAGAGGAGGCCCCAGGCCTTTCTGGGCTTTGAGTTCCCATCTGCAAAGTAGAGCAAGCCCTGGCCTGAGATGTTGTTCTTCCTTGGTTATCAAAGAGGACCAGTGACAATAACACACAAGAGTGATGTCACTTGTGAGTGAATTGAATTTAAGTGAGGCAGAAATGTTATCAGCCTCATTCTCTCCAGTGGCAAGACAAAAATCAAGAAGACTGTTAATGACCAGCCTGAGATACAAACTCTTCAGACACAACTGCTGAACATTTCAGTTAATCACTTTGGCCAACAGTAGATATGGAGATTGGGGCCACAGGCTATGCAGAACATGCCACTCAACATCACTACCATCACCACCATCACCACCACACTATCTCCACCTCCACCATCACCACCTCCACCATCACCACAACTGTCACCACCACCTCCACCACTACCACCACCTCTACCACTACCACCACCTCCACCACCACCACCTCCACCTCCACCATCACCACCACCACCACCAACTCCACTTCCACCACAACCACCTCTACCTCCACCATCATCACCACAACCTCTACCATCATCACCACCTCCACCACACTACCTCCGCCTCTACCACCACCATCACCTCCACCTCTACAACTACAACCACCACCACCACATTTCCTATCATGTCCCCTCAGATCTCAATGGAGACAGCCCAGGACTCTACATCAAAATGTCCTGGGAATAACAGTGCCACTCTCTAATAGCCATTGTCCAATTAGTTAGTCAGCAAGCTTTTATTAAGTAGTCACTATGTACCAGGCATGGTACTAAGTACTGGAGATAAAAAAAAAAAAAAGGCAAAAATCCTTTCCTCAAGGAGTTCACATTCTAATGGAGGAAACAACAAGGAAATAACCTTATTTATATAAATAAAAATACTAGATACATATAGAGAGGATGGAAGGTAATCCAAAAGGGGAAGGTACTAATAGCTGTGGGCACTTTGGAAAGGCTTCCTTGAAGAAGGTGGGACTTGAATTGCCTTGCCAGACCCTGACATTGGATTATTCACACTATTTATTTTAATTGACATGTTGATGAATGGAGCTAGAGAAAATCATGAAATCACATTGATTAGGCCTACTATAAATTTGCTACTTAATCTCAATGAGACCCTCATCACAGCAAAGCAATCTTTTATATCTCCCTAATCGATTTGCTATAGCACTCATCATAGTGACTATTCCAAACTTTTTTAAAATTCCTCTTCAAACTTTGCATGAGACCCTCTCAGCTGGGGACTTGATTTCTTACTTTGATTTTGTGTTGTTTTGGTTTTGGGTTGAAGTTTTGTCATTGTTGTTGTTGGGGTATTTGTGTGTATGTGTGTGTATGTATGTGTGAATGTGTTTGAGGCAATTGAAGTTGTCACACATTCTTTGAAAAATATTGAGCTTGATTCTTCAGGGTAGAGTCAAGATGGCCAAGTAACAGCATGGACTTGCTAGCACTCTCCCCACAAACCCAGTCAAATACATGTAAAAAAACGACTGTAAACAAATTCTGGAGCTGCAGAACTCACAGAATGATGGAGTGAAGCAAATCTCCCACCCAAGGCAGCCTGGAAGGTCATGTCAGAAGTGTCTATCATACCGCACTGGGAGCAGAGTGCAGTCCAATGTGGGCCACACTGGCACAGGCCACACTGGCACTGATCGAACTTGAGCAGGCTTTGAGGGGACTGAATCGTGGGCACCTGTGGCAGTTTCCAGACTTCATGACCACAAAACACTGAGGAAAAATTGAAAGGTCAGTGAAAAAAACCTGTGGGACCTGTGTGAGAGAGTAGAGTGGTTGGACCCCAGCCCCAGGGTGGTGGAGGAGTTGCTCTGGGCAGCAGCAGCAGGGGCAGGGGCAGTGGCAGCAGAAGCAATTGTTTCTAGAGCTCTAGGCCCACAGATTATGGGGGGATAGAGCAGCTGACAGTACATCCCCCACCCCCACTGGAAGCAGAGAACTACCTTGAAAAAGAGCTCAAAAATCAAGTAAATAACTGGGAAAATGAGCAAAAAGAAAAAGAATCAGACTATAGAATCTTACTTTGGTGACAAGGAAGATCAAAATATACAAACAGAAGAAGACAACAAAGTCAAATCTCCTACATCCAAAACCTCCAAGAAAAATATGAATTGGTCTCAGGTCATGGAAGAGCTCAAAAAGGGTTTTGAAAATCAAGTAAGACAAGTAGAGGAAAAATTGGGAAGAGAAATGAGAATGATGCAAGAAAATCATGAAAAACAATTCAACTGCTTGCTAAAGGAAATCTAAGAAAATGCTGAAGAAAATAACATTTTAAAAAATGGACTAACCCAAATGGCAAAATAGATACAAAAAGCCAATGAGGAGAAGAATGCCCTAAAAAGTAGAATAGAATGGAAAAGGAGGTCCAAAATCTCACTGAAGAAAATAATCCCTTAAAGATATGGAGCAGATGGAAGCTAATGACTTTATGAAAAATCAAGAAATTATAAAACAAAGCCAAAGTAATGAAAAAAAAATAGTAGACAATGTGAAATATCTCACTGGAAAAACAACTGACCTGGAAAATAGATCCAGGAGAGGTAACTTAAAAATTATTGGACTATCTGAAAGCCATGATCAAAAAAAGACATCATCTTTCAAAAAGTTATCAAGGAAAACTGTCCTGATATTCTAGAGCCAGAGGGTAAAATAGATATTGAAAGAAGCCACCAGTTGTCTCCTGAGAGAGATACCAAAAGGAAAACTCTTAGGAATATTGTAGCAGCAGCCAGAGAGAAACAATTCGAATATTGTGGAAATACAATCAGGATAACACAAGATCTAGCAGTTTATACATTAAGGGATCAAAGGGCTTATAATATGATATTCCAGAAGTCAAAGGAGCTAGGATTAAAACCAAGAATAACCTACCCAGCAAAATTGAGTATAATACTTCAGGGGAAAATGGTCATTCAATGAAATAGAGGACTTTCAAGCATTCTTGTTGAAATGACCAGAGCTGAATAGAAAATTTGACTTTCAAACACAAGAATCAAGAGAAGCATGAAAAAGTAAATAGGAAAGAGAAATCATAAGGGACTTACTAAAGTTGAACTGTTTATACTCCTACATGGAGAGATCATATTTGTAACTCTTAAGACTTTTCTCAGTATTAGAGTAGTTGGAGGGATTTTATATATAATATAGACAGATGGCACAGGGTGAGCTGAATAGGTGGGATGATATCTAAAAAAATAAAATTAAGGGGTGAGAGAGGAATATATCGGAAAGAGAAAGGAAGAAATAGAATGGGGCAAATTATCTCACATAAAAGAGACAAGAAAAAGCTTTTGCAATGGAAAGAAAGCGGGGACAGGTGACAGAGAAAGAGTGAACCTTACTCTCATGGCATTTGGCTTAAGGAAAGAATAACATGCACACCCAGTTTGGTATGAAAATCTATTTTACACTACAGATAAGTAGGGGAGAAGGGGATAAGCGGGGATTGGTGGGGATGATAGAAGGGAGGGCAAATGGGAGGAGGGGGTAATTAGAAGTAAACACTTTTGAGGAGGTCAAAAGAGAGAATAGAATAAATAGGGGGCAGAATAGAATGGAGGGAAATATATGACTGTTATGGAAGTGTTTTGCATATGTACATATATAACCTATATTGAATTGCTTGCCTTCTCAGCGGAGATGGGTGGGGAAGGAGGAAAGGAGAGTAGTTGAAACTCAATGTTTTAAAAACAAATGTTTAAAATTGTTTTTATATGCAAGTGGGAAATAAGGCATACAGGCAATGGGGTATAGAAATCTATCTTGCCCTACAAGAAAAAAGAATGGATGGGGATAAGAGAAGGGAGGGGTGTGATAGAAGGGAGGGCAGATTGGGGGAAGTGGTATTTAGAATGCATGCTGTCTTGGGGTAGGTGGAGGGGAGAGATGGGGAGAAAATTTAGAACTCAAAATCTTGTGGAAATGTCTGTTGAAAACTAAAAATGAATAAATAAATTAAAAAAAGAAAAATAATTGAGCTCATTTGCTTCAAGCTCCTTCTTTTCCCTTCTTCTCATATCACTCAGATATCTTCCCCCAACTCCTTCATCCCTTTTCCTTACCCAGTCAGGTAAGCCCTTCTCTTCTTACTGTCTTCCAAGTTATCTTCAATCTGACTTCCAGCCTCATCTTTCCACCAAATCTTCTCTCTCCCAAGTTATTAATGATATCTTAACTGCGGAATCTATCCACCTTTTCTCAATCCTCATCTTTCTCTACATCTCCCCAACCTGTGACACGTGATTGCCTTCTGCTCTTGGCTACCCTCTTCTCTCTAGGTTTTCTGACACTGTTCCCTTTTGGTCCTCCTTATATCTGTCTGACAAATCTTGAGTATTTTTTTGTTGGGTCTGTACACTCAAGAATTATGGGTGTCCTCCCAGAGTTCTGTTCTTGACTCTCTTCCCTTTTCCCTTTACACTCTCTTACTTGGTGATTATATCAGCTCCCATTATCATCTCTATGCTAAAGATTCTAAGACCTATACATGTAGCCTTCATCTGTCTCCTGACCTCTAGTCCCATGTCTCCAATTGCCTGTTGGACATTTTGAATTGGATGTTCCATAAGCATCTCAAATTCAAAATGTCCAAGATAGAAATTATTTCTCTCTCCCCAAATCTCTCCTTTTCCCAATTTTATTACTACTCTCAAGAACAACATTCTACCAGTCACTCTAACCTTAGTGTCGTCCTTGATTTCCACTTTCACTCACCCTACATGTCAAATCTGTTATCAAACCTTCACAATATCATTCCTATACATTCATTTCTCTCTACCCATACAACCGTAATCCTTGTACAGGTTGTCATCACTTCTGTCTTGAAATAGTGCAGTAATCATCACCATCTTCTTCTTTTTCTCCTTTTCTTCTGCTCCTCCTTTTCCTCTTCTCCTTCTCCTTCTCCTCCTCCTCCTCCTCCTCCTCCTCCTCCTTCTTCTCCTTCTCCTTCTCCTTCTCCTTCTCCTTCTCCTTCTCCTTCTCCTTCTTCTTCTTCTTCTTCTTCTTCTTCTTCTTCTTCTTCTTCTTCTTCTTCCTCTATTTATTAAGTGGGAGGTGCTGAGAATGGAAATACAAGTAGAAAGTCCCTGCCTTCAAGAAGCTTACATTGTAACTCGGGAAGAAGGCATATAAAAGGAAATTGAAAAAGGGAGAGAAGACAAGGGTATGGAGCATATTAGAGGAAGTCCCGAATACAACCTGCAAAGGAACAAGATGTGCCGGGCCTGGGCATCCTCTTTAAATGAAGGTTCTGGAACTAATCTCCAATCAGAGGGAAATGCCAATGGTCACATCCAATGTGTGAATTTCAGGACCATAATGAGGCTTCAGGGCATGGTAGAGGAGGTATGGAGTACAACCTTTTAATATTTCTCTCTACTACTGGGTCTGGATTTCAAAATTTCTCTGAATCACTGCTCTTTTCATCAGGAATGCTTGGAAGTCCTCTATTTCCCCCCAGTAGTAATATACTCAAATTTGCTGAGTAAGTTATTCTTGGCTGTAAGCCTATATCCTTTTCCTTCTGGAATATCTTTTAAGTTCCCCATTTGCTTTATCATAGTGGCTGCTAAATTGTGAGTGATCTTGACTGTGACTCTCAAGTACTTGAATTCTTTCTTTCTGGTTATCTGCAGTGTTTTTTCTTTGACCTGTAAGCTCTGGATTTTAGCTATGATGTTCCTGGGAGTTTTCATTCGGAGCTTGTTCAGGAGGCATCCACTGGATTCTTTCTATTTCGGCTTTATCCTCTGGTTTTAAGGGATCTGGAAAGGTTTCTTTTAAGATTTCTTGAATGAAGCTCCATTTTTGGTCATGGAATTCAGGCAATCTAATGAGTTTTAAATTTTCTTTCCTCAGATTTATTTCCAGTTCAGTTATTTTTGCTGTGAAATACCTTACATTTTTCTCCTCTTTTTTTCAGCCTTTTGGCTTAAAAAAAAATTCCTGTTGCCTTCTTGCCATTGGCCTCTATTTTGTCCATTCTTATTTTCAGAGAGTTTGTTGCTTGGGTAAAGTTGTGTTCCTTTTGTGCCAAGTTGTTAATTTCCTTTCTAATTCTTTCTTCCATAGCTCTCATTTCTTTTCCAGTTTCTCCCTCAAGTGCTCTCATTTCATTTATAAAAACTTTTTTTTAACTCTTGCTTCATCTCTTCCAGGAATTCTAGTTGACTTTGCACCTAACCTATATTTTTGAGGCATTGCTTGTATGGCTTCTGGAGACACTGTGTTTATGTTTTGAGTGTCCTTGCCACCGTAATACCTCATTATGTTTGGATTCTCTTCTGTTTGCCCATTCTTCCAGCCTGCTTCCTGACTTTGTACTTGGTGTTAGAGATAAATTCTGCTGCACTTCTGGAGGGAAGATATACTGCTGCCTTCTTGGGTTACTGAATGTTGTGTTATTCTAGGATCTCAGGGCAGGCTGGGAAACTTTAAGCTTTTAGTGTTTCCAAAGTGGTGCGATCCAGGGCAAAGTCTGATTGCTGTCCCCCTGGTCTGATTTCTGCAAGTTCCTGATGTAGGTGCCAGTTAGATTCACAATAGAATACTGTTGAACTTAGCACCTATCAGGAAGTTGTGTTGGTTCAGAGTCACAGAACTTCAGGCTCCTCTTAGGGTTGGGATCCTCCCTTGGCTATTTTTCTGCAGGCTGGACAAGATACCCTGAACTGAGTTCCCATTCTGTTCCTGGGGTCTGAGTCACACAATACTGCTGCTAGCTTCTGAACATCCTCCTTTCTCAACATATTGTGCAGGGTCTCCTAGCCAGGAACACCAATCCTTCTCTCTCCAGTTGAATCGGTGACCCAGAACTAGGTAGCTGGTACCTTTCTGCATCTCAGTGGCCTAGTATAGGTCTGGGGGTGCCTGGGATGGGTCTAGGACCTCCTCCTGCCCTGGTGCACACCCTCTTCCAGAGCTGGAGTGCTCCTGCCGTGACTCAGTCTTAATGTCAGTAGACTGTCTCCTTCTGTCATCCTGAACTGGACAAAGGACTCACTGTGACTTTTTCTAGATTTCCCCATCAGGTTGCATTTTCTAGCTCTACTTGGACTTTTTCACAAAAGGTTTCTAGATGGTCTCTGTGTCTCAAATGTCTCCTTTCTTCAATCCATCTTACCCCGGATGCCAAAGTGATTTTCCAAATAAGCCAGTCTGAGCATGTCATCCTCCTACTCAATAAATTCCATGGAATCTCTGTTACCTCCAGGATCAAATAGAAAATCCTCTGTTTGGCATTTATACCGTTCACAACCTGGCCCCTTCCTACCTTCCCAGTCTTCTTACAGTTTACTTCTCTCCAGGAATTCTCCAGTCCAGTTCCCCTGGCCTCCTCACAGTGTCTCACTTATGATGCATCATCTCCCAGCTCTGGACACTTGCACTGGCAGTCCCCCAATAATGCCCACTCACTGCTGGTCTTCAGTCCCCTTGGTTTCCTTTAAGACTAAGCCCAGATCTCCCTTTCTGCAGGATATCTTTCCAAATGCCATTCCATTTATCTGGTATATATCTTATATTCACACAGTTATTTGCATGTTTTCTCCCCCATTAGAATGGTAGCTCCTTGAGAACCATGCTTTCGCCCAGACTGATAATTTTGTGATGGTAAACTAAGCTATCTTTTGTCTCATTTCTTACCTAGCCCTTAGTGTTAGAATGGGTATTGCCTCAGACAAACTGAGACCTGGGGAAGATCCTAATTTAAAAAGGCCAAGGTCACTCACTGCACCCTGGCCATCTCCAGTTATCTTGATTTTTGTCTTGCCTCTGGACTCCAGTGACTCTGGAGGAGAGAGTGGGGCTGATGACTTTGTGCAGTTCTGTCTCCTTGAAACCCAATTCACTCGCAGGTCAAGATATTACATTCGTATGATGTCACCAGTCCTCTTTGAGAACTAAGGTTGACCAACAACAAACCACAGTACTTAACACACTTCCTAGAACACTTTTTGTTGTTCAGGTGTGATTCCTTGTGATCCCATGTAGGATTTTCTTAGCAGACATACTGGAGCAGTTTGCCATGTCCTTCTCCAGCTCATTTTACAGATGAGGAAATTGAGGCAAATAGGGTTGAGTGACTTGCTCAGCGTCACATAGAAAGTGTCTGAGCTCACATTTGAACTCAGGTCTTCCTGACTTCAGGCCTATCTCTATCCACTGAGCCACCTAACTGCCGGGCACATAGTAAACACTTAATAAATTCCTATTAATTGATTCGCACACACAAGTACCTTTGCTTTTAAATAGAAGTCATCTCATGATCAGTCTGGTACAGAGTTCTAAGTAAAGAGGAAAGTTAATTTCCTTTTATCCCTGAAGGAATAAAGTAATGTGACATTTAAACTTCAGTTTTAAGGTTGAGTAAGAATTCTACAAGTAAAGAAAAGAGGGAAGGTGATAATCAAAGGCAAGGAGGTGAGAAAGTATAGCACGTGTTTGAGGGACAAATGGTTGTCTCAATTGGCTGGAGTTCAGTACCCATGGAGAGGAACAGTACAAGATGAAGCTTGAAAAATTGGAAGCTATTACAAGTAGCATGGCACAGAGGATAGAGAGCAGACCTCAGAGTCAGGAAGACCTGGGTTTGAGTCCTACTTTTGACACATAGCAGCTGTGTGATGTTGAACAAGTCACTTAACCTCGTGGTGTCCCCAAGTCACTCTAAGTCTAGAAGCTGCAGAGAAAATGTGATGAAACCACAGGCATGGCTTTAAAAAAATAAAAAAGATCTGCTAGATCATGGAGAGTGATGAATGACAGAGAGCCTAAGGAGTTCTTGAATTTATTGGGTAGGCAATAGGGAGCCATTCCAAGGGTTTTAAGCAGAAGATGACAGGAATAGTTTTTTAATTTAGCCAAAGCTTAGTATCCATGGCAGCGGATAATATAAAGTGAAGCTGGAAACATAAGGAGCTGTCAGAAGCAGCATGGTGTGGATAGGGTGGGCACTGGATTTGGCACCAAGGTTGGAATCCCACACATATAAGCTGTGTGAACCTGTGGAAATCACTTAACCATTATGGGCCTTAATTTTCTCATCTGTAAGATGAAGAGTTGGACTTAATGACTTTAAAGTCCTTCAGAGCTCTTAATCTATGATTAGGAATCCTACCACTAGATCTATATTTAAGGAAGAGAAATCTAGCTGCATGTGAAAGACAGATTAGAGTCTGGGAATGATAGGGGAAGTGCCATAAGGAATTATCATGGTGATTAGAGGCTATACTAGCCAGAAAATAGAGAGGAAGAGGATGGATGTAGGATATTGTAGAATCTAAAGTAGGGGCGGGGAAATTGGCCTTGAGGTCGCATGTGGCCCTCTAGGTACTCAAGTGTGACCCTTTGACTAAATTCAAATTTCACAGAACAAATCTCGTTAATAAAAGGATTTGTTCTGTAAAACCTGGACTCAGTCAAAAGATTCAGCACCCAAGGACCTAGAAGGCCAAATTGACCTCAAGGCTGCAGGTTCCCCATCCCTAAAGGGTTTGATGATGGGTAAGGGAGAGGAATGAGTCACAGATAAAACCAAGGTCTTTGGTGGGAGTATTTAATTAAATGGGGACAGTTTGGTGGTGCAGAGGATAGAGCCCCAGGCTCCATCCCCAGTCAGGAAGATACAGGAAGACCTGAGTTCAAATCCAACCTCAGATACTTACTAGTTTTGTGACACTAGGCATGTCACCTTAACCCTGTTTGTCTCCATTACCTCCTCTGTAAAATGATTTGGAGAAGAAAATGGCAAACCACTCCAGTATTCTTGCTAAGAAAACCCCAAATGAGGTCATGGAGAGCCTGAAAGAACTCAACAACAACAAAATTAATTAAATGGTGTTTCCCTTGACAGAAGTAGAAGTTTTCTCACAAATAATCTGAGATCTGGGCCTGAAACTCTGGACAAGAAGTCAGGGCTTGAGATAAGGATTTAGGAGTTATCTTCAGAAGTGACAGTGGCAGTGGGTAAGATTGCTAAGGGAGAGAGGGGGAGAGGAAGGGAGAAAAAGAGAAAGGGGAGAGAAGGGAGGGGAACAGAAACTGAATTGGGCCTAAGAGATTCAGATGGGCACCGGAGATCACTGAGCAGGGAGTCAGACTCCTCCCCCCTCAGTTCTTCAATATGATTTCATCCTGTGACTCCTCTAGCCAACTGAGTAAATCACGACCCACCCCACTGCTCATCCAGGAGGAGTCCACGTCCTTCCATAAATCCTCCATCGTACCCAGTGTACTGGAGGCCTTTCTTTAGCTCATTTAACATTCCTCAAATGCCAGGGTGTTACTTAGTTGGTGTATCTCTTTCTCCTTCCTCTCCTGGAGTCAGGAGGCCTCAGTTCATCATCCAGCTCAGAAAGAGCCCTGACCAGATACTTCTGAAGAATCAGGTGCAGAACTGGGCACCAGAGTTAAGTAAGGACATTACTAACCCAAAGGAGACACCAAACCAGATGGTGTTCTCCTCCTCTGAAGTCTATTCCACATGAGATGGAGAAACCACCTGATAGGATTTGAAGGAAAAGAAATGAGGGGCAGCTCAGTGGATAGAGTGGCACAGTAGATAGAGCACCAGCCCTCGAGTTAAGAGGACTTGAATTCAAATCTGACCTCAGACACTTGCCACTTGCTAGCAGTGTGACCCTGAGCGAGTCACTTAACCTCACTTGCCTTGAAAAATAACCCCTCCCCCCCAAAAAAAGAAAAGAAATGAGATTTGTTCTGGTTAGCTACTGAGGGTAGAACATGGAGTAATTAAAGGACAAATTTAGGTTAGATGTCAGCCCCACTCAATTAATAACAGAAGGCCCACATACCTCAGTTAAATCAATCAGAAGTGTAATCTAGATACACAAGCCCTTAACTGATTTGAGAGGAATAAAGCGCTTTGATTCTTAGATAACATTATAAATGACATCACATGGGAAAAGATGTTTGATTGGCTGAAAGAGTCCAATGCACCACTGGGCTACATTGAAAAACAGCTGTCTAGTTTGGAGACAAATTGAGGAGCTGAGAATTTTAGGCTTCCTTCTCCATTCACCATTTAAAAAATGTTTTTCAGGCAGCAAAAATCTGCCTTCTTTCCCTCTCTCTGCCCCCCTAAACTGAGAATGAAAGAGGGAAAAAAACCCCTGTTTCAAACATATATAGTTAATAAAGTAAATTTCTAAGTTGGACATGTCTGAAAAGGAAAATACATATACATACATATATACGTGTATATTTATATACATATACATACATATATATATATATATATATACACATGTATATTTATATACATACACACACACACACACACACACACACACACACACACACACATTGAACTAGAAATTACAATTGAGCGACAGCTCTGCTCCTGAGGTCTGAGTCACAGACCTGTAACTTCTGACCTTGATCCTCTCTCAGTACACACTCCAGGGCTCCTAAGCCTAGAATGTAGGGCCCCTCCTCAGTCCATCCTGGATCTATAACTAGGAACTAGAGAGCTGGCAAAAAAACTGCCCTTAGTACCTGTTCCCATGCTTTGTATAAGGTCTCATTGCCTCTGTGCCACTCTGGGACCTCCTCTTGCCCTATGGTACAGCCTCTCCCTGCTCTGGAATGTGAGTTCCTGTCCAGAACTAATCCCCAGTATCTACCCACCTCTCTTTCTGTCTCCCTGTGCCAACCTGGGCTGAAAAAATGAATTACTGTGACTTTTTCCTGAATTTCCTCATTGGGATTTGGTTTCATGTATTTTCCTGATCTATCTAGAGGAGGTTTGGGGGAGAGTTTCTTGTACTTCATCCAGCTACTCTGCCATGTTGGCTTCAACCCCCACGCCACCATATTCATCATGTTACCAGAGAGACTGTACTAGCAGGAGACAATGCTTTTAGCCGAGAGTAGAGAGAGACATATCAAGAATAAAGAAAATGTTACCAAATATTCAGAGAAGGGATTGACTATGTTATGACTATGAATTTCCAAAGAGCAAAAGAAGGGTAGTTAGGTGGCTCTGTATGTAGAGCAGTGGCCCTGGAGTCAGGAGGACTCAAGTTCAAATCTGATCTGACACTTGGGCTGTGTGACCCTGGACAAGTCACAACCACAAGTGCATTGCAAAAAAATTTTAAATTATTAAGAAAAGATCAAAAGATCTGGAGCTCTGGTCAGTGTTAGTAACAGTGTCCTTGCTGAGGGCATGAATCAGAAGCTGCATGTCAAACAGAGGTAATTAGACAAATTAGACAAAGGTTAATTCCAGAACTCTACAAGAGCACTCACTCTTCTAACCCAGTTAGGGATTTATACATAAAGGGAACTTTAGGAAGAGAGCCTTCTAGTGAGTTTCCCCTTTACCATATGAATTCCTTCACTCAAAATTTCACTAGAAGTTCAACTCTACTCTCCCAGAGGACCTTTTGTGTGTCGAGAGTGCAGTCCTCAGTCTGGGGAAATGTCTCCATAACAACTATTCTTGTTCTACCTACTTAGTAAATAACCTTTCTAAAAGCTGAGTCTGACCATGAATCAATGGGAAACACCCCAGTAGGGAATCAAGAGATTCAACACTAGAAATGTTTGTCCCCAAGGGGCACTAGAACTAGATACTAGTATCATAACCTAGTCAATCTCACCTCTGAATATTTGATAGATTTTTCTAAGAAAACTTTCTTTTTCTTTTAAACACCTTTCTCTCTACTCCTAGCTGAAAAATTAGAACTAGATACGATACTAGAACATGAGCCCCTAAGAAGGGCTAGCCCCTAGAACTGGGAGGAGGAGGACACAGTCAATCTCAGAAGACCTCACCTTGCTAATACACATAGGATTTGGGGAAGTAGCTTGAGGAGGTGCTACATCAGGAAAAACTTCCTAATAATCACTCAAAAATGAAATTAACTGCTTTTCTCATCTGTAGAATGGGAGCTATAATTCATAGGGGTAACTAGGTGGCACCATAGTACATAGAGTGCCAGACCTGGAGTCAGAAAAGCCTCATCTTCATGAGTTCAAATCCAGCCTAAGACAATAACTACCTGTGTGACCCTGGACAAGTCACTTAAACCTGTTTGCTTTAGTTTCCTGATCTATAAAATGAACTGACGAAGGAAATGACAAACCACTCCAGCATCCTGGCCAAAAAAACCCCAAATGGGGTCATGAAGAGTCAGACATCATTGAAAAACCACTGAACAGCAAATCTACTTCATAGATATGTTGTAAAACTCAAAGGAAACAATATATGCCAAACCTTTTGTAAATATTCATAAAAATTTTCTGTTTTTGAACTTAAACACCAAATGAAATGTATATTTCCACATGTAAAGTAGAGCAGGAAAAGACTGAAACCAAGGGCCTCCATTATATAAAACTTGCATTTTCTTTTTATTATGTACAAGATTCCACACGTCACTTTCAAAGCCACCCTGCTTGTTGCATTGACTTTCTGAATCTTAACTTGCTATATAAATGCCACTTGTTTTATTTTGTGTATAGATCATATCATCTTCCTCATCCCCCATTCATTTAGAAGAATGTAGCGCCCTGATGATACCTGTGTGTGTGCAATATATAACTTCATACAATAGATCTTTTGGTTGTTCAGTCATTTTCAGTTGTGTCCAACTCTTTGTGGGTGGGGAGTTCTTCTTGGCAAAGACAGTAAAGTGGTTTGCTGTTTCTTTCTCCAGCTCATTTTACAGATGAAGAAACTGAGGCAAACAGGGTTAAGTGACTTGCCCAGTCACATATCTTTACTTAGTGGCTGAGGCCAGATTTGAACTCACAAAGATGAGTCTTCCTGACTTCAGGCTGAGTGCTGTATCTACTGAGCCACCTAGCTGTCCCTGTAAAAGACGATGACTATAAAGTATGAGGCAAAGCGCCTTATAACAATTAGTCTCTAAGACTAGGTGCTGGTCTGCACTGTTTCTTCCTGCGGAGTTCCCTATGTCAAGAAAATTACAATTCCCGTTTTTAAAAATAATAATAAGATAGAGACTGTAACTTATTAATAATAGGAGGCATTTACACAGGACTTTAAGACTGGCACAATGTTTTACACACATAATCTCATCTGGTTGTGGATATGGTCACTATAAACTGGGATGAGTCTGGAAGTGGGAGGCTTGGCTGACTTAAGAGGAGGGTGTTCGGGAAAGATCTCAGGCTGGGGCTGGGAAGGATGAAGGACTATAGTTCTGGGTGCTGAGCTAGGGTAAGCTCTCTGGGTTGGCTTATCACAGCGGGGGAGGCCCTTCCTTGTGCCACCCTTGGTGCGTTGCTAAGTTGCCCACAGTAAACATTAGAGTTGGCAGTACCAACAAGCTACTCCCCAACTGACAGAAGCCTCAAGGCAGCTGCTGGTGTTTCTGCAATCTCCTCCCTGGGAATAGTTCAGAGGTAAGTCAGAAAATGACCACCAACATCCAAAACCAGCCTTTTCTGTTTCATACCTTACAAGGGCTTATTTTTGCCAGGCTAGGCACTGAACATTTATTCTGCTCAGTGTTTGAACAGGCAGAGAGACATAAACACATAAAAACAGCCCACAGGCGCAGGCTCAAGCACAACCCCCCAAAGGCATGCACACAAACCTCCTGTCCCACTCAGGCACCCTCTCCCACCATTTTCTTCGTCACCCCTCTATTTTAAGATATTTTTAACTCATTGACTGAGGAATGCTGGGAGTTTACACAGACCAGTCATCAGACATGGACACACTATCTCTTATAGACTTATAATCATATACTTGTGTGTACACACTAGCCTTCATATACCCACAATCACAAATAAATGGGCTCACTATCTCACAGAAACCCACCATCATATGTGGATACACTATCACACAGACAGAGTCATACTTCTATGTAGGTACTCCATTCCTCACAGAACCATAGTCATATATGAATGTTACATCCCAAGGAGACCCACAATCACACATCATCATAATACCCTTTATAGGCATACCATCATACTTAGACACACTATCCCACATATAGATCCTTAATCTCACATATGTTCACCACTTTCACACCACTCTCACACAACCTTATATAAGCACAATGGCCTCACAATTACACATAGACCCACAATCACACTGCACCCCATGAAGGCATACAATCATATATGATCTACTGTCCTTCAGGCTAACCCATGCTCACATATGGGAATATACCATCTACCATCCCACATACAGACCTAAAGTCATCCATGGGCACACATGTCTCATCCATACACTTTGCACAAGTACAATCATCCCACATGGACCCACTGTCCCAATGAGCTATGCTCACACACAGATACAACTTAGGAACCATCTCTCTGTACAATTTTAACCCTACAATCCATGAATCATTTTAAAAAATATTTTGATCACTATATTTCAGTATAATTGGTTTCCTTTGTAATGCTCTATATTTTATTTGGTGAATTTAAAATTTTGAGGGCTTCAACAGACTGATTGCCAGAGGGATCTGTGGCACTGAAAAAGTGAAGAATCCTTTGTCTCTATCTTTTTCCATAAGTCTCCCAGTCAATCAAGATCACTGTACCTTCACCCCCAGCCCACGTGCCTACCACTGCCAACTTTTGTAAACTGGCAGCATTCTTCAGCTATTGAGTCAAAAACCTCTCCAAACAGAGGGATGAAGTGGAAAATGGGCAGAACCCAAAAGCTGACAAATGATTTCCAGAATTCCTTAGCATTATAAGGTAATTTTTCTGAGTTTCTGTGTTGAGACAGACTCTAGATTAGATGTCAATAGCGTTTAACCTGATACTGCTTCACGCTGATTTTCTGATGGGGTTGGGTGAGCAATTTGGGGACTGACGAAGGGTAGAGTGAAACTTACAAAAGTGATGGGGGTGGATGGGAGGGAGGACTTCTCCCAACGAAACAGTTGTCTGCAATGGAACCAGCTCCACAGAATTTCCTGTCTCTCCAAAGTAATGCCTTTTCCCTAATTCTATTCACTTCAGCAAACAAACTCCCTCATTACATAAGGTACAAGGGAGACTAACATAGGATGCAAGCTTTTCTCTCAGGGAATTTACAATCTAAAGGAGATCACATCCAACAGGGGACCTTGTGTTCAGTGCTGTGACCAGGTCAACGAAGATGTCAACACACATAACTGTGTGATACAAGAGAGAGTGAGACAAGGGCAAAGGAGGGGTCCAGGTAAAGTGCTCTGAGAATGTGAGGAAGGAGGGCAAAGGAAGGCTTCTTGTAGGAAGTGATACCAGAGATGAACTTTGAAGGAATGAAAAGATGTCAATGGTCAGAGTGGGAAAAACATATTCCAGTCATGGGGGAAGGAGCAAAAGTATGGAAGTAGGAGGGTAGGACAGGAATAGGAATGAAAAATAGAGAACAGTACATTTGGGTTGGAACTTAGAGTACATAGGGGGAGTAGTACAAAATTAGGCTCCATTGATAAGTTGAACCCAAAAT
Source organism: Potorous gilbertii (assembly GCA_028658325.1). Taxonomy (NCBI): domain Eukaryota; kingdom Metazoa; phylum Chordata; class Mammalia; order Diprotodontia; family Potoroidae; genus Potorous; species Potorous gilbertii. The sequence continues at coordinate 61,830,316 of CM053771.1, forward strand.
GTGGAAGACTTCAAATGCTGGGATCAGCGATTAATGGATTGTGGAAAATGAATGGGAGTCATGAAAGGTGTTTAAGTAGTGGAGTGACATGTGCTGCCATTAGTACAGGAAATTTCCATATGAGGAAACTCCCTCCACTAATGCAGGTCAACTTCTTCTCTACAACCTATAGCCTTAGAGAAATCTCTGGGGCAGAAGAGGTTAAATGACTTGCCTAGGGTGTCACACAGACAGTTTGTATCAGAGTCAGGATTTGAACCTGGGTCTTCCTGACTGATGCCAGCTTTCTGGTCTTAGAGAGAAATATTAGATTATTTTGGCATCAGTGCAAAGGATGCATTGCAGAGAAGATACCCTGGAAGTAGGGAGACCCATTAAGAGTATAGAACAATAGTAATGGTTGCCACTGGTATTGTTAGGAAGTAGCTAGGTGACAGTGAACAGAACTCTGAGCCAGGAGTTAGGAAGACGAGTTCAAATCCTTCCTCAGACCTTTAGTAGCTATGTGACTCTAAATAAGGCACTTAACCTTTGTCTACCTCAGTTTCCTCAAATGTAAAATGGAAATAATAACAGCACCTACCTCCCAGGGTTGCTATGAGGCTCAAATGCGATAATATTTGTAAAGTGCTTAACATAGTACCTGGCACATAACAGGTACTTAATAAATCCTTCCTTCCTTCCTTCCTAGGGGGGGGCACAGATTTGAGAGAGGATAGATTTGGAGACTGGATATAAGGGATAAGAAAGAAAGAAGATGACTGGAGTCCAAGATGACTGGTGGGAAAACCATGGTGCTCTCAAGAGAAACAGAAAAATTAAGGGAAAGAGTAGGGTTTGAGGAGATGTATCCTATTTTCAACAGCTTGAGTTTGAGGTGCTGGTGCGACTTCATGTGGTTTTTGAGGGTTCAGATGACATATTTGTGTGAAGCACTTTGTAAATTTCAAAGTGTTTCATGAATGCCAGTTATCAGCATCATCAGAGAGGCACAGATGTTCGGGAGGTAGTGGGAAATTTAGGACTCGAACTTAGAGGAGAGCACAGGAATGGAGATACAGATTTGGAAGTCATTGGAGCTTTGGGACTAGATGAGATCACCAAGGGAGAGAGTAGAGAGAAGAGAAAAGGTCTGAGAATAGAAACTTGGAGAACACCCATATTTAAGGAAGAGAGAGATGATGAGCTGATGAAATTGTCAGGAGAGAGGCACTACCAGGTAAATGGGAGAATCATAGGAATGCAAAATCATGGAAACCAAGGGAGAAAAGTACATCAAGAAGAGAGGATAAAGGAAGTTAAAAACAAAAGGAAATGGAGGTCAAGAGTGCTTTTTGTAGACATGGGGAACTATGGGTGTGGAATAGTATATATAATTTCAGGATTTCTGGATATTGGCTAATTTTACTGAACTCTTCCCTTTTTATTCTTTATTAAAATGGCTCTTTGAGAGGGGAATACAGCCAAGAGAGGGACCATGCCTATTAGTTACCTATAATCACCCACCTCTTTATTGATACATTAGGAAATGTAGGTGATGCGAAAATATGGAAACAATTTTTTTTTAAGAAGGAGACAATGTTAATTACTACAGAGAGTTCAGAGAAGATGGGGACAGGGTAAAGTTTGATGGGGAGGGACACTTATTCGATTTAGTACCAAGGAAGTCATTAATTACCTTGAACAGTAAACTTACTTCCCTCAGTGAAGACGGAGGTGCCTAATAAGTATTGAAGAGGGAGTATGGGATCAGGAAACTGAGGAAGCCAATTAGGCTACAGCTCCTAGAAATGTGGTAGAAAAGGGAAGAAGCAACCTATAACACAATAGCCTGAGGAAGTGGTAGGGTCAAGGGTAAGGTTCAGTGTCTTTGTTTATGTGTTCTTGTTTTGTATCTGACTTTAGAATAAGGAAGAACTACGAAAGCTTGTAGAATGAGGGAAAGGAGTCATGGTGAAAGATACTAAATAGAGTAGAGACTCTATTAGATCACAGGCCATCTTGGGGAAGGAAGAAAATTTAGAACTCAAAATCTTATGAAAATAAATGTTGAAAACTAAAAATAAATAAATTTATAAAAAAGAAAGATACTGAAGCAAGAGAAGGATGACTGATGGAGCACAGACCTGCAGCAGACAGGAGATGGACTCTAAGGCAAGGGAAGGGATTTAGATTTTTTCTTTCAAGAAGGAAAGTCACCTTATCCTCTGAGATGAGGAAGGCAGAAGAAGATGGGATTGAAAGATTCAGAGGAGGGAAAGATGGGAATTAGAGTAGTCCCTGTAGGATGGCCTCAATTTTCTCATTAAAGTGGCTAGCAAAGATACTGCTCAGAGTGAGAACAGAGTAAAACTGGAGTCTGAGATGAGAAGTTTGGAATGACTGCTGTGGAGAGAATGATGGGGATTTTATAAACAATGAATAAAAGCTTTGCCACGAAGGAGTGAGAGCCTAACTGAGAGAAGAGACTCAAATTCCTAATGGACCTGTCAGCATGATTTAGTGACTTCCTCCAGCAATACTTAGCTGGAGCCATGTGGGACTGGAGGTTAGCAGTATCTAGAAACTGCAGAATAGGAAGGAGACAAGTTAGTCAAAGAAAGAGGACAAAGAATTATTGAAGTGGCTGGCCATAAGATCAAGGCTGGGGAGGATAGGGAGTTGAGGCCAGAGCAGGATTGATGGGGAGAATAGGGAGGATTATGAAAGTGAAGAATAGATGTGGGAGAAGTAAAGGCTAGAGGGAGGTAGGAGAACAGGACAGGTCAACGACATCCCTTCAATGACAAGGGGGACAAGTAAGAAAGTGTGGCTGGTTCCGGACAAGTCCCTCATCAGTCCTGGTGGGACTTGCAGGTGCATGTGGGCAGTTAGAGCAGAAGTAAGGACTAGGGCTTTGTTGAGATCATGTCCCTCATTTCCTATTAAGAACCCATTATACTTCATTCACATAGACAGTGAACTGAATATAAATATGGGTAAAATCCTATCTTCCCCTCACCAAAATGGCTAGAGAATTTTATCATACAGAGACTCAGAAGAAATATACTCTAACCTGTCCCTGAAGCATAAATTCTCCTTTACAATAGCCTGATGAGTGGTCATCCAGTATATTACTGGAATACTTCCAGTGATGTGAACCTCATTGATTTAGTTTTCTTCCTTCTTAATTCTATAGCTTAATCCCTGAAAAAATGACTTATCTTGGAACCATACGGTCCTTTACTCCTGAAGACAACAAAATGCAACGTTTGGCCCAGAGCCCTTTGAGGGATCACAGGATCCAAGAATGTTCTAGAGGACTTACTCAATTAAGTCTTTTTTTGACTTGTTATACCTCCAGTTAGAGTTTACTCTGGGAAACCTCCAAATATAGGTTAGGTATAGCCTGTGTCTAATTTCCCCAAATGAGGCTGGGGGTCCCCAAGGATGAGCATTCAAGGCAATAAATGCATCATCTTTATTTCACTCCACAAAAGAAACAAACCAAAGGACTCACAGGAATCTATGGACACATCCACAAAACACTTATCATAGAGCACTTTTATTGCTTGTAGGATACCCTTATTAATCGATATTGATTGTATTTTTTATTTTAAATAACTTTTATTTATGCCTTCTAAAAACACCAGTTTTGATCTCCTCTATTTATTCTTGGTTCAATCTGACTGCCTTCCTCATCTTTGTTCTCTTTGCCATTTCTATGTTTTCTATCAGCATCTCAGGGACTGTGATGTTAGGACTCCAAGTACGGTGGGTCTACTAACCTCAATGGAGGAAACAATTTATTGAAGTGGTTTTTAGCAAATTGTTTCCATTTTTCTTCTGTTTGCACTTGTCTTTCTATTCTCAAATGTCCTTGGGATGACCTTGCTTAATTGGATATCTTGCCAAGACTTCTTTAAACTGAATTTACCCTCTAGCACTCTGGATGGACAAGAGTGGCAGAGGTAGGCATGAGCGGGCTGGGATTTGCCTTGCTAGAGGGGACTCCTGAACTGAGATCACAGATACATTTGAGTATTCAAACATTTACCAGTATGTCACTCTTTCCCTCCCCCAATCTTTCCTTATAATAAAGCTGAACATGAGTAAACTCCAACTAACAAAGGACTACGGAGTGAAGGAATGTATGCTTCCTTCTCTTCTATGAGACTGAGACTGATTTCAGTTTCTCTAAGTTTTGTAGCATTTTAGTTACTTTCATCGGTGTCATCAGTCAGTGTGTATATTTCCTAGTTCAGCATCAGTTTATATGAGTCCATACTCAAATACTTGAATGGACTTGTGATCTCATTGACTTGGATATTCTCACAATACAGATCATTAACTACTCATGGCTGCCCATGCCCTTGACTCTGGTCTAGGCTCATTCACCATAGTGGGGCTGCCCATGGTTCTAGGAGTCTTCCTGGCTTTCTCCTGACATTGTGAGAATATCAATGGAACACCAGTGCCATTCATTTTTATTCCTCACATAACTCTTCTCTCACATATCCATTCCCTTGATGATTATCCTTCAGTCTTGTTTTCTTTGTTATATATTGAAGCCTGCTCACACTCATTAAGTACCTTTCCACTATCTCCTTCAAAATACTAATTTTCAGACTCATGTGGGGCACAGTCTGGTATTCTCAGCCAAGGGAAGCTGAGGCTGGTGGATTGCTTGAGCTTTCAAGTTTTGAGCTGCAGTAGCACAAAGGTCACTTGCATGTACCAGTATAAAGTGAGCCCCCAGGAGAGAGTGGCCACTAAGCTGGTAAGCTGCCAATCTGCCTAAGGAGGGGTGAACCAGAAATAGAGTCAAAGCTTCCTTGTCCATAAGAAATGGGACTGTGACTGTGAATGAGTGACAGCTGCACTTTCAGTCTGGGTGAGATGGGGAGATGTCTCAAAACAAACAAACATTTTCAATTATAAGGAGTCATGTTTTTATATCTATCAGCCAAATATCATCACATGTAATTAAAACCAGGTCCACTGATTCCAAGTATAGTGTTCTTTTCACAACACCATGTTCTATCTTGATGTGACCTGGGCAAGTCATTTAACATCCCTGGGCCTCAGCTCTCTGTGAAATTAGGACATTACCCTGGATGATGCCAAGGTGCCTTTTGGGTATAGATCCTATGAACTCTGCCCAGGTTTTGCACTAGAAGGTGGGGAAGATCCACGTCCTCAGCCATCTTAGATTTACCATAGAGGCGATGAAAGAAATTTATTGGAGCAATGAATTCCATGCATGTCCTACCTACTGTATAAAGAAATCCAAAGAATCCAGGTTGGAAAGGACCTCAGAGGGCATCTCCTCCAGTCTGCACCTAAACAACAATGCTCTCTCCATGGCATCGCCTCTGAGAGGGTCACTTGAGTTCAGGGCTTGTTGCCAAGCTGTCTTGGTGCCATCCATCTCATCAGCGTTTGCCATTTCACCTTTATCTGGATGGTCAGGCTGAGGGAGCTTTTAATTGGTCACGGAGTTGGGGGTGGGGTGGGAGAGGAAGGTGGTACTCCCTCCACCCCTTCAGGGATCATCCGAAGGGGAAGGGTTGAGCCCAAGGGTGGAGCCTGAGCTGAGAGGGGTGGGGTGTGGAGAGGTGGAGGGCGGGGCGCATGTGAGGGAGTGGGAATGGGGCAGGCACCCGGACCACCCCTTCTCGTTCAGTCCAGTCCTCCTTCCCCAACGTCCCCCATCCGACCAAGTGATGAGAAGGAGGTGTAGGGGTAGAGGAAAGAATATTGAAAGAAAAGACAGGGGACCGGGTTCTAATTCTGATTCTGCCACTAACCTGCTACGTGACCTTGGGCAAGCCTGTCCCTCGTCTGTGCCACGGTCTTCCGCCAAATGAGGCGGCTTTCCCCCCAGAAGGACCCCTTAGAGATGATTCTATCAGTCTATGAATCAGTCTGGCCCCAACTCCCTGCTGAGGCGCCCCCAGCGCCCGCGGCCCCTCCTGCACATTCGCCTCCCAGCCCGGGCAGGCAGCCCCGGGGCAGGGCCGGCTGACCGGTCCGGGGCCGCTTCTCTCCGCCCCCTGGGCCCGAGGCCAAGCTGAGCCCAGTGGGCGCGCCGCGGGGGGAGGGAGCGGGAGGGATCCGGTGTCTCGGGCTTCGAGCTGGTGTTGCAGCTGGCGGCGAGGCGAGGCGCTGGCCGGGATATTAATAACCCGGGGCCGCAGCTTTCCATGAGACCTCCCGGCCATGGCCAGCGCGGAGGAGGCCCGGGAGGGCGGCCCCTGCGGGGAAGGAGCCGGAGCCGGAGCCGCTGGGCTGGAGAGGTAGGACTGCCCGGTGGGGAGGGTCTGCCGCGCCCGCCGCTGGGCCAGGGAAGGGGCCTTCCTCCACCTGCTGGTTTTTTCCCAGCTTCACGTTCCTTCGCCCCTTCTCCACATGACCCCCCTACCCCCCACGCCACCCCAAGGGCCTGCCCCGATCCGTTAGTGTCAGGCCCCGCCCAGAACGTGGGGATGTGCGGCGCCGGGCTGCAGGGCTCCCCGAAGTCTTGCCCCGGGGTGGGGACCGAGAAATCCCGAAAACTCGACTAAAGGCAGCGGCGCCCAGCCCAGCCTAGCCCGGGCGTCTGCGTGCGGGTGTGTACTCGGAAAACGGATCTGTGTTGTTCTGGGGGACCTTCCCCCCAAAAGGGAGGCAGTCCTTTCTGATGGGCATGAATCATCACATACAGTGAACGCCGGAATGCCAAATACCGGGTCTCGTACTGTCTTCTAGGGGCTTTCCTTTCCCCGCCCCTGCATCTTGCCTAAAGCAGTAGCGAGGCCAGAGCCCCGAGGTACCGAGCTTTTTCATTCTGTTCTCCTGCACCTGGCCTCTTGGTTCGTGGCCAAAGTTGAAGGAGTGTGTGTGTGCGGGGCGGGGCGGGGGGATCGCACAGCTTGTTGCTTCTTCACACAGTTTGTTGCTTTTGGGGCCCAACGATCTTTGGGGAAACATAGAGGAGAGAGCCTAGTCTCTACCTGTGGAAAGGGAGCTTCAGAGGGCGGGTTTTAAGTGCTCCCTTCTCCTAAGCAGAGCCCCAGGAGGGCATGGCCCTGAGGGGAGGACTTAGCGGCCCCACTGTCCCAGGGGCTGAAAGATGAAATTGTCAAAACACACACACACACACACACACACACACGCACACACACGCACACACACGTGTGCAGGGAAGAGGGACACTCCCTGAGACCCAAAAGAATCCTGAGGTCATAGGCCCTAGAGTCCCAGCTACATTTTTCCCCACCTCCCAGAAGTCTCCCGTAATCCTGCCCCTCCTCCAATGCTGGACTTGCTTCTTTAGGGAGAGGAGCCGCTGTGTAAAAAGCTTTTCTGGACCCTCAGTTTATACAAGAAGCCAAGTCCCTAAAGGATTCATCCATCTTTCAGATGTCCCTGCCAAATGACAGGAGATTGAATTAAAGATTTGGAAGCTAACAGAATCATCTCTTAATTATCTACACTAATGACAAGGGGTAGGACCCTTGGGCACATGGACATTACAAACCGCAGATAATCCACAAGCCTTTCATGAGCTAAATGGAATGAAATCAGTAAGGTGCGGTAGACAGCTAATTTATGAGCCAGGAAGCCCAGCCTCCATACATTTTGTCTGTGTGATCCTGGGATCCTGGGATACCTTAATTTCTCAGTGCTCTAGCCTAGACAACTGGCTAAGGCTCTAAAATGCAGCGAAGGTGCTGTTCCTTCTACTAATGACATCAGAGGCCTCTGCCTTTCTTTTCCAATTTTTTGTTGTTGAGTCATTTCAATCATGTCCAACTCTTTATGACCCCATCTGATGTTTTCTTAGCAAAGATATGGAAGTGGTCTGCCATTTCCTTCTCCAGCTCCTTTTACAGATGAGGAAACTGAGGTAAACAGAGTAATGTGACTTTCCCAGGGTCACACATCTAGTAAGTGTCTGAGGCTAGAATGGAACTCAGGAAGAGGAGTCTTCCTGACTCCAGGTCCAGCGCTCTATCCACTGTGCCACCATTTCCCCCCTCAATTCAGCATTTATCAAGTGCCCACTCTGCAAAGTAGTTTATCTTGAGGTGGGAAATGAAACATTGAACTCAGTCAGTTTTAATGATCTCACAGCTGAGCAGGGATGTTGCGGGGGTGGGAGGACTGAGTGAGGAGAACCAGCTTGACATAAAGATGTAACTCAGTCAGCCTACAACACGGATGACTGAGATTCATATCGTTGGAAGGCACAAATGTTTGAAAGAGGACTGAGTTTTTTTCTTCTAAGATCTGCTCCTTCCTCAACTGCTTCAAGAGTAAACAAGGCAATTCCAAAATAATATTCTGTGTCCAGACAACTTTTTCTAAAGTTGCAGTGGCCCGTTCAGTATACTGGGACAAGGATAAGAGGGAACCAGCAGACCTGGGTTCCAGTTCAGACTCTATTTACCAGTTGTATGACTAATCAAATCCTTTCTCTTTCCTCGACTTCTTCATCTACAAAATGAAGGGGTTGGTTCCTCCCAATTCTAAGGTTCTAGGAAGCTGCTGGATTCTCCTGCACAGATATAGCTGAACAACTTGTTGGGGTCTCCCCTTCAAGGCTTCCTCAGGGGCTGACAAAGGTCAGAGAAAGGGGTGCATGGGAGTCCCACAGAAGGATTTAGGCCACGATGGTAAGAAATAAGAAGGGCCTCTACCAGGAATTTGGAGTGTAAATGGTGAGAACTTACGTCCTAGTCAAAAATCTTGAATTTATCTTTCCAAGACAGAGGTGTTATGGCAGAGTGGGGAGAGCAGTGACTTTGGAGGTAGAAGATCTGAACCTAAATCCCAGTTATTCCACTTACTGTGTGACCTCAAGCAAATCATTCTCCCTCTCTAAGCCTCAGTTTCCTAATTTGGAAAACTAGAGCATGGATTAAGTTCCATTGAGTTCATAACATTCTAAGAAATACTTTGCTTGTGGGCATGACCATTTAGATTCATTTTTTTAGATTAATTAGATTCATGACCATTTAGTTCATTTAGATCTTAAAGAGTCTTTAGAAAGAAAATATAGCCTGTATCTTCTTGTCACCTCTTTGTGGCCAGTATACCCAGACTACATTGGCTGTCAGTTTCCCTGGTGGTTGCTGTACTTTCAGGAAATCACTTTAGGAAGTGAAGGGGAAGTGGGGGAGAGAGAGACACACATACACAGAGGGAGAGAGAGACAGAGAGAGGCAGAGAGACAGAGAGAGAGAGAGAGAGAGAGAGAGAGAGAGAGAGAGAGAGAGAAGGAGGGAGGGAGGAGAGAGAGGAAGGGAGAGGGAGAGAGAGGGAGGGAGGGAGGAGAGAGAGGAAGAGAGAGAGAGAGAGGGAGGGAGGGAGGAGAGAGAGAGGAAGAGAGAGGGAGAGAGCCAGAGTATGTATGTATGTATATGTAAAAGTCACTAGAGGACTACTAGCAGTCAGAGTGACTTGACCAAAGTCTCAGAAACCACTCTCATATACAAAGTCCCATCCTCATTATGGCTTTCCACAGACTTCAGAATTTTCTTTTTCAGGGATTCAGGGGCAGAGAACGATGCTTTACTCCAAGAGAAGAAATATGAATTCCTGCAAGGGGAAGAGGTCCTGAACCCAGAGATGACTCTGTCCCTACAAGGGGACATCAACCTAGAAGACATTCTCTATCTTGGAGGCACAGATGATACTGATGATGTACTCTATGTACAAGAGACCTTGAACTCAGAAGACGAAGCTGACTCAGAGGTGCCACTATATGTAAGAGAGACAGTCACCCCAGAGGAGACACTGTACGTGAGGGAAGCATTTGACCCAGAGGAGACACTAAACCAAGAGGAGACAGTCACCTCAGAGGAGACACTGCATATGACAGAGAGAACTGATGCAGAGGAGACACCAAATCCAGAGGCAACAAATGCACCAGAGGAGAAAGCCAGCTCTGAGGAGAACCCTGCCTCTAAGGAGAGCCTCAGGGTTGAGGACAGCCTGAGTCCAGAGGAGTTGGAGCTGTTGGAATGCCGTTTCCAGCAATGCATTGAAGCTGTAGCACAGTTGGAGGAGGAGCGGGACCGCCTTATCCACGAGTTAGTGCTACTTCGAGAGCCGGTTCTACAGGAGGTACAGAAGGTCCACCAGGACATCCTGGTTGCCTACAAGCTACATGCCCAAGGGGAGCTGGAGTGTGATGGGCTAAGGGAAGAGATCCGGGTGGTGAAGCAAAAGCTGTTCAAAGTGACAAAAGAATGTGTAGCCTACCAGTACCAGCTGGAGTGCCGGCAGCAGGAAGTTGCCCAGTTTGCCGCCTGCCAGGAAGAGCTCACCACTCGTGTTGCCCAGCTATCTGAGGAGCTGGCCCAACTCAAAGACACATGTGAGAAACAGAAAGGGCATTTTCGGCAGCAGATAGAAGCCCCTCGGGGTCAGGGGGATAGCCATTTTCTACAGGAAAGTCGGAGGCTCTCTGCTGAGTTTGAGAGTTTCATGGCAGAAAGCCGTCAGGGCCTAGAAGAAGAGTATGAACCCCAACTGATGAGACTCCTCGAAAGGAAGGATACCGGGGCAAAGGCATTACAGAAAACACAGGCAGAAATTCAAGTGATGAAGGAGGCCTTGAGACCACTACAAGCAGAGGCCAGACAACTCAGTTTGCAAAACAGGAACCTGGAAGACCAGATCTTGCTTATGAGACAGAAGCGGGATGAGGAGGTGCAACAGTACAGGGTAGGTCTGCCAAGAATGAAAGAAACAAGGGTTGTTTAACTTGCAGAACTTAAATTGAAGGGGATTTACATACTTTTAAGATCATGGAGGAGGGAGCATCTGTTTTCCACATATGTGGAAAAGAGCTTAGGGTTATTAAAATAGCAGGAGGGAATGAGGTTAGATGTCAGAGAAAAAAATATGTTCCTGTTGGGATTATTAAATGCTGTATTGTATCACTAGCAGAAGTTTCAGAATTTCCTGACCTGGAAATCCTGATGGGGTTAGAAAACTAACAAAAATGGTACAGATGAAATTGGGTCTTGAGGCAGCAGGAAATGGGATGAGATAGGACACTAGGGGACTAGTGGAATCCAAGTAATAAGATTAGATAACACCTTGAGGGCCATAGAGGATATTAAAAAAAGAGTTCCTGCCCTCAATAAACTTATATTTTAATGGGGGGAAACAACATGTATAAAAATTGGTACATACAAGATACACAATATGAACAAGAGAGAGAAGATAAAGAAGGCTCAGTTAGAAGCTTCAGGGACCAAGAAGGGCCTTCTGCAGAAGGCGGCAATTGAGTTGAGTCTAAAGGAAGCCTGGAATTCTAATGAGAGGAGGAAGGGCATTACAGGCATGGAAAATAGCCAGTGAAAAGACATGGAGATAAGAAATGAAGTAAGTACCCTTTACAAAGGTCAGTAAGAGTGCCCATATGGCTGGATGATAGAATGCATAGAGAGAAATAAAGGATAAGAAGACTGGAAAGCTAAGAAGGGGACAAATATATTTGATCCTAGAAGTAACAGGGAGCCATTAGACTATATAAAGTTGGGGAGTGGGTGGGAGTAGTGAGGATATGATGTGGTCAGAGTTCCAGACTGACTGATCATCAGAACTACACTTTAGGAAAATCACTTTGGCAGCTGAATGGAGGATGAATCAGAGTGGGGAAAGACATGAGGCAAGAAGACCAGTTAGAAGGTTATTGTACTAGTCTGGGAAGATGATGAAGGCTTGAACTAGGGTGGTGACTGTGAGAATGGAGTAAAATGAATGTACAAGAAACGTTGTAAAAGTAGAAACAAGTGGATTTTGTCATTGATTAGATATATGGCATGAAAGTGAAGAGTTGAGGAGGACACCAAGGTTGTGAACCTGGATGACTAGAAGAATAGTGGTGTCATCAGTAACAGGGAAGGTCAGAAAAGGAAGGGATTTTTATTGTTATTTTTCTGGGTGGGGGAGAAGAGGGAGTTCTGTTTTAAAGATGTTGTATTTGAGGTATCTATAGAATATCCAGGTCAAAATGCCCAATAAACGGTTGGTGATATAGGATTGAAACTTGAGAGACTGGAGTTGGATATATAGATGGTCAGAGATGGGAGCTGGTGAGATCACCAAGTGAGATAGTACAGAGTAGGTATTCTTAGTGATTTTTTGGTGCCATGGACCCTTTTGTTGCTCTAGCGAAGCCTATGGTCCTCATCCTGGAGTGTTTTTAAGTAATTGAAAGATATACTAGATTTCAGTTAGATATTAATGAAACTAAGGATGTAATTTTTTACCATCCAAGGTCACATACCTTCTGAAATCTATCCAGGGACATCTTGGGCATCTCTGTGAACCCCAGGTTAAGAATCCCTACTTAAAGAGAAAAAGGACAGAGCTTTGGGGAATACCCACACTTAGTGGGTATGACATGGATGAAGGCCCAGTGAAAGAGACTGAAAAGAAATGGTTGAGAGAAGTTAGAAGGAGAAATAAGAGAGAGCAGTGTCAGAAAAATCTAGGGAACAGTACCCAGGAGGAGAAAATCATCAATAGTGTTAAATGTTGTAGAAAGATCCAGAAGAATGACGACTACAAAAAGTTCATTAGATTTGGCAATTAAGACATCATTGGCTATGAAGAAGCAGTTTAAGTTGAATGAGATCATTCAGGTGGCAGATTATTTAAAAAACAGGGCAATGGGAGGAAGTTGAAGCCCAGAATGTAAATAGCATTTTCAAGGCATTGGCTGAGAAAGGAAGGAGGGATAAAGGGAGATAACTAGCAGGGATGGTGGATCAAGTGAGTTTTGTTTTTAGGAAGGGGGAGACATGGGTGTGTTTGTGGACAGCAGGGAAGGAGTCAGTAGATATGAGAGACTGACAATTGAGAGACAGTAGGTATAATAGTGAAAGCAACCGACTGAAGATGACTGGGAGGAGACAGGACAAGAATGCATGTAGAGGAGTCTGCCTTGGAAAGGTAAGGGCCACCTCAACATCAAACACTGGAATTAAGGAGGAGATGTTGAACAATAAAATAACATCGGAAAGAATATGAAAGGAGAAAAGGAGAACTTGGCAAATGGTTTCCAGTTTTTTTCAGCGAAGTATGAGGCAGGATTCTTATATGAGGAGTTGGGGATATAGGAGGCCATGGGAGGATTAAGAAGTGAAGAGATTTAGTGAATGGAACAGAGAATGAATTAGGGAAAAATTGAAGGACTGCCTTGTTGCAATGGACCCAGCTGAAATTAGATAATATAAATATCATATACATAAATAAATTAGATAATATAAATATAATGGACCAAATCAGCTTCTTTTTCTCCTGAACTTCTTCCAGCTACCAGCAATATAAAATTAGGAGTAAAAGGGGCAGAAGGTGGGAATAATCCAGGTTTGGCAAGGTGTGATTAATACCTTGGCTGGGGTATTAGGGGCTAGAGATTTGAGAGCAGCTGCTAATAACAAGATAATGAAAAGTACTTCACAAATACTTGCATTTTAGTCTCACAACCCTGGAAGATTGGTGCTATTATTATTTCTGTTTCACAGATGAGAAAACCTAGCCAGATGGAAGTTAAGTGATTTTCCCAGAGTCACATAGCTAGTGTCTGAGGCTGAATCTGAACCAAGATCTCCTAGACTCCAGGTCCATTGCTCTACCCATTACTGCCACTAGCTGCCTCTAGGAAGGTCTAGAGTGGAATTGGTGCACTGACTGGTTGAGACAGGGAAGGGAGGAAAGTGTAGCCAGTTTCAAGGTGATAATCACCTGGGAAAGTATGAGGGGTAGGGTCACAATGAAGACCAAAACCAGGGTTAGGGTCACATTGCAGAGGGAATCTGGGATGGTAAAAAGATAAAATTTCCTAACAAAAGTTCATAAACGTGAAAGTGAACATTTATGAGCAACAGCAGGTTCAAGAGGATGACCATTCCCATGTGTAACTGAAAGTGGAGTGGAAGAATAGGTAGGTCATAAATAAAATGAGTAGAATAAGGACCTGGGAAATTAGGGTATTTGAGTAAACATCAGTATATATAAGGAAGTTCCCTGGACACACACACACACACACACACACACACACACATACATATATGTACATATATACTCACACATATACGTGTATGTATGTGTATATATAAATATGTGATACATACACACACATATGTGTAAGGAGTTGGTCTAGAGGGGCAAGACAGAGGCACTAAACTTAATGAGGAAAGAGGGAAAATGGCCTGGAATTTGGTAATCACTAATGGGCTCTGGATTGGCTAATATATTTGGAAAGTGTAAACTTCAAAAGAAAAGTGATTAGTGAATGTGATAAGTAGACAGTCTGAAAGTAGTACTGGGAAACAGAATATTCTAGTTCTCTGACCGTGAGCAGTGAATTGTGGAGTATTAAAAAGGTAGCCGGTGACTGGAAAGGATGGTCAGGTCTCAATGAATGCCATAAGATGGAGGGTGGAAGGAGAGAGGGGAAAGTTTGAAATTTAATTATGGAGTAGGGGCTGTGCTCCACAGGGCACAGTGGAAGGGCAAGCAAAACTGATGTGGGACACTGAGGTGGATAGGAACAAGGGAGCAGATAGCTGGAGCTGGGAGTTCAGTATCATCGGAGAATGAGAAGAATATAAGAGGGCAGGAGTATGTTAACCAATGAAGAATTATACCAGGCATTGTATTAGTGGGAGAGGATCGTTACGGTAATTAATTCCAGGATTGAGGACTTCTAGCCATCTCAGATCTCATTTCCAATTGACGGCTGGTAAAGTTCAAGCTGTGCAGTTCCGGGAAGGCTATTCAGAGCCAGCACCCTTTCCCCCCCTGCTGGAGGGAGGGAGAACTGCATTACAGGAAATGCTAAAATGCTATAAAGGGATCAAGCACAGCCTTCCAGTGAATTATATTGCTCACAATACAATATCCATGCTTTCCAGGTGACTTCTGCTAAATATATCTTACTGGCATCTGGTATTTCAAGGCTAGTACTCCTTCCATTTGTAAACTCCACCTGCCCCTCCTATCAGTTCCCCTATTTTATATGGATGCTATCACTCACTATCCTCCCAGTCATGAAACCTTGGTCATCCAAGATTCCACCTTTTACCATTCATCCCTTTTCCAGTCAGTTGACAACTCTTTGTTTCGATTTTGTCCTATCTCAATCTTCTCCACTCCCACAGCCACCCTTATTAATTAAAAAAAAATTCAATTTTGAATTCTCCTCCTCCTTCCTGCCCCTCCCCCACTCATTGAGAGGCAAGAAATACTATACTCATTATACACATGAAGTTACACATATTCCCACATTAACCATGTTGCAAAAGGGGGAAAAAGGCAAGAAAAATAAAGCAGAATAAAAATATGCTTGAGTTTGCACTCAGCGTTCATCAGTTCTCTGTCTGGAGATAGATAGCAATTTTTATCAGAATGACTCCTTAAGAATTGTCATGGACCAGCATATTGATCAGAGTGGCTAAATCATTCACCGCCAATTATGGTTACAGTTATTGCTGTTTCAGTGTAAACTGTTTTCCTGGTTCTGCTCACTGCATTTTGCATCAGGTCTTTTCTTACAGTCCAACAGGATCCCATCGCAATCATGTACCACAGCTTGTTCAGTCATTCCCCTCAGGTTCCAACCTTACTTATTACCCTTCTCTTGGCATACTGTAGTAGCTTCCAAATTGGTTTGGTCTGCAATGGTGAAAGCATTTATAACATAGTTGCCAAAATAATCTTCCTACAAGTATGACTACAGCATCATTTTGCCCCCCAAACCTTCTGATTTCCTGTTATTAATGACAGGATAAAATCTAAACACCACTTTCAACATCCTTCACCATTTCGTCCCAGCCTTATCTCACAAACCTTTAGGCACTCTGTGCTCCAGGCAGTGTGCTACTTGGCTGGTCCCCCATCTCATCTTAACTTTTCCTGCCTCTGCCCATTTACATGATTTTCATCTCACCCCCCACCCCCAATCTTGAAATGACTTCCTCAGTCCCAACCTATTCAAAATTTCAAGGTCCGGCTTATGTGTGCCTTGACTCACTCTTCATCAATAATATTTTACTGAACAATTTCATCAATGTTTGATGCCCTACATTAGATTACAAAGGTGTGCTACCTCTTTCATGACCCCTTCCTTGGTCTTCTGTTACAATTCTCTCCATGAATCACTGACCATCGTTTGACTTTCCTATGCATTTAATGATGTCTTAATTTGTACAATATTAAGTTATTTGTGTACTCTTCAGCTCCTTCCTGTAAGTCTTTGAAGGTTGTATTTTATCATTTTCTCCAAGGTCTTGCACAGAGTAAGCACTTAGTACTTGTTGAACTGAATCATTTCATTAATTTACCAATTAGTCTAGTCTATGTTTATGGCCCAGTGATATACCCTGAGGATACAAAAAAAGTGCAAAAAACAGCCTCTAAAGGGTTTGAGTTTGGTAAGACAGAATACCTACAAGGTGCCATGTGAGTAGTTCATAAAAAGCATTTCAGAGTCTGAAATAACATGGTAGCCCTAGGCAGTTGGGAAATCTTGGTAGAAGAAACAATGCTTTAGTCATTGCAAGACATGAATCAGACAAGGGTTGGGGCAGTAGTAAATACAAACAACAGAATGAATACACATGGCATGTTCCAGAATGTCTTGCTGGCTCAGAATAATTTGTGTAGAAAAGCACAGGGAAATAAAGGTCAGAGAGACAGGTAGGGGCTTAAACAGTGGAAAACCTTCAATGACAGACTAGTTTGGACTTTTATCTTTTGGGCAACATTAAGCCACAGAAGGCTTTTAAAACAAACATTGCTTTGATGATAAATCTGGCAGCAGTGTCCAGGATAAATGGGAAGTGGCCCTCAGACTACTGGCTGAACTCTTCCTCACAGTAAAATTTGTACTCTTGAAGACTAGCTCTTTGGTCGGTGGTACAAGTTTCCTTCATCTGCACAACTACTTTTGAAAGATATTCAAGTAGGAAGACTAAGACATAGGAAGAATCAGTACTCCATAGGCTATTTGGACCAAATGCTCCCTGATAGTTGGGGCATTGTGCAGGGATAATGCCAAGTATAACCAGATATTGAATTATAGCTTCTGGGATCCAGGCAAAATTCCTTTTACTCAACAAACATATTTTTAAAAAATAGCCTATTATGTGCTCTGCTGGAAAAGACAGAAAAATAAGACTTGGTTATTGCCCTTAAAGGGCTTATTTTGTAGGAGTAATGAGATTCTGCTCTTCATCTATATGGTAGGTACTTAATAAAATAAGTAGATTAACAATACAAATATTAATGAAATATGAAATACACTAAATACACAAGCAGGGTGTGAAGTGTTAACATTAGCAGCTATCTCTTCCTAGCTCATGAGATAAGGGACTATTTCATGGAAAGAAGGGAACATTTT
This sequence comes from Potorous gilbertii, assembly GCA_028658325.1. Classification (NCBI taxonomy): domain Eukaryota; kingdom Metazoa; phylum Chordata; class Mammalia; order Diprotodontia; family Potoroidae; genus Potorous; species Potorous gilbertii. Next base: position 61,847,705 of record CM053771.1, read on the forward strand.
TGCTGGGCAGGATATCAGTAGGCAGAGAGGTACATATTTCAGGTGTAGGACACAGCATGGGCAAATGCTCAGAGGTAGAAAAGCATGAGTGGGGAGAGAAGTAACATGCTTTACTGCTATGGACTCATTGCTGTATCACAGGTGCAACATTAGGGATGACTCAGAAAGCAAATATTTTTGGCCCTTCTAAGAGTGAAATGTACCCAAGCTAGATTCCTGTTTTATTAGTCAGAGTATGTAAGAATAGGAAAAAGCCCAAGATAAATCTAGTCCAACCCCTTCACTTTTCAGAGGAAACTAAAGCCCAAAAAATGGAAGTGACTAGGCTTCAGGGTCTGAGGAATGTGAAATCGCTGCCTTTTCAAAATACACTTCCTAATCCCCACTCTCTAGCCTGTCTGTGATCTGAACCAACATCTACTTACTTAAATCACTTGGCAGGTTTATCCAGGCTAAGCTGACTTATTCAAGTGCTGCAGAGATCTGGTCAAGGTCTAAAATGTTATTTTAGAGTAGCCTCTCATTACCACCAATTTAATTTAATTCTTGGACAAATTCCCACAAATCTCTGGCTCAGTAGAATATGGAATTGCAAATGAGAATCAGTTTGAGATGCCTGTAAAGGTCATCATCACTACCATAACCAAGTATTTATTAAGCTCTGATGATTGATAATCCTATAGTAAATAGTAGACAGAGAGACACTATCTCTGTCCTTTATGGGTCTAAATTTTAATACAGAAATGAAGCCAACCCATAAGATCACCCAGATATCAGAATATACAAACAAAAACCATAGAATCTTAGAACTGGAAAGGATCAAAAGGGTTGACTACCACACTCATATGGCTTATCACCAAGCAACAAAAACTCTCTTGCTGAGTAATTTTTAACCAACTGCCACTTGAGACTTGGCTAGTCTTGGCCTTGTCACTAGCTAGCCATGTAACCTCAGGCAAGCACTCTCCCTGTTATGGGTCTGCTTCTTCATTTACAAAATGAAAGAGCTGGACCAGATGATTTCTTAAGAATCCTTCTGTCCCTAACATTAAAAAAAAAATCCCCCAATTACATGTAAAAACAATGGTTAACTTTTTTTTTTTTTAATTTTGAGTTCCAAATTCTTTCCCTCCCCTCCTCCCTCACTGAGATGGTAAACAGTCTGATATGGGTTATACACATGCAATCATGTAAAACATTTTCATATCAGTCATTTTGTTAAAGAAAACTCGAACCAAAATAAAACAAAGAGGAAAAAAAGTATGTTTTGGTCTGCACTGAGATGCCATTAGCCCTTTCTCTGTATGTGGATAGCATATTTCTTAAGTCCTTTGGAGTTGTCTTGGATCACTGCATTACTGAGAATAGCTACGTCATTCACAGTTGATCACTGTACAATATTGCTGTTACTATGTATGATGATCTGGCTTTTCTCACTTCTTTTAAGTCTTTCCAGGATTTTCTGAAAGCATTCTTTCTTAGGATCTGTCATTTCTTATAGCACAACTATGCTATATATCATATAGCATATGCATACATCATATAGCATAATTTGTTTAGCCATTCCCTAATTGATGAGTATCCCCTCAATTTCCAATTCTTTCCCACCACAGAAAGAGATGCTATAAATATTTTGGTACAAAACCTTTTACTTTTTAAAAATCACTCTGGGAATACAGACCTATTAGTGGTATTGCTGAATCAAGGGGTATAGCCCTAACATTTCAAATCGCTACCTTCTTCCCAATTTACCAGAATCCTAACTGTACAACTAAAGATTATATTAGATCTAATGATCTTATCATTCCTGCTTTGAAATTAAAAAAAAAATCGCTTTCTAAGATCTGGTCTATCAAATCTCTGAACGCTAATCGAAGAATTTATCACAGACCCTCTAAGACTGCTACCTCTCTTCCAGATGAAGGTCTATGAACACATCATAGTGCAGCCAAGTGAAGACTGAGATTCATCCCTAGTCATGCTCCATAAATAAGGAGACTAGGAAATTGTGAACAAGCTCTCTCAGACTTTGCTGCCCTCTCTCCCAGGCTCATTAGAAATTCTCTTGGCTCTTGCCTACAGGAACAGATGGAAGAAATGGAAGATAGACAGAGGCAACTGAAAAGCAGGGTACAACTCCAGCAAAAGAAGAACAAAGAGATGGAGGAATTAAGGATCAGCCTCACTGAAGAGCTCTCTATTTATAAGTCAGTTTTTACTGCTATCCAAAATTTGTCCATACATGCTGGCTGAGGAGGTAGAAGAGGGAGGTGGCTCAAGGGGAGGTTTATGAAGGATTGCTTTTTTTGGGGGAATGATTTTTAAAATTCCAGTCATCTGCCCTTAGATGAAAAATGGCTTTGTGTTTTTAAAGGGCTATGCTACCCAAGAAGCCAGAGCAGCTCGAGACCGCCACTTCTCCGGGAAGTGGAATGGAGACACAGTCTCAAGGTGATCTCTCTGGTGGGAGAACAGCATCCTCTGAGTGCTAACCAACTTACCATACTAGTCAGTGTTGGTTTGGATCTGTACCTCCAAGACATAGGCTTTTTAGACGCACAGCTCAAGACATTCACAACTATGAGAAACGAGGTCACAGTCCAGGATGCCCCTCTTCCTAAAATGACTCAGGTTATTTCTATTTGGTACAAGACTTCTCACAATTAATTACTTTAGCTGAACAATGAAAGGCTTAAGAAGGAAAATGTCTCCAAGTTTTGTCACTCAGAATAGTTTTCATTAGGCATACTGTTCCATGGGAAAATAGCTAATAGACTAATTTTTTTCCACATTCACTAACTATGCAATTTACAGTGGCAGGGAGACAATTTTACTATCTAAAGTGGCCAAGGAAAGGGTCACATGAATTAGCATGACTGTGACAGTCATAAAAATATCATACCAGGTCAATATCATTCAAAGACCAAAGAACATAGTATTTAATATCTGAGCCAATAGAGGCAGTGGCACTACCCATTCCTTTCCCAATTGGTGGCAAAGTTTAAAAGACTGGGTTATATACAAGGACCCCAGGTTTTGGTTAAAGTGGGAAGATTGCTCATACATCACAGCTTAGGACTCAGTAAACAAGATACCCTGCTAAGTAAAGTATTCTGTAGCTGTCAGAACTGGAGCACCTTGCCTGTCAAGCTATATAGAACCACTGGTCAGTGTTCCACTTTGATATACAGCTCTAAAGTCCATGACTACTATTTTACAGTGACCTAACCATAATTTTAGAATCTGGTTAATAAACCAGTCATCACTTTCTTTTTAAGAGAAAAAAAAATCTTGTATGGCTCCTTAATCACCTGGTCCTAAAAGTTGCCTTATTATTTCAACCATTATTCTTAACAATTGTTCAGAGAGATTGGTGGGTTACAGATTTCATTTCTGATGGAGAAACTGAGGCACATTAAGTCCCTTAACCAGTTCTGTGATCGGAACAAGTGTTAATATGATCCAATTCACTCTAGTTAAGCTGTCATACAATTTCAAAATTAACTTGTTTATATACAAGCATATATGTTTGTTTTTGGAACAAACCACTTGGGCATCTTCCATCACTAAAGAAAGTGATCTAGTGAACTAGTTTATACTAGAGGTCATTAATGACATTTTATTATAACAACTCTGCATTTCAGGAACACAAATAAGAAGCTATATTAATCTTAAAGGAATTAAATGCTAATGGTGGAACTTCAGATACTCTGGCAGCTGGATGGGGGAGATTCATTTTGTTCAAGAAACCTTTGTTGGACACCTAAGGCCAATTTACAAGTAACAAAGCACAGATTTCTATGGAAACTAAACACAGCACCCCCTAACCCTAACTTTAACACATATAGCACTAACATCTTCACAGATTTTGGGGTAGCTAGGTAGGACAGGTCCAGGCCAATGTCATCAGTGTAGGAATTCCAAGGATAGAAACCTCCTCTACTAATATAGGTTGGCAACTTAAGAGAAGTGCTTCAGTAGTATTTTACTACATTATATTTCAGTCTGTACAACATATAATCTAAACCTGCCTTTCTCTCAACTTTACAGGAGCTGTTTAGAAATCTATGGCCATCTCTGTAACCCAGAAACAAAAGACAAAACCTCTTAGTGAAGGAGCACTAAAGCCTCATTGGACATTTTTTCTTTGCAACATAAAGAGAATGTGAGGGACCTGGTAAAATGCTCCATCCAGTGAAAGGCATAAGCATTGGCCTATCAGTTTTAAAAGAGATTTGCTGTCCTCCGTGCCAGAAGCAGAATACCAGGCAACCCTCAGCTTGTAGGGCATTGAGCTTATTGCACTGAAGAATGGAAGCACCTGCTGCCCCCTAGCAGACTCATGTGCACGCTATAAAAAGGACACACCAACAGTGACCAATGTATGCCTTGCAGTATTCTGAAGCAGCAATTGTTGCCTTAGACTTAAAACGCTAAGCCTTTTTAAGGCAGAACAAATGTCAACAAGGCAGCCCATTTTAATTAAGTGGAGTTTTAAAGTTTGATTTCTCTGTGCCACAAGTGTCTGACTTTAAATAGAAGTTTTTCTTAAAGCTAAGCATTTATAAGGGTGCTGTGGACTCGGGTAGCTTTGTTTTCTTTTTCATATCAATAGTTTCCACTACACAGCACACATGTATCCCTGAAAACAAGGGACCAATCAAAGTTTTCAGACCAAAATGGTTTAAAGCCCTTTGAACTTTCACAGTTTTACCCTCATGAAAACTGCTGTGGTTCAAGGCGATGCACTTGGCTACTAAAAAGGTGGCCAAGTACCTGAAATGCTTACTATCAGGTATTATTAGGTCTTGAAGTGTAAAACCTTCACAGCCTATTATAGTAAGTAAGTCCCATGGGGGAAAAATACCAATACATTATAGGAAGGGCCAACCTCTCCTTTTTCAAATTTAAAATTTCTCATGGAACTCTCCCTACAGCAGTCTCTAACATTCTTGAAGATCCATGTATTTATTTAGAGAAGGATGAGCAATAAACTTCAAAACAAAAAGATGGCAACATTCTATCAGAATAACTCAGGCCCTGCTGAAACTTCGTCTGATGTCTCTTCATTTACATCTATGCAAAGCTAAGTGTTTTTCTGAAACTGATATTAGCTTTACTTTTGTTCGTATCTTTCAAGCTCTAGTATTTGATTAATTCTGGGTACAAAATAAAAATCCACAGCAGTTTTTTATGTAGAAAAACAATTTATTCCATTATAAGCAATTACAGTTAGTCACAGACAAACAGGCTGCTGGTTGGACAAGTTACCCCAAAGGACATCGTATAAAACGAGTGGTCAAGGACTAATTCCATTTGTGTGGGGTTTTGTTGAAAAAAAAAACTTTTTTTTAAAGAAAGAAAGAAAAAAAAGAAACCATCCAGAATTTTAAAGCCCATGTCAGCTACCAATTGCTGTTGTGTTTTCAGATTACTGGGTAGTCTACCAGTAGTATATCTGTCAGGTAAAAACATACACCTTTATAACCTGGTGGTCCCAAGTTAAAAAAAAAAATTCACAGAAAGGAAAGAAATAATATGAAAACATAGTTCAAGAAATATACTAGACAGCAAAACTATATGAGGTGAACAAAGATATTTTGCAAGTACAGCTACAACATTTCACATGGCTGTTTGTCCCCCACCAGATGAGAAGTGGAGTAAACAGTCATTAGGGAAAAAAAAACCATTAAATAAAACAACAAGAATTTAATAAGAAATTTTGACTGGTTGCAGAGGAAACCAGCAGGGGTAGGCCAGTCTACAAGTAGGGATAATCTGTACCCTAGAAGGTTAGCCATGCCAATTTTAGTCTTTGAATCTCTATAAACAAGGGAAACAGTTCAGACATCTTACAATGCTAATACCTCAGTGGCTCAGACCCCTCGCATGGATATAAATCCTACCCCATTCTAATTTTATTTAAATTAGCCTGAAAAACTTGCAGTTATAGCATAGGAAGAAAAATAAAACACTCATGGTCCATTTCCTGTGGCTAAATTAGATTTTAGAGCTGAATTTGCTCATAAAAAGTTCTCAGAAAAAAAAATTAAATATGGGTCTGTGGCTCTGCTGAGTCAACCCCCCTCCCCCCAATAGTTAATAGTCAGAAATCATTCACTCTCTGGGTTAACAGGTACCTACAGAAGAATGTCTGGAGAAAAACAAGTCTGTCTCAAAACCAGTGTTATCAATCTCAGGTTGGGAAGAAAGGGGAGTCTAAAAATCAGCACCAGTGCAGATGTGTCTAGGACCCCTGTCCCTCTGGATCCACGCTTCCTTCAGGGTCTTCATCATTGTATATGTTCTCAGCCTGCCCCCAAAAAACAACAAAAGTTAAGAGTACAGAGGGAATATAGGATTTTTCTCTTAAGACAAGTTTCCCACTGAAATGTATCAGGTTATTTTTATAGATAATAGCTTCAGCAGTTTCTTCCAGATAACCAATACCTTCAAGCCTATTTATTTTTACAGGTACTATTCTAGACCCCAATTTATAAACCAGGTAAATAAGGAGGTGCTCATCTTCACCCCAGAAGGCCATACTCTAGGGCCCTTTGAAGTTGAAAGCTCCTCTCCATTTCATGTTATAATCAAACTGAATTAACCTCCTACTTTTAAGGGGCACAGATAAATAGATAAGGCAAGGCGTAATTCCTTAACAACCAACCATTTAAAACTAGGCCATAATCTACACAATGAAAAGGACTAAAGCTACTCAGGAGTTTTATTTCACTATTAATGGTGTTTCAATACATTCAATAAGACACTGCAACTTGGTGTGTTTACTATATAACAACATTTTCCAAGGTTTTTCAGCAATAATTTCATTAGTCTTCTCAAAAGCAGAATTATCTGGACTGAGCCATTAAAAACTCTGGCCAATACCACAAAGTTTGTTGGTGGAAAAGCCTGGAGAACAAATTCCAATCTTCCAGGTTTTTGTCTCTAGCTACTAGACAGGTGAGAGACAAAAGGTTTCAGAAAGACAATCATACTTCAGCTTACTCACCCTGCCAATTTCTCTGCTTCCCCTCTCCCCAACCCCCATCCAAGAGAATGAAAAACACTCACCATCTGCCAGACTTGCATGATATTGTCTTCTGATACAGAACAAATAACCCAAGGTTCATTGGGGTTCCAGGAGAAATCTGATATTTTGGCAGTGTGACCACCATGAATAAACTAAGAGAAGGAAAATTAGATATTAAAAGCCCACAGAACCAAGTTATTGGCTAGTTCAGAGTACTTTGACTACAGAAACCTACCAATAATTCTGGTGGTCCATCTTCTGCATCTTCAGGTGACTGTTCTTCTCCAATTTTACTGCAGAAAGAAAACAAATTAAAAAAAACTTCATATTACACAGACATGTAAATGGAAATCTATTTTGATAGCAGAAACTGAAATCCACATGATCTACCTCAAGTCCCAGACATTTAGCCTGCGGTCAGTGCCACTGGAAGCCAAGATAGTTTCATTGTGGGGAGACCACTGAACCTGAAATAAGGAAAGAAAGATGTAGGAAAGGTAAGAATTAGAACCTTGGTGGAGAAAAAAATTTCAAGTTTTCCAAGTATTTTTTAATAGAAGAGTACTAGAGATTTTTAAATTGGGTCATAGGATTTTAGAGTTGGAAGGTACCTTCGGGGTCATCTAGTCTAACCTCCTCATTGTCCAGAGGAGAAACACGAATCCCAGAGCAGGAAAGTGATTCATCCAAAGTTACATGAGTAGCAAATGGCAGAAGAGGGACTTGAATATCAAAGGTTAATTTTTTTTTAAAAAGGGCAAAATGTAGAAATGTTGCCTTAAGATTCTCCTCCAACAAGGCATATGCTATGCTTATGGTAACATCATATAATATTCTCTGGGAGAGGCAATCACAGAACTGTTTTCAACAATCCTACAATTGTCAATATCAAGCAAAGCATTAAAAAAAAAAGATGTCTGAGTATCAAAAAGTATTACTGTCAGAGAGGATGCTTACATAAATTCCAAATGGAAGAAACTCTCTACACATGGTTAGGGTCTTTTAAGTGTTCCTATTCGTAGATTCAATTGTGCTCACTATATCAAGACCCAGAATATCACAGCCCTCCTCAGTGAAATCTACAGTCACATAAAGGAAACCAGTTCAATATTCCACACAGGAAAGAATAAATAATATGCAGTCAAGGTTTGATATGACTTGGTGGTAGTACATCAAATTAGTCTAGCAATACATGCATCTGGGACAGTCACTGAAGATGAACTGGGTCCAGAACTGAAAAAGTTGCAGAGTATGAGGGGCTGGATTGACTTTAGGAAACTCAACAGTGCTATCAACAATCCCAAGATGCTTCTTGACATAAAACCCTACTTTTAAAATCAATACTCTCCTCATGAGGCTATATATGGTAATAAATCATAAAATGCCACATTATCCAAAGACTGAAATTATGGAAAACTCAAAAGAATCAACAAAGCTTCATTTAAGATGTGGTATAAATACATCAGAAAATATATATTATGAGAAAAGGAAGTCAACCAGCCACATAGTAAAAGTAAGAGATGAGAGGTGTAAAACATTTCCAAAGAACTCTTGATGCAAAATGCCATCCACATCCAGAGAAAGAACTATAGAATTGGAATGTAGAACGAAGCGGACTATTTTCTTTTGTTATGTTTTGTTTTTTCTTATAGTTTCTCCCTTTCATTTTAATTCTTCTATGCAACATGACTAATGTGAAAATGTATTTAGTAAGAATATAGATGTAGAACCCATATAAGACTGCATGCCATCTTGGGGAAGGAGAGGGGGAGAAAATTTAAAACATATGGAAGTGATTGTTGAAAATTGAAAACAAGTAAATTAAAAATAAAAAGATGACAGGTAGACAACCTGAGCACTGGTACTAACAAAAAAGAAATGTTCTGATGCCTCCTCTATCAATAGATTAGTTACAAATAATTTATGAAAGTATTTATTTATGGCATTATCAATCAAGGAATGGCTAAACAGATTGTGGTACATGAATGTTATAGAACCTTACTGGGTGTAAGAAACAATGAATACAGAAAAGCACCTAAAGATCAACACAAGTGATGCAGAGTGAAATAAACTTAACCAAGACAACAATATACACAATACCAACAGCAATCTAAACAACAATGAAACTAAAAAAGAAATCCAAAGTGAGTGATGCAAAATCTAAAAAACAAAAACAAACAAAACAAGAAAGACTCCACAGAAAAAGGATGGCAGGGGTGGGGCAGTCCCCAGTGTTGGTCACAGCATATAATTTCAGACCTTTTGGATGTATGCTTGGTCTTGATGATTTTTGCCCCTTCTTCCTCTTTTTCTTAAGATGTTTGTTATTAGATAGCTCTCTGGGACGGGGTAAAGAGAAGGTCACTGGGAGAAATTCCAGTATATAAAAATAACAAGGGTGAGACTCCCACTAGAGTAAAGGGGTGGATGGACTGGTGGAGAAAGGACCCATCCAGCTAAGAACATGGATCCACAAAAGGATAAAGGCATTTTTACATTAAGAAATTCATCCGGGGGCGGAGCCAAGATGGCGGAGTAGAAAGACTCACCTATGCTAGGTCCGAACCCACAGCCCATAGATTTCCTGTAAAAAGAACTCCTGACAAATTCTGGAACAGTGGAAGCCACGCAGCAACACAGTGAAGGAGA
>CM053771.1:61857886-61892738 GCA_028658325.1 Potorous gilbertii
TTTAAAAAAAAAAAAAAAAAAAAAAAAAAAAAAAGAAATTCATCCTAAGTCTTGTGTTTTGGTCTATATAATTGTTTTATAAAAGACCACAATCTATTCTATATTCTGTTAGTCTTGCAACAGTCAAAACTATAATTTATGGAGAACAATAAGGGCTGGAAAAGCTTCATGAAGGAAGTAGGGCTTAATCTAGGCCTTGATGGAAAGGTAGGAAAGCAGAATGGGGAAGCGAATAAAGAAAGTTCAATGGAATATTCTTATCAGACATTATGGGCTAGGAAAATGATAGTAAATACAAATTGGACAGGCACTGGGGGTCTAATTCACAGGATCTTAACATTTATGTAGAAGGTAACAGTGAACTACTCCAAATTTTTGTTGTTGTTTGTGAAGGTGAATAACATCAGACGCAGCATGTTATGGTGCTAAGAACACTAGATTTGGAGTCAAAAGACTTGGGTTTGTTTCTAGAGCTATTACTACCTGTGTCCTTTTGGGTCAATCTCTTCATATCTCTGGGCTTCAGGTTTCTCATCAATACAACGAGAGGGTTGGTTTAGATTACATCTAAGGTTCTATTTTCTAGCTCTAAGTCTATGATCCTAATGAATGTGTTAAAGATAACTGGTGAGCAATACTCAGAATCAGAACTGGACCTCAATTTATTTTCAAGTTTACAAAGTGATTTTTATACAGTGTCTCAACAATTCTGTGAAATGGGTACTACAAGCATTATCCTAATTAAAAAAAACAATGAAATGGAGGCTCAGATGAACTAAGTGACTGATCTATGGTTACACACTCATGTCACATGTAAAAAGGTCTGAATCCAGGTCTTCCCAGCTCCAAGTCCAGCGTTCTATCCACTATACCAGGCTGCCTTTAGAGTGAATTGGGAGGAAAGGAAGGGCAAGTCGAAGAGGAGTAAGAAAACAGGTAGTATAGTTTAGAAGATGATATAGTAGAAATCCAGATGTAAAGCAACATAAACAAAATGAAATACTTTTTTCAGTCCAGTGTGTGGATTTTTGTTTTATCTATATTTATTTGTTAGTGACTAGCCTAGGACTACCTACCTAGAAGTGAGAAAAGGATAGGTGTTTTAATCTTTGCAATCAGTAAGTATATTGAAGAGCTAGAAGTATTGCAATTTTAGATGCTTAGTGGAGACCATCAATTTGCACAAATCACCAACAGCTGAACCATGAACTAAGAGAAAAAAAGTGCTGGAGAAGGGTGGAACAATGTCCAAACTTTACTTCAAACATCAGCCTTAGGCTGATTGGCATGAATTAATAAAGAGAAACTCCCAGAGGATATCCCCATAAAACAAATGAATATTCTAAATACACACAATTACAAATGCCTGAGAACTGGCACAAAAATTCTTTTGCTTTTTCTCTAATTTCTTCTAGATTATCTGTTTTTATTAATTTTTCCCCGGTCTCTGTTTTGTAACTGCTCTGCCGTACTAGTTAGAAATGAAATGTGGTTTCTCCAGTTTCTTTTCTCTTTAATAGTCTGGTCTAAATGTTTTATCTTCTTCAGAATAGGATCAGTTTCAGGCTAGAGACCACATCTGGCTTGATTCAAATGTTCCCACCTCTGTCTACAGTCATTAATAACTTAATATTTATGAGGCCATTAATGTTTATTTATCCAATTTCTAGCCATCACTTTACATCTGGATTAATCCAATAGCTTCCTTCTTTGATATTCTCTCTTGGGTACTCCCACAGGAAACAAAACAACACAACAACAAACAAGTAAGCCAAAGTCCCATCTCTGGGGAAAAAGCCTTTTGAAAAAGTATAATTCTTTCCATGGCTCACAAACAACATCTTCAAAACAAAAAAACCAGAACTGATCCTGACACAAATGCAAGCACATCCGAATGTGACACAGCACCACTTCAAGAACCTGTTATTTCATTGGTGTTAAGTAATAACTCGTAACATGGACTATGATCCTTCTAGAGGTTAGCAGTGTGTCTTAAGAGTCATGGTGGCTGAAAAATTCCTAATGTTGTGGCCAACTTGGTAAATTAGTTTCTTTGTGTTAAATGAGGCTTGTTCACAGAAAACACAAATGAAGTGCATCCCTGGGCTAAATGTTCTAAGTTGTCACCAGAGGAGAATATGCTTGAGTTGACATGGCCTTTAAGAACCTTAGGGTCACCCTGATATCACAATGAGGCAATAGCAAGGACTTAGTATAGAAGAATTAAATTAGAACTTTGTTTTTTCAAAACACTACCACAGGGAACTAAAGTAACAAAGCTTTCCAGGAAAGTCCTCTGCAGGTTTACGTGGGACAAGAGAATCTGGTTCTTACTCACAAGTAGAAAATTTCCCCTGGGAACACATTTTGCAGTGTAAAGTTGGAATTGGAAGCTAGAACTACTTCTGTTACTAAAATTCAAGGAAGATCCCAATAGTAAAGCCATCGTTCTTACCTGGAATATTTCATCCTTATGTGATTCAAAGGAATGCAATTTCAGTTTCAGATTTCTAAGATCCCACAATGCAACTGTCTAGATATTAGAGGAAAAGCAAAGAAATAATTTCACAAAAAGGGGTAAACATATAACAACAACAACAAAAAATCTGCATTCTCTAAAAGACCTAACAGCCTATTTAACATAGGGAATTTTGGAAGAATTCATTCTATGCATTTAGGTAAGAAAAATTAAAAACCAAACACCTTACCTTATCAGCTGATCCTGTGGCAAGAATGAACTCGCTATAAGGATTGAAAGACAGACAATTTACTTCGGCAGTGTGGGCGTCCACTGAGTGGCTTGGTTTAGAAGTATTGTTTGACCGTGTGTCCCAGCTATAGTCAAAGGGAAGAAACAGAGCAAAATATCGAGTTTAAGATTGCCTAAGTGTAAGTCATCTAAATGAGAGAAAATAAAGAAAAAATTAAGTTCTACATACATCATAAGCTTCTGATCATCAGCAACTGATCCAAAGAGAGATTCATGGAGCAGGTGCCAAGAAACATCTTCGACTACTGCTGTATGTCCCGTGAATATGGTCTTTGCATCCACAACTTTACCTTCCTTTGGAACTGCACTTATGTCCCACAAGCAGATGGTCTTAAAAAGTAAAACAAATTGTTAGAAAGAAGAATTCTCACTACCACATCCCCTTGTAAAAATGCAAATGACTAATCCCAGTGTCTCACCAAGGGAGGTTTCAGGGGATGGGGAAGATACTCACATGATCATCTGATGCACTAAGTAAGTGTCCACTGAGGTTTGGGTTCCAAGACAGCCCATAGCCCTCTTTTTGATGTCCACGGAGACGCAAGTCTGGGTTACATTCCCCAGAAGGGTCTGCAAAAGGACAAATCAGTCTTGTCACTTTTAGCCTATGCTGGGCAATGGAAAGACCATGGCCAAGAAATTAATTCTTTTTTGGAAAGTTTTTCTTCCAATTCAAGATCTTCATTCATTAAATCTCACCCACCCCCCACCCTCCAAGAAGAACACCCCAACTAGAAACACAGTGTATATGCAACAGAAACATCAAATTTCTTTTGACTACAGATGATTCTTTTTTAAACAGAAGGGAAGAATCTTTACATACTGAACGCAAGATGCTAAATTATGCAAAATATAATTAGCAATTAGGTTAGATTGAAAAAAACATAATCCCACAGTGACTCATTATTTGGAGAACTTTCCTCTGGCACCAGGCATTTCTCCCCCAGCTGAACACATAAGTGTGTCTGTATGGAAAAGAGTGTACCTGGTTTTGAAGGGTGCTTGGTGTAGTCAAAAACAAGGACATCACTGGATGGAGTCTTTGTTGCAATGATGCAAGGATTTTGGGGCATATAACGGGCCCTGTTCACTTCACCTTCATGGTTAATCTTGATTTCAATTTCAATTTTCCCACTAACTGAGCCAAAACCTCCAAATTCTGTAAATATAGGGAAAAACTACTGAGAGGATGTCAAAGCAAGAAAAAATACTATACATGTGCTAATCAAGGATATAGGCAAGGGTAGCTTCAAAGTGCCCAGTATCATACCAGAAACAGTCACGAAAACCTTAGTGAATGTTAAATGCTGAAAATTAATCATTTAAAATCAAAAACACCCTCAATTTTATCACAAAAAAGCTCTTAAGAAATCAGATGAAAACATTTTTTAAAAGTTGTGAAACACCAAAGAAATATCACATTAGCATTATTATTGTTAAAGTATGCTAAGCACATGAAAAAAGCTATTAAAAATTACTCTTTCCCCTGGTAATTCCCAATTACTGACAATTTCAATTTGAATGTTCTGTTTATAATTCTCTATGTACCTTAACTCACAAAAACAAGAAGACTCATTTTTTCTAAGGTAGTTCTGTTGTCCTGAGGCAGCAGGTGGCGCAGTGAAAAGAGGGGTGGGCCTGGAGTCAGGAAGCTGTTGTACAGTCGTTTTCAGCCATGTTTGACTCTATGCTGACCCAATTTGGGGTTTTCTTGGTAAAGACACTGGAGTATTTCCTTCACCAGTTCATTTTACAGATAAGGAAACTGAAACAAACAGGATTAAGTGACTTGCCCAGGGTTACACAGAAGTGTCTGAGACCAGATTGGAACTCATGAAGATGAATCTTCCTGACTCCAAATCTGACCTCAGATACTTATTAACTGTGAGATCCTGGGCAAGTCACTTAACCTCTGCTTGCCTCCGTTTCCTCAACCGTAAAATGGGGATAATAAGAGCACTCAGTTCAAATGAGACAATTACAAAGTGCTTACCACTGTACATAGTTCATTGTGAATACATGCTTATTCCCCCTGCTGGAGATAAGTAGAATTACCACAACGAAACTGACTTCCCTAGCTTCCAAGTTATATATTCCTGGCTTAAACAAATCCAGTAAGCAAGTCCCAGATGTATCAAAGCTACTTATCTTTATGGATCATTATAAAATGATTTAAAAATCCTTCACAAGTACAGAAATGCACACATGTATCATCAGTGTGACATGGCAGATAACTACAACCTCCAGAAATTTACTTGATAAGATTCTTCAACAGCAGTGTGATAGCGTGTTTCCTCAGCTAACTGAAGGTCCGGAAATGCTCTGTAATCAAACGGTTGCCTTTGATTTAGATGGCTAACAAAATTTCTAGTAATCTGGCTACAATCTCCCCACAGAAGAAATACACAAATAGGACATGTTACAGGGACTATCTGAAAGAGGTGACTAACATTACAATGATCCAGTCAATGTTGTCTTGTAAAGTTTTTTCTTGACAAAAGGGACACAAATGTGGAATGTCCAGTAAAACTTGCATCTCCTCTTGGAAAAGAGAAAAGGATTTACATGTGCAAAGATATTAATGGTAGCCCTCTTCATGGTGGCAACATTGGAAATTGAGGGAATGTACATCAATTGGCTAAACAAACTGTGGTATATGAATGCAATGAAATGCTACTGTGCAGTAAAAAATGATGGACAGATTTCAGAAAATCCTGGAAAGACCTATATTAACTGATGCAAAATGAAATGAGCAGAACAGGAAAATTGTGCACAGTATGAGCAACACTGTGTGATGATTAATTATGAATGACTAAGCTCTTCTCAGTAACACAGTGATTCAAGACAGGTAACAAAGGTCTCATGAAGAAAAACATTATCCATATCGAGAAAGAATTGATGGACTCTAAATGCAGAATGAAGCATATTTTTTCATTTTATTCTTTGTCGTGCTTTTAAAAAAAATCTGTTTCCTCTTTCACAATTGTGACTAATATGGAAATTTATTTTACATGATAGCACATGTATAAACTATATCAAACTGCCTACCATTTTCAGAAGAGAGGAGGAAGAAAATCTGGAATTCAAAAACTTGTAAAAATGGATCTTAAAAATTTTCTTGACATGTAATTGGGGAAAAAATAGAATAAGATTAAACTAAAAGAATAAAGAACTTGCATCTCCTTGATAGGTCTCTCTGTCATCAGATGTAGAAGTCTTACTCCTACAACTATTCCCTACTGCATCTTGAGAAATCTAAATGTCTGGAATGATGAAGGACATACCATAGTCATCCTGATACTTCTTACAAGACTTCTAATGATGTTGTATGTGATAAAATTTGATCTGTTTTGCACAAAATCTGCAGCTACCAGAAAATTTCCTCATGACATTTTCAGTGTCTAAGGGCCATTCAGGAAATGCTTGCTTTATTCTAGTACATTTCCACAACAGAGGGGATTGTCTTTCCACTTTCTCTCATTTTCTATCAGAAAATGTGCCAACAGGCCATGGTCTGCACCAGGGTCTGGAACACCTCCTAAAAGATCAGGCAGTAGAAGTTGTCTTCATTGTAGGACGTGGATGTCCTGATGTCATGATGTCCTCAGTCATGATGTGACGATGGCAGGGACCTGGGCCTGATTCCCACTGAGAGGAGGGGGTGATGAAAGGAGGGGAAGGAGGAGAAGGAAAAAGAGGTGGATCCTAGGAAAAGAATTTAAGAGGGGCCCAGTGCAGCAGTCACAGCCACTTCACCCATGTCAGATGCTGGGGCACATGATTATAAGGGCCTAATCTGACATTTTTATAGTGCTTTAAGGTTTGCAAAACACTTTAAATACATTATCTCATTAGATCCACAAACCTATGAAGGAGCTATTACGCATATTATTATTTCCATTTTACGGAAGAGAAAATTGAGGCATACAAGTTGTGATTTGTTCAGGGCCACAGAGCAAGAATATGAACCCCAAGTCTAGCACACTATTCACTATTCCAAGCTCATTCTCTTACTGAGCACCTACTTCTTTCAGAGTGCTCTGCTAGGAGCTGCAGATGCACTATACCTATCCATGGCACCTATACTGAGGAGGTTAGCTGGGGAAACAAAACAAAAATGCAAGATACAGAAACAATAAAAACAGTTCATCACTACAATAGCAGTGCTTGTCATTAAGTAACATACGATTCTCATTTCAAGACCTTCAAGTACTAAAAAATCTTTCAAATTCAAGACCATAAACACGGTGCACAGTCTTCAGAAATTATAGGCTCCCTCTTCTGTATAACTCTCAAAGGTTATGCTATAAAGCAGAGGTTTCAAACTTATTTCTCAAAAATTGAACCAGATCAGCAAAATAAATAAAACTACGACACAACACAGAAAACATTAATTCGTGGTCACAGCTTGACATCATGGATGGAGATGACACAGAAAATAAAAGCTAGTCCTCCATTTCCTACTATAGCTATGGATTATAGGATTGGCCAAGGCTTCATTATCCTACAAGAGATAACACA
The DNA here is from genome assembly GCA_028658325.1 of Potorous gilbertii. Classification (NCBI taxonomy): domain Eukaryota; kingdom Metazoa; phylum Chordata; class Mammalia; order Diprotodontia; family Potoroidae; genus Potorous; species Potorous gilbertii. The sequence goes on from CM053771.1 coordinate 61,865,178, forward strand.
AGAGTACACATACTCCACTCCAAAAGCTACCAAAGTAGAAGGTCATTTTTACTGTGGTCATATTACTTCACCTTGGAAGAAAGGCCCTGGAGGGTATGCTATGATATTCTGCATTATGGAGGACATCTGTAGAACACTAAGTTGAGAATGTCAGTGTTAAAAACAGAACTACAGTTCCATAGGTAGCTAAGTAAAACTAACTACTGCTCAGTTAGAAATGGTAGATTCTTGTATTACTATTTTGATTCCAGTTTCCCCAAAGTTCTTTTAAAGACCTTTAGAACATCTTAACAATAATTAATAATGATACATTTTAAATTCCATCCAGAATGAATTATCATTTTTTCCCAAAAAATTTAGTATTAGTTTTTTATTAACTGTATAACGGGGAGAATACTAGATGATGTTCCTAAAACATGATGCTAAAAAAGGAAACAGTTCATATCTTTATCTGTAGTGAAAATTTCCACCTAAGCTCAATAAATTATTTTTAGTTTGTAACATTACTATGCCCTAGCAGTTTCTACTACAAAACACATGCATTGTTTAATGACAAAAGCAAACCTTTAGCCAATTTTCACATTTTCACTACCAGTGTTCCTTTGAAAATGTTTTTATACAATTACCAGTTATCATTTACCTGAAATCAAATGAGGTCTAGCAGGCTATAGGTGCCAACCCATTATTCTATCCCCCCACTAATCAACTGCAATACTTTGGAGAGAGAGGCTGTTCTGGGAGATAAGATGCTGCCCTCTTTAGAGCCATCCAAGAAACTAGATTAATTATAAGGAAACCTCAAACAGAATCACCAAGGTATCTTCACTGCCAACATAGAGCCGAAGAAAGTGAAAGATACATGTGGTTAAGACCACAAGGACATGAGATACAGTTCCATCTCTCAAGCCCATTCTAAAAATCTCTTGCTGACTTTTTAAATAGTAGTCTAAACCAGCACTTTCTAAACTGTGGGTTAATGACCTGCAAAAAAAATTGGCAACAGTAAGATTTCTGAACCCACAACTCCTAAAAATTAATTAAAATTCAAATGCATAATGAATTCAAGGTGTTTCTGGTGGCACTTGCCCATGTTGCATCGTTCCACTTCATTGCAGCCTTGGTTCAGAACATAAAACTGCTTTGCAACTGTGCCATGTTCTCAGGCCATGAAACACCAACCAACTGGTGGAAAAACTTTAAGAAGCCCTAGTTTAGACTCTAAACTACCATTGAAAGTTAAAGGCTTTTTTTGGTGCCAATAAAACACAGGTTACCCTCCTAGCTTTTCAAGGCTCTAAATAACTGTATTTTAATTTAAAAAATTTTTTTAAAGTGAAATAGGAAAGCTAAAACTGACTTTCAAAAAAACACTGGAAAAAATATAGACTAGAACACTTAATAATTCTTATTTTTTTTTAAAGACAAGCGATTTCATCAGTATGGATATTCCCTTCATCTAGGCAGATTATAACTCCTCCATACTATTCCAATAACTTCCATAATGACACGGTAGCAATGTTCTGCTGAAAATTTGCCCTCCCTTCTTCTAAATTCCATCTATCTTTTGACAGCACTACTAACCTTCTAGTCCTCAGGGGCTAAATAAACACTTTTGTTGAGTAGTTAATATGAAAATTCAGGAGAGGTAAAAGGGATGCCTGCACACCTACTAACTCTTCCTACACTGCTAGTCACACCACTTAACAACAAAAAGAACATCAAATGGGAGTCAAGATAGGTTCTTTTCTAGTTCTGCCATTATATAACTTTGATTAAGTCTAATATTCTCTTAGACAAATTGTCTTGATCTGAAAAACTAGGTTAATACTACCTGCCTTACCTACTTCTCATGGGGGTCATTAACACTGAAACATTTTAAAATGTTTATCTATTATACAATGCAATATATATTATTAACACCCCAGTCCTATCAACAGACAAAAACAATCTACACATATCTCTGACTTGGTGTCTGTCTCTAATTGATCACTGTTATTATGCCAGGACTGGGAGTTGGTAGGAGGGGTCAGTTCGGGTCAAGCAAAGGTACACTCAAATGGACATAGTTAAACTTCTCACTCTACTGTAAACTAACAAGGAAATAATATATCTTGCTTTCCCAACCTAAAGAATTACCAGTATATCTTATTTCAACCATATGTTTCCCACCACTCTTGGAAAAATTCATGAAATAAAATGCTGGAAGCAAACTATGTGAATCCTACCTCCTTTCTCACTGTCATAGTGAGAGGCATCAAACTGAGCATCATCATTGGGGAGCTGCACACTGGCTATCACAAGATGGTTCTGTTCATCTGACGTGTGTGTGCCCAGGACAAGTCGATGAATGCTGAAATCTTTCCCTTCAGGTCTGCAACGGCAAAGCAGGTTACTCTAATTAATCTCTAAGTACTGGGTCTATGAAATGGATGTCTTAAACCTAGGCAAAAGACAGTAACATAACCAGTGTCACGGTGGAGGAATTATAAGTGCTCGGGGGCTATTCATATATTATTCTTTTGAATTTTCCATAGCGTGGGCACATGGCAGGCACTTTGAACAACAATCTGACTTTATCAAATTAATTTGGAGAGAAGTAAAGAAACCAATGCACAAGGATTCATGCATTAAACAGAGGTTAATTTCTCAGAATGGGAAGGAATCATAGACTATCAGTGAGTTTATGAGATGCCTGAAAAAGCATCCCTTCTAAAACATACCTTATAAGAAAACCTTTGACTAAAGAGCTCTGATAAGATGTGAACTCCCTATCTCTTAAAACACTCTAATTTCATTTTTTGTTCAGTGGTTTCAGATTCTTTTGTGACCCTGTTCAGGGTTTTCTTGGCAAAGATACTGGAGTGATTTGCATTTCCTTCTCCAGCTCATTTTTCAGATGAGGAAACTGAGGCAAACAAGGTTAAGTGACTTGTCCAGAGTCACATAGCTAATAAATGTCTAAGGTCAGACTGGAACATGAGCTTTCCTGACTCCAGGCTGCATACCTTATCTACTTCACCACCAAATTGCCCTAGTTCACTTTCAGGTTGCTGTTATAGTTTCTCCTTATGCCAGCCCATGTATTCCTTTTAACAACTTTGACAAAATGCTCCTAGTTTATCCTTCTGAGGCTAGAGATCAAATCTAATCCCTCTTCTCCATGATAGCTCTTCAAATGCATATAGCATTGTTACCTCTCCTTTAAAATTTTTTTTTATTATCATGAACTTGAAATTTATCTTTTCTCTCTACTAAACATGCCAATCATCCTATTGCACAGACCCAATTGAGGTCTTCTAACATACTGTTTGCCCTTCTCTGTTACCAATATTTTCCTCAAAAGGTGGAACCTAGAACTGAACAATACTCCAGATGTGGGCTAACAATGGAGTTATAACAGGACTAGCCAGACTAATAGTATATTCGTTTTCTGGATTTCCCATCTCACCACTGACTCAGCTTACAATCTGCTAAGACTTTTAGATTTGTTTTTTTAGATTAAGTGCTATTTGGCTACGACTCTCCAATCTTACATTTGTGAAGCTGATTTTTTTAAACCCAAGACAATTTATTTGCTCCCCACTACCACTTTCAGGTTCTCCCCTTATCTCTACCACTCAATAACCTCTTTTCTTTTGAAGTTTATACTATTCATATCTACCACTCAATCAAAATCCTGGTAGTTGTTGTCTACAGACCTCCAGGTCACTACCCTTCCTTCCTCAATGAATTTAAAACCTGCCTTACAATTTTGTCTCCTTTCCAACTCCTGCCCTCATACTAGGGGACTTCAATATACACATTCTTCCTCAAATACCCTAGTGAATAGATCAGTACCTTGATCTATTCACTTTCTATGAGTTACTCCTCTATTCCATACCTCAGCCACAAAGATTATCATACCCTTGATCTTCTTAGCAAGTTCATGTTCAGGAATTCCAAAATCCCCTTACCCAAACATAATCTCTAAGTTTTTTACCTCTCCTTCTGCCTTCCCTTATACAACAACACTTTTCATCTGCTCTGTAACAGCTAATCCCCTGATCCCTCAGTTCTCTCTCAATTCATCTACCCTTCATTACCCACTCTCTACCCCTCTCCCCATCCTGACTTCCTGGTGAATCAATCCAACTCTATACTGTCCTCCTGTCTTGAATAATCCCAAACCCTTTTATCATATTGCTGATTATACCCACCTAAGCTTGAGTCTTTGATCACTCCAACCATCTGTTGCTTTCATTTACATGCTGCTGTATGAAGGTAGGAAAAAAAATCATGCAGCTGTTCTGACTAGGCCCACTACTAATTTGTTACTGATGAAGTAGGCTTATTCCTTACCAATGCTAACCCTTCTACTTGTTCAAACAATCGCATCCCACCCCATGCCATTTCCTCCAACTGACTGACCCCCTCTGTATTTCCCACTTTTAAAAACTTATTTTCAATCTTTCCTTCCCTATTGGCTCATTTTCTATTGCCTGCAATCAGGCCCATGCCTCCCCTTATCCTGAAAAAAAACAAACAAAAAAAAAACACAACACAAAAAACAAACAAAACACAACCCACCATTTGATCCTGCTGTCCTTGCTAACCACAATCCTCTATCCCTTTTGCCCTTGTAGCTAAACTCAAAAAAGCTTCTACAATACGTACTTTCATTTTCTCCTCTAATTCTCTTCTTCCAATTCAGCTTCTGACTTCATCATTCCACCAAAACATCTTTTTCCAAAGTTACTGATGATCTCTTAGTTATTAAAATCCAACGATCTTATCTTTCCTGCTCTAATCTCTCTGATCTCCAATCTTGAATCTCTAACTGCCTTTCAGATATCTCAAACTGGATGTACAGTATAAATCTAAAACTCAAATAATGTCCAAAATAACTCAATATCTTTTCCCCTAACACCTCCTCCCACCCCCTCACCCTCTAATCTACCTTCCCTATGACTGTAGAAGGCAACAACATCCTTCCAGTCCCTCAGGTTCACAACCTAGGAGGCAGACTGGAGTCCATACTATCACTCATCCCCTATGTCCAATCTATTGCCAAAGCCTTTACTTCATCTTTTCAACATCTGTTGAATAAGTCTTCCCTTCTCTCCTCTGACACTGCCACAACTCTAATGCAGGTCCTTATCACCTCACATCTGGACTGTTCCAACAGCCAACTGATGGGTCTGCCTAGCTCAAGTCTCTCCCCACTCCAACCCATGCTCCACTCAGCCATCAAAGTGAATTTCCTAAAGCACAGGTCTGATTATGCCAGTGTCTCCCATCCCTCAAATCTAGTGGCTTCCTATTGCCTCCAGGAGCAAATGCAAAATCAGCTGTTTGGCATTCAAAGTTCTACATAATCAAGGTCCCTCTTACCTTTCTAATCCCCTTACACCTTGCTCCCAACATGTATTCTGCAATCTAGCAACACTGGCCTTCTGGCAGATCCTTGAACTAGACACGCCACCTTCTCAGCTCTGGGCATTTCTCTGGTCCATGCATAGATTGCTCTCCCTTCTTTACTTTGACTACTGCTCTCTCTGGCTTTCTTTAAGTCCCAATTAAAATGCTGTTCTGTAACTCCTCTTAATTTCCATGCTTTCCCTCTATTAATTATTTCTGATTTATTCTGTACATAGCTTGCTTTGTAGATATCTGTTTACATGTTGTCTCACCCCTTAGATTGTAAGCTCCCTGGGGGCTGTCTTTTGCCTTGTTTATATCCCTAGCACTTAGCACAGTTCCTGACACTTAACCTTAGATTTAGCTCCATGTTTTGTAATCCCAAGAACTTTGTGAATTCTGATTCCATCTAGTGTATTATTTACCCCTCCCAGATTGTCTTCCACAAATTACAAAAACATGTCATATGTTTTTATACCACTCATTAATAGATATGTGTTTAACATGACACCCTAAATAACACATCTAGAGAGATCTCTAGGGAGATCCACTAGAGATCATCTTCCAAACTGACATTGTATCATTAGTGTCTTGTTTCAAACCCTGCCTTTGACATCCATTAACTGTAAGATTGGGGCAAGTAACTTTACCATCTTGAGCTTCCATTTCCTCAACTATAAAGAGCCTGGACACAAACAAACAGACTTCAGTGGGCCCATAATTCTGAAGAAAAGAAAAATTACACCTTTATTTTCACTAATATGTAACTGAAATGTGAAAGTTTCTTCAACTGTAAATTAAAAACAAGCTATACTATTCTGAGGAGCCCAGAGGCTTCACTAGGCTGCTTAAGGGGTACAAGATACAAAGAAGGTTAGGAACTCCTGGAATAGATGGTCACTGGAGTCTAGCTCCAGGGACCCTATAGCTATGCATCTACTATGTGCATCTTCAGCAAATTTCCTCAAGACAAAAATTGGAAAATATAATATGTATACATGTAAGTATTTAAGATGTACACTTATAAGTACATGTTACATAGGAGGATGAAAAACTTTTGTTAACTGAAAACATTTTCTTAAAAACCATACAAATGTATCCAAATCAGAATAAGGTCAAGGCCTGCAATAATAATAATAGTGGCAATTATGTAACAGTTTCAAAGCAAATTGCTTTACCAATATTTTATTCAAATCTCATAATAACAAAGTAAATACTATTATTCCCTAGTTCACACATCAGGAAATTAAGGTTTAAAGAAGTTAAATGACTTGCCAACAAGTACAAAATCAATGTAAGAAGATTTGAAATCAAGTCTCAGATTCCAAGTCCAGTATTTTTTCTATCATTCTCTGCTAATGTTACATTACATTAGCTCTGAAAGAAACAAAGTAAGTAAAATGTTTAGGATCTATAGCTTTAAATACTATACTTCCTCAGGTTACTGAGGACATACAAAGGCAGTGAGTTTTACTGTTATGCTACTAATACAGTAAAGAATAGAAATATTTTTTGACGGCTGATAATTTTTTTAAACCTATTTTAACATTCTAAACACACAAATATGTTTATTATGCTGGCTAAATACAAGCACTATTTCTGCATGTGGAGGCTTCCGGGTCAGTGCTTTACAGAGTACTGAGACTTAAAAGTTGGAAAGGACCTTGGAGATGTTCCAAGATCAACCCCTCATTTTACAGATGAGAAAACTATTAACTAAAGCTAAGTGTTTGCCCACGGTCCCACAAGTGGTAAATGGTAAAACCAAGAATCTATCTAGGGTCTTCTCCCTCCAAATTCATCACTCTCAGGATTATACTGTATTTCAGTTGATACAACCTTTACACGATTACTCAGCTCACCAAAAAATAAAGTGAAAGGTTTTCTTCTAGACTAGCAAATTCTTCATAGTAGTGATAATTTATGTGAAATTACTCAAACTATTTTGTCTCTATCTTTTCAGGCACAGGAATAACAAAACGCATACACAAATAGCTATCAATCAATTTAGATATAGCTAGGTGGAGTACTGGACACAGTCAGAATCTGGTCTCAGGCACTTATACTTAATTCCACTTAGCCCTAGTTTCCTCGTCTGTGAAATGGGGATAAAAGTTTACCACTGGGCTGCTGTCAAGCTCAAATGAAAATGACAAACGTAAAGCACTACCACTTCCCTAAATTATTGGAGGGAGGACAATGGACATAGTCCCCATCCATTGAATGGTAGGGTCCTTAACTGTGGAAAAAATAAATCTGGTTCCAATCCCAGAGTAGATCCTCAAATCTAGAATAGCTAGATGGTGCAGCAGATGGACTACCGGACCTGGAGTCAGGAAGACACTGTTCAAATCCAGCACGAGACATTTACTAGTTGTGTAACTCCAGGCAAGTCACTTAATGTCTGCCTCATCTGTCAAACAAGGATAATAACAGCACCTACCTCCCAGGGTTGTTGTGGCGATTTAATGGGATATTTGTGAAGTTCCTTGTAGACAATAAAGATCTATATAAGAGCTCACTATTATTATTTTGACGCCACTCCTAGTGCTTTTAACCATTAAGATATTCAGATCACCTGGTTACATCTGGAAGCCACTGTGCAGTCAGGCTGGGCCACTCTAGGGCATGGGTCATCACTAAGTCATAGAGAAAAGGAGTATTTTTTTTCCATATTTTATACTCTTCGTTGATCACTCTTTCTTCTACAGCATCATCAAAGGCTGCTAAAAAAAATAAAATAAATGGAGTTAACCTCCAGATATGAGTATTTTAAAAAATGAAACATGGCACGTGCTTCTTTACTCAGGCAGCTTGTGAGGGACAGGAGTATCCAGCCCCTTGCACAAGGTGTTAATCCTCCAAACCATCCCCCTTTCCCATTTGTGCTGGACTGTAAAGAACTCCAGGGCTCATTTCATAGGTTTTATGGCTGGAAAAAGCTTTTTGGAGATTGAACTCAGCCCCTTCCTTTTTCAAATGAGTAAACAGGAGCTAACACAAGAAAAAAATGGGACCGAGCCAGTTGAAGTTGACAAATCTTACTGTGTGCTTAATACAAAGAATACATTGAAGATGCAAAGATTAAAATAAAATACCCATCCTTCAGAAACATTCCTGGAGGGTGAGTGGATGTAATACAAATAGATAAGGAATGAGACATTCTCAAGTTAGAAAGAGTGTTAAGCGCTAGGGAGATCAGAGAAGCTTTTTCAGAAAGTTCTACTGAATGCATGTAAAAGCGCAGTTTACTTGAGTTCGTTAAGTTCGGAATAAATGTTTTAAAACGCTTCTCACGGGAGACGGGAACCACGAGGAACCCTGTGAGAAGTCAAGAACTCTGAGATACCCAGGGGGGCAAAGCGCACCCCGGCAGGAGCTTGTGGCCAAGCTCGGGGATGGAGGGGTAAACATGGCTCCGACACGGATGCCCCGAGATCACCAGGCAAGACGTCCGGGAAGGCTGGGCTAGGGCTGGACCAGGAAGGGATTTAAACGTCAGCGAAGCTGTCGTCCTCATCCTGTGCCAGCCGGGGAGCCGCTGAGGGCACGGACAAGCCAAGACTCGCCATCACACCTGGGCTTCAGGCAGATGACTTAGGAGGCGGGCACGGAGGCTGAAGAAAGCCTGGAAGCCCCAAGTCTCATCCTCAAGCTCTCCAAGTTCAGCACTTGTCCAAGGTCACACAGCCGGCGCAGCAGCGCCGCCGCTCGGCAGGGGCTTGGGTTCCAATTCCTCCTCGGCTACTCGCTACCCCGTCAACGTGGCCTCAGTTTCCCGGAATGTAAAAAGCGGAGGATGGAATCCACAACGGCGCAGAGCTCGCCGCCGCGCACCCCTCCCCCCAGCCCCAGGGGGCCTCCTTCCTGGGGACGGACACGTAGACCAGGCGGAGAGGCCTGCGGGAGGAGAGCAGTCCCGGGACACGGGAAGCGCCGGAGGCCGCGGGTGGGGAGGGCTCCTCTCACATCCCTCCCTTCGCCAGTCTGCGAGGGCCTATTCGGGCGGCCGGGAGGGCCCCCTCCTCCGCGCTCGGCCCCCTTCCCAACCCCCGGCTCTCCTCACCTTCCTTGTCGGCCATGGCGGGCGGAGAAGCTGACGGACGGAAGGACGGGCGCAGGGGCCGGGGACTCCCGGGGTCGCGGCACCGCGAAGGGGGGGGTGAGGGTGAAGGGGTGGGGGCGGGGAGGGCTCGACGGCGCTCGCTCGGAGCGCGCGGCCTCTATTGTTTCCTGCCGCCCCTGCGTGTGGCCCGAGTCGCGCACCTTCGCGCCAACGGCGGCCAATCGGAACAGGCCCAGGCGAAAAGAGGGGGGCGAAGGGGGAGCAGGGCGCCTCGACGGTGGCCAATTGGAAGGCGCGTCGCCTCCGCGAGCCGGCCTCGGCATCGCGGTCTACCCCTCCCCCCACGGATTGGCACCGCCTCCTCTCTCCCCGCGCGCTCGGGTTGCCGAGATGAGCGAGCGCGCGCAGCCCAGCCGCCCGGGAAAACGGTTGGTGGTCACGTGAGCGGGGCGGGAGGGGGAGGGGAAAGCTGGAAAACGGGGGAAGGCTCGAAGCTCCCCTGGGAGGCGGCCATTTTCCAAAGTCAGGCTCCATTAAGGCTCACCCGAGGTTCTGGCTTTGACCTCCTTCGACGGGAGAGTCCCAGGACCCCCCTCCATTGAGGCGAGAGGGAACCTGGGACCATTTACGGAGGGTAGCCCCGCTTCGTTCCTCGGGGGCAAACGCATCGTCACCTAGGCCTACAGTAGTGTAAGGGCTGGGGGGTGAGGGGGGAGCCAATGTAGCCCCCGACTGCCTCCCTATCAGCTCCTCCCACTACATGATAAGGCCTAGGGTCAGCGACCCAAGCGGAGGATGCCTAGAACTGAGGCCTGGCCCTTTAAGGCCATGCGTCGCGGGGCGGGGACTCCGGGCGGAAGCTGCGCCGCGAAGGGCGGAAGCGGAGCCTTGGGCGGAGTAAGTCATGGCTCAGGATGGGGAAGACGTGAGGGACTACAACCTGAATGAAGCGCAAAAGGCGATCAAGGCCAAGTACCCCCCGGCCACCCGGAAATACGAGTGTGAGTGCGCTTCCTCTCAGATTTGAGGCCCTCCTCGCGGGGAAGGCCTTCTGCCTAGGGTGGAGAACGGGCTCTCTCGAGGCGTGAGACGGCCCCGCGCCACTCATGGACCTTGGACTCCCTCGTCTTACCGCGCCTCGTTTTGCCGAGGTGTAGCCTGAGACTCAGAGAGCCCGAGGTCCCCCCGAGAGTGCCCAGGGCACACACTCCAGTCCAGCAGTCCTGGCCGGTGTCCTGCTCGCGGCCCTCCCCTGTCTGAGCCGCAGTGTCCTTTTCTGTAAAAGACTAGATCGCAGGATCGCAGTTAGTCGGAGGGGATTTAGTCCAATCTCATTTCACAGAATCCTCCCCCCCATTGAGAAGGCAAGCAATATGATGCCCATCACATGGATGAAGTCATGCAAGATATGGGTCTATATTAGCCATGAGTTATCGAGCTTCCTGTTTTTAAAGCCTGAGCTTAAATGTATATTAAATATAAATGTGTGCACTATAGGCGTTTAAAGTTCTTAGGGTTTTTGGGTAAGAGTCACAGGATCATAGCTTTAAAATTAGAAGGGATCTCAAAGGTCGTCAGTCTAGTCTTTCATTTTACAGATGAGAACATGGTTCCAGAGGGGTTAAGTGACTTGCCTAAGGTCAAACTGATATTAGAAACTCAGCAGAGTTTGGAATTTGAACTCAGGTCTCATAACTCCAAGTCTGATGTTCTTTCCATTGGATCATACTACTATAGTAAAGTAGGAGAAGCTGCTGAGTAAATTTAAAGGCAGTCGATAAGTATTTAGGGTCCTTTGTGGTGGATAAAAAAATGAATTCATAAATATTTTAGTGGCCACTCTATACAAAGGATTACACTAGGTATTTTTCCCTTAAAGAGTTTATGGGCTAGTTGGGAATCCAGGACTAGTATGCATGAAAGAATTAGAGAGCATTATAATAATATGTTAATTGAGCATTAAAATTGTAGGTTGCTACTAGGGTTCAATAAAGAGGGAGATAAGGGAAGATGAGATAAGGAAGGAGAGATAAGGGAAGGCTTGGAATTGGTGGAATATACACTAGACTGGATAACTTTTGAGTAGACAAGAGGAGAGACAGCATATGATTGAGCGTAAGTGTGGAAATAAATGGTTGGTCCCTTTTGGGGGAGTGATAGGAAATAGATGGGGAAGGCTCTTGAAAGCCAGGTAAAGGAGTTTGGATGGAAAGTGTGAAATACAATTCATGTACTATTCAGCCTAGCACAAGTCACATTCTGTGAGTTTCCTTTCTCCCAGTATTTTTAAATGGGTGAAATCTGGTCGAAGTAAACCTCTAGGGCAGTCTTGCTGAGGAGAGAGCATAAAAATCCAGTTGTGGTTGTTGTGTAGTTGTGTCCAACTCTTCGTTACCCCATTTTGGGGTTTAGTAATGGTTTGCCATTTCCTTCTTCACCTCATTTTAAGATGAGGAACTGAGAAACAGGGTTAAATGACTTGCCCAGGGTCACACAGATAGTAAGGGTTTGAGGCCTTATTTGAACTCATGAAGATGAATCTTCCAGATTCTAAGCCCCGTACTCTGTCCACTGTAGTACTAAAAAGTCCAATAACTACATACAACCTAACGTGTATGGAAGAAGAATGAGGGAAGTGTTGTCCAGTGTCTTGTCTTTTCCAACATGATTTTATATAGATGAACATCTCTGTTATTTCTTTGACTTCGGTCTCTGTCAGCCAATCAGTAAACATTTATATGTGCTAGGCACTATACTAAGCACTGAGGTTACAAAGAAAGGCAAAAGACAGTTTCCACACTCTAGGTACTTACAATCTAATGAATAATCTAGTCCTGAAGCCTAGTGGAAAGTAATGAGATGACTTAATGGAGGATCTGGTAGGAGAGCTCTGAAGTCCACCCTCCACCATCTCAATTAGAGGAAGGTAGGGGCTCCAGGGAAAAGGGGTACAAAGGAGGTGTGAGTTTCAGAGTTGATTTGGTATCTTCTTTCAGGAGGATGAGTTTCTGGAGATCATGAAGTCAGGAGTGTGGCAGGGGAATGATGAGATGGCTACCCTCCTTAAGTGAAGGATCTAGGAGGTGCTCTGGCTCTATTTTGTCTCCTAGTCTTCTCATTAGAGCTCTCCTTATCCTTGAGTGGAATGATTATCTACCTTGGTCCTCATTTATTTTAGGGTGCCTTAAAAATCCTCATTCCTGTTTGAGGTGCTTTTTGGTTCAAAGTAAGTTACAGTATAAAGAACTATTATATTAATTACTCATATAAATATTACTCATTCATTGTTTCATTTCATCAATAATATTTATTGACTCCTTAAAAAATTTGTATTTTATCTTATGGACAATAAGGAGTCATTGAACAGTTGTCTTAAAATACCATTTTTCAAAAGCAGTCTAGCAGTGAATTAATTGTAGAATAATTTAGAAGGAGGGTAACATGGGAGGCAGGAAGATTAAGTCACTATAAGAATCTGGATAGTGATTACAAATCACATTTATATATGCCAGATATTATTATATATTATAATATATAATAGTAATATAGGTATAGTATAATGTATATTACTTTATAACACTTGGAGGTTTATAAAAGATAAACTAATAGAGGAACCAGCTGATGACAGTGAGAATGGAAAGGAGGAATAAATGTGAAAGGCATTACAGATTTGAACCTCAAAACAGCCCAGTGAAATAGAGAAGGTATTATTCTCATTTTTAAAGATAAAGAAGCTGAACCACAAAAGAATTAAATAACAATCAAATTTATACAGGTAGTTAAATGACAGAACTGAGACTAGAAATGAAGTCTTTTAATTACTAGTCTTGTGTTCTTTCAATCACACTGTGCTGTTTTCCTTAGTATTATGAAAATAGTAGCAACAATTATTCTTGTCCCTTCCTCTAATTATAACCATTAAGCTGTGTTACAGATATATAAAAATATTTATTTCATTGCTACTTGAGTGTTTTGTCTGTGAGCAGAACTCTTTAGATACAATAGAAATTGTATAGTATACCATTCGGTGTATGTATGTGTATGCATGCTACAACTAGCATGTAAAATGTAGTTTTCAGTGCTTTTATGAAGTTTATAAAACACAAGATCTGGTTTCTATTCATGAGAAATTTTTATTCTCTAGTATTCTAGCTGCCTGAAAAAGCAAAATTTAGAGAAAGTTTTTTGTTTGTTATCTATGGTTGTATTGTAATTCCTTGAATGATATTATACTCAGAAATCAGTAGGATTTAGTAATTTAATTTTTAGTAAAATCTTAATTTTCCTCATTGGGGGAAAGTCAACTAGGGTACACTTTTCTGTGTTTTTGTTGGTTAATAATGACAGGAAACCACTTGGTTAGATACATTTTTCTTATTAAGAAATAGCAATTTCTTAGATATTCTCCAGATCACTTTGAAATCAGAGATCCTGTTATTTCCTTTAGGAATTGTCAAGTTATTTTAGTTACAAGTTTGACTTGTTAAATCTAATGATATCAATTTTAAATTGGATCTATAATTTCATCCGTGTCGAGACCTCTGGGTAAGGAACTTCCTTTATCATTGCAGAGTGGTACCTTCACAGCAATTTATAGTTTTAAACAGTTGCCTGGGGAAGTGAGTTTAATGACTTGCCCCAGGTTATATGTGGCAGAGGCAGGAACTTAAACCCATCCAAGTCTCCTTGATTCCGAGGCCAAATCTCATCCGTTATTACTGTGCTGCCTGATATAGCTACTGAATATCATATAACCAGATAGATTTAAATCTTTAAAAATAACTATGTACAAATTGTACAAAACTATGTACAAATTGTACAAAATGTACAAAATAACTATGTATAAATCTTTAAAAATAACTATGTACAAACAGGGTATGAAATATATATAGTATTTTGTTAGCCTTTATCAGAGTTTAGCATTTTTGTAATAATGAGCTATTTTAAAAATTATTATTATAAAAATGAGTAATTTTTGTATCTTATATGAACATCAAATTTAGGATCTCATTAGTATTTTTCCCTCCTCTAGATCTGGATCACACAGCTGATGTACAGTGAGTATTACTGAAATTTGAAGGCATAAAATCACTACATATATTCCTTTGAAAATCTGCACTTAAATTGAGACTGAAAGGGAGGTGCTGTATACTGCTCCTTTCATCCTTGTTTCTCCTACTTAATTTGATTTCTCTGGAATAAGAAAGTGGTGGTTTCAAATCACTCACTGTCAGTGCACTTAGTCTTTTTGTGCTTATGCTATTTTGCTATCCCTTTGCCCTGAAGTGATTCTTTTGCAGGGGTGACTTGATCCCATCTCCATAGGTTACATGCTTGGGGAGACACGTTGGAAGAAGCATTTGAGCAGTGTGCAATGGCCATGTTTGGTTACATGACAGACACAGGGACTGTGGAGCCACTCCAGACAGTGGAGGTGGAAGCTGAAGGTAAAAATGCATTTTTCTTATAAAACAAAGGCATCTGAATTTGAGTTAAATGTAATGACCAATTTTGGTTTCAGAGCCCAGGTGATAACGCATTTCCCTCTTCTAGAGAGAGAGAGTGGGAGGCTGTGGGTATAGAAGATGCATGTGCTGTTAGACATGGCTGCTCTTTCAGTTATTCTTGGTGATTTTTGTTTCAAGGGAGTGTTCTATGAGTTGGGGAAAGGAAAGGAATAAGTATTTATTAAGCACCTACTATGTGCCAGGCACTATGCTAAGCTCTTCACTTGGATCTTCAAAACAACCCTTTGAGTAGATACTGTTATGATTCCCATTTTGCAGTTGAGGAAACTGAGGCAGACCGCAGTTAAGTACTTCCCTAGGATCCTATAGCCTGGAAGTGTGTATCTGAAACCATATTTGAACTCAGGTCCTCGTGACTCCTAGCCCAGCACTAAATAGCCACCTTGTCTCCAGTTGCCTTATATGTTCACTTAGGGGAGCATATTTGGAAGGACCTGTGTGGTAAAAAAAAACAAAAACTGAAAGGTTCCATTGAACTCTTCTTTTCCATATAATTTTCTTCTAGGTATAAGTGCATTCTCCAAAGAGCTAGTTGCTATAAATGTGCAACATTTCATATATTACTGAATGTGTTAGAAAGCTTGACAGTATAAGCAAAAAAAAAAAAGCTGATTAGCCAAACCTACTCTTGCTCTCACATTACACATACAGCTATGTAGTTAGTTCCTGATTTTTATTCAAGATAGGAAATGTTAGGGCTCTTACAGTAGGCTTCCTGTTATCTATTCATTGACCCATAAATCATGTATTAAGTACATATACTGTGCTAGGGGCTGGAGTGAGAAAAAGATAAGTAAGACATGGTTCTTTCTCTCATGAAATTTATAACGTAGCAAAGAAGATGACCCCTATTTTGGTGTGCAGTACTGTATGATAAATATACGCTAGGCAAAATGAAAAATACAAGCATAAGATAAGTACAAACTTCTTTGCTAGGAAAGATCATTTCTGAGTCTGAGAAACAGCAAATTGATAACCCTTTCTGGTTTGACTTTTCAGGAGATGACCTGCAGTCTCTTCTCTTTCACTTTTTGGATGAGTGGCTTTATAAATTTAGTGCTGATGAATTCTTCATACCTCGGGTAAGCATGATTTTCTCTATTACTGAGCAGAGGGGTTTTCTGTCCACTGCACAGACTCTTAGAGCTGGAGTTACCTTAGAAACCATACCATCCAATCTATATCTGAACAGGAGTCCCCTCTACACCCTCATAGACATTTGTGGTCATCCAGCCTTGGTCAGAGGGCCTCCAGGGAAGGAGGAATCTACATCTCCCAAGGCTGCCCATTTCACTTCTAGCCTAAGGCAAGTTCTGCAGTTGTTACTCACTGCAGATTCGGCTGTCTAATACTTCTTTAGAACACATGACATCATAATAACCGTTCAAATACTTGATGATAGCTATCCAGCTAAACACCTCCAATTCCTTCAGCTAATCACCACAAGTCATGAACTCAAAGCCCACCTTTGGTGGGCACTCTCTTGTTTATCAAAAATCTTCCTAAATTAAGATACCTAGAACTGAATTCAATTCTCCAGATATGTTCTGACCAGTACGGCAATGACTGTGACCTCTCTAATTCTGGGCACTGGGCTTCTTGGTGCTGCCTAAGATTACATTAGCTTCATGGCTGCTATATTGCACTGTTGACTCATTTCAAGATTCTTTAAAGTTGAAGTAATCGAGACCATATATGTAAGTAAGTGTGTAAAAAGAGAAATCATCCTAATTTTTTTACTGAAACATAATTAGTTTGCCCTAGTTACTTAACATTTGAATCTCCTTCACTTGAGGGAAGGGTTCTTATGACGCTGATCACTTTTTATGTAGAATTCTTGGTATTGGGTAATGCAAACAAACCTTTTATTATTAAACACAAAGCTAGTTTTTTTTCTTCTACTCTTCTTAGGAAGTGAAAGTACTATCTATTGACCAAAGAAACTTCAAATTACGCTCAATTGGGTAAGTAATGGCTTTTTCAAACCTATTTTTATTTTGCTTGCTCTCTTGTTCTTATAATACCTTACTTCAATATATCTCTGACCTCTCCTTTACCTGGGGACCCATCCTTTATAATAAGAACAGAAAAGGAAGAGGAAGAAAAAAGCAGTTCAGCAAAACAAGCCAAATCTAGTGTTATAAGCAGCATTCCATATCTGTTGAAAAGAAGGGGAGAAGTTATATTCACATATCTCTTCTTTGAAGCCAAGCTTAGGTCAATCAACAAGCATTTAGTAAGTACCTACTATTATGCTAAGTGGTGGGGATACAAAGAAAGGCAGTAGATAGTTCCTGTTCTCGAGGAATTCACGGTCTGAGGGGGAGACAGTATACAGTCAGGTATGTATAAAAAAGCTACAGGCAGGCTGAAATGGAAGTAATTGAGAGAGAGAAGGCACTAGCTTGAAGGGTAGTCCAGAAAAGCTTCTTGTAGCAGATAGGATTTTAACTGAGCCTTCACATAATCCAGGAAGTAGTATATGGAGTGAGGAGATGGAAGATCTCCTGACATAATTAGCCAGGAAGCCAGTGCCACTGAATGGAAAAGTATATGGGGGTGAGTAAGATGTATAAAAACTGGAAAGATAGGAGAGGGCAGGTTATAAAGCATGTTGAACATCAAATAGGATCTTATATTTAGTCTTGGCAGTGATGGGGAGCCACGAGAGATTACTGAATTGGGAGGTGATATGATCAGGCTTCTTAGGAAAATGAATTTGATAACTGAGTGAGCTAGAGGGACTGGAGCTGTGATTATATTAGTTTAGGGAACTCCTGGATGATAAAACTCTGCCAAAGCAGATCATATTTTCTCTTCAGCTAATAGTCTTAGAAAGTACTTGTGGTACTTAGAAATCAAGGGACTTGCTCTGGGTGATGCAAGGCTTCCTGTCCCAGGGCCAGCTCTTCTCCACAATGCCAGATTCTCTCAAGGAGGCAAGAGCAGTACACTTACACAGTATGGAACCTCTCTTAAAGGATGAAGCAAGAAAATAAATATAGATGTCAGCTTTGTATAATTTTGGAAAAGTGATAAAATAGAAATTCCGTCCAGACCTTAGCTACACATTCATCAACCTAACCTCCTGACTATGCATGTAATTGCTAGTAGGTATTTATTCACCTTTCGATTGAAGTCTTGTTAAGGAGATATGTATGTGTTAAAACAGCACTGTCAAGTACCTTCTATATGTAGAATCCTAAACTACACACTGTGTTTTAAGGAGTGCCTATCAGCCTGGCATAAAAGAACTATTTGACCAAAGTGCCTAAAAAACTAGGACAGTGGACCTTTCAGAATAAAATTCTTCACAAAACTATTTTTTTCCTGTGTGCCTACTTACTGAAATTTCAGATCACTGTTATTCCTACTGCTATGTTTCCTCATCTCTAATACCTCCCAGGGTTGTAGTGAGGATTCAATGAAATAATATTTGTTAAAAGCATTTATACTTTATATTCTATATATATTATATATATAGGTACCTGGAACCCAGTGGGTGCTGTATAAATTCCTGTTCCCTCCCCCATCCTCTGCCTCTGACACATACTAGTTACGTGACCCTGAGCTAGTCATTCAACCTTTCTGTGCTCATTTTTCTCATCTGTGTAGCACGTATCTCGTGGGGTTGCTGTGAAGATTAGATAATTATGAAATAATTTAATTTCACTGATTATGTAGTATGTGTAAAAGACTTTGCAAACCTTAAAGTACCATAAAAATTTTTAACTATTTTATAATACGCAAGTACAATAGAAATTCCTAAAATTGTGCAATATTTAACCATATCTTTATTTTTCTTAAGGTGGGGAGAAGAGTTTTCTTTGACCAAGCACCCTCAGGTATGTGAAAATTCAGAAGCCTTAAACATTTGTTATCCAAAGCGAGAGAGGCATGATATAATTTTCCTTCCTAATACTATGTCAAAAATTTTGAATGAAGAATTTTATCTTATTAGCTATCATGAACAAGTCATATTCACAGGTCACCTGAGTAGACAGATCTTCCCAGAATTTACATGACATGCCTCGAGATAAATGACTAATGTGTCTGAAGCATGTTGTAAATGTTAAAGTCCTATAGAAGTGTCATTTATTAGAAGCCTCTTGGCTTAGTGAGCCACAGTAAGTCAGGTGACATTGGGGTCCCCAGGCAGCTCTGAGTAAGTTCATAAGCTGCAGAGCATTTTCTGAGCTGCACATTGGTAGAGGAAAATCATAGGTATGGACCAAAAAGGGTATTGCCTTGTAGTTTTTATTAGAATGATAGTATTTTAACCATATGCCAAGTGTTGTTTTCTGAGGCCAAGCCATGTGGTAGAGGGTACCAGCTCTGAGGTCTGGGTTTTGACCTGGGTTTAAATTCTGCCTCTGATGTTTACTACCTTTATGACTAGAGCCAAATCACTTAGCACACTCCAATGCCCCCAGGCCTGGGTCTCCACATCTGTAAAATGAGAGGGTTGCACTAGATGGTCCAACCTGTAGTTGGACTTGTAGTCCAATGATCCTCTGCTTTTTCTAAAGGACAAAGATAGGCTCGCGAAGGCCAGAGATGACAGCCAGAGCAGTTGGGCACCACTTCTCCCATACTTTGGGCCCACGATGAATGGCTGCTCTGTGACTGACTGTCTGACAATCAGCCGCCATTAGATCTAGTAGTGAAAGTGAAGGTTTGGTGAGCAACGGAGGTAAACGTAACGGAGATAATAACGACAGCATTCCTACGCCCCTTAGAGGTCGCAGAGTGCCTTCCAAGTATCAGTTCATGTAACACTCACAAGACCCTGGGGCTCAGGTGCTGTTAGGACATGAGAAAACTGAATCTGAAGGAGATTAAGTAACTGACCAGGGTCATGCAGCTAGTACGCGTCTGGGTATGAACTAAAACCTTCCTTACTCTAAGTTTAGCACTCTATCCAGTGCACCACCTAGCTTCAAAAAGGTAGTAGAAGCAGGTGAGGAGGTGAGAAGAACATAGCAGCATAAATTTTTAGTCTTTATGCCATGTTGTTTCCAGGGTTTGTGGTTACATTTACTGTCTTCATTTCAATTTTATTTTAATTTTTCTGTCTCAATCACCATTTTAGGGGACCGAAGTCAAGGCAATAACATATTCAGCAATGCAAGTCTATGATAAGGAGAAGCCAGAAGTTTTTGTGATTATTGACATTTAAAACACAACAAAAGGACTTCTAAGAAGAACTGTTATTTCTCTTCCCTTGGAGGAAAAACACAGTGATTGACCTAAAAAAGGAGAGAGGAAAAAGAGGACAAATGTGGATAACTAGCCTTCTTACAAGAAACTGAAAATTTGAGGCACAGATGTGTTCTGTCCTCTCTCTATTCAAACTTGGAGAAAAAAATTCAGGTGGCAGAGTATGTTCCTTCATTTATGAATTCTTGTCTAAAATGGCAAGAAATTTAATCTTCCCTACCCCTTCTATTGCTGTTGAAGCAACAAAAGCCCTATGGGTTTTTCTACATTTTCCATTTTTGAAAATGGGTCATTGAGAAGACAAGTTTCACTACATTATGCTTTTTATCCAACTTGCTAAGATAATTTTAAATTGCATGTATGAAGCAACTAAGTGATAGGCTGCTGTGAGGTTCTGTGTCTCTCATAATCCATCTGGATTCAGTTTTAAAGAAATGGTTATAGTTACACTATAAAAAGAAGTTTTTCTTTGAAAAATTCCTGGAAACATTTTGACTCCTTCCCTGCCTTTTTTAGATTGTTTCCGTACAAATGACTATAAGATATGACGGCTTCCTAATATTTTAATTTCACAATGCACATTGGTATCCTGTTAAAGACTGGAAGTTTGTGTGTTTGTTTTAATTAACAATGCAACCCTCTTCTAATAAGGGTTCAGGTGGCCAGGAAACCTATTCTCAATGCCGCCCTTTGTCATGAGATGAGAAATTGGAATTGATGTTTCCATCAAAAAGGATGACCTTTGTTGCTTTACTTTCCAGTGAAACTTAACCTTATAAAAGATTTTGATTGAAGCATCTCTCCTAGAGATGAAAACTTTAGTTTGCTGTTTATATACTTCTTTTTAAAAATGGCCAGTGGGTACTGCCATAACTTATTTCCATATCTGCTGAGATTTACCTGAAAGGAAGATTTTGGCCATGTAAAGAAGGATACCTTTATAGAACAGTAGCATTGTCCTTTTATGACTTAGCAGAAGGCAGAGTTAATGGCTAGAGCCAAGAGCCTGTTGATTGGAAAACGTTGTTATCTGCAAAAATGAGCTCGTAGTCTTATATACGTAGGCTAACCAATTTACATCAGTGGGGAGTAGTGCTTGACAAACATGATATTTTGTTAATCTAAATGACAGTTTTCCTGGTGTAAGTTTGTATATCTTCAAACAAAACTGTCAAAAAGAGCTTCCCTAATCTTTTTTGTAATTTGTCATATTTTAAATAAAAGATTTCTGTTGCATAACCTGAGGGCATGAAGAAAACTGAATTATTATTTTCCCTTGTGCTTTGCATTGGCTTAACATTTGAAGAAATGGTCTTTACATCCTTCCCTTTGAGTGGCAGTCGGTCAAAACCCTGAAAGCAGGGGAGGAGGGAGAGCACTGGACAGAAGATTTAGATTCTGATTCCAGTCCTGCCACCTCCTGAATTGTCCTCAAGCCAGGCAGCAAACCTTTCTCAAGCTGGTTTTTTCATCTGTAAAAAGAGGGATCATTGATCTACATCTAAGGCCTCTTCTTACTCTAGCAATCAACCAGCAGTTACTAAGTGCCAACTCTGTGCCAGGTACTCTTGGGTGCAAGGGATACAAAGACAAAGAAAGTGAAACAGTCCTTGCCTTGGAGATCACATTCTGTCAGGTGATATGTAGCTCCAAGAACACACAGAGTAAATTCTGTATAGTTTTGGTAAGGAAGAGTTTGGTTTTAGTTCTGGTTTGTTTCATCACTGACAGTTTTACTCACAACTTCGTTAACATTTAGAGAATTAAGAAAAGGATTTGTGAAGAAGGTAGAGCAAGAACAAATAGTATAATATTCCCCCCAGAATGGGGTCACATTTTGCACACACGAGGTCGCT
Organism: Potorous gilbertii; assembly: GCA_028658325.1. Lineage (NCBI taxonomy): Eukaryota > Metazoa > Chordata > Mammalia > Diprotodontia > Potoroidae > Potorous > Potorous gilbertii. The sequence goes on from CM053771.1 coordinate 61,887,245, forward strand.
AGGGAGGAGAGATAACAAGGTATGCATGCAGAAGACATTGTGGTCAAGGTTAAGTACAACTCCTAGTCACTGGAACTCCTTTATCCCTTCATGGAGTCCAACGGCATTTGTCCATCACTGGCCACTTCCATTCCAGTTTCCACTGCTACTGCCTCCGATGGATTCTGCTACTCATTTTGTTTTCTAGTAGGACCTCTGATAGATCTCCTGAATTTAGTCCTTCTTTTAAGATCAGGAAAGGAACACAAAAAGAGGAGCCATGGACAAATAAGCCAAGTAGGAAATGAGTATCTCTCCCAACCTGGCAGTTTACAGTAGTGCTTGCTTCACTGGCAGACAGGAAAAGAGATCATGGGGTCATCCTTTTTGATGGAAACTTTAGTTCCAAATTCTCATCTCACAAGACCAATCCCCCATGACAAAGGGCTAGAAGCAGGCCTCCCTCCATCTTCACAACTTAGGTAGTGCTTTGGACTGGAACCAGACAAGGAATACGTGAAAATCTTCAAGGTCCTTATTGGTAAGCCTTCCCTAGCCCCGCCATTACACAAAGAAGCTCAGAATCAATAAATAAGGTGGTTCCCCTGGAGTATGTAGATTATATTCCAGAGAAAGAGGTCTTCTTAATTCAGGGAAAGGAAACCACAAGTCTGGGGCCATGGTATGACGTGGTAGTGATGGGGTGTTCAGTTATCCGGGTGCCTGTTGGGAGTCCTACCAAAACTAGAGCTGTTACTTTTTTCACCCACCTTAATAATTTAATCATTCCAAAGGTGGAGAAATCAAGTAAAACGTGTATTGAGAAGATGCTTCTCTACAAGGGGTAAACTGCTTGCTGGGAGGATTGATGAAAATATTGGGGCAGGGAGTTATTTCTCTATTAGCTATACACTCCTTTTTGGTCCCTCACTCTACACTGCACTCACAAAGCCCAAAAAGGAAAATTCCTTGCTTTCTGCCAAACCCTAACCCTATATTACTTCCACCATCTTCACTCCTATTCACATGCTTCTGAATGTAGCTAAGGGCAATCATTAAACTATGCTGATTGGGTCCACCACAAATGTATGTTATCTAATAACTGATCCCTCACTTCAGCGAGGCATTTTTTTTTTTTTTTTGTTATTCAGTCATGTCCAACTCTTTGTTGAGTCTATTTGGGGTTTTCTTGGCAAAGATACCAGAGTGGTTTGCCATTTTCCTTCTCCTTATTTTACAGATGAGGAAGCTGAGGCAAAGAGGGTTAAGTGACTTGCCCACGGTCACATAGCTAACTAATAAGTGTCTGAGGTCAGATTCCTAAATCTAGGTCCTGCTTTCTATCCACCATGCCACCTAGCAAGGCAATCATTAAACTGTCTAATCCTTTAACTATCCCAAACTCCACCCTTGGACCTTTGTGTTTCATTTTAGGCCACTCATGGCATCTCTCCCTCCTATCATCCCTACTGAGGACTTCATCTTTTCTTCATTGAAAAAGTGTTGCGATCATTTGCTAAGATATTCCTCTTTGTCTCATCTTACATCATCCAAACATCTTCCCCCATTACCTGCTTCATTCTGGTCTTGGATGAAAGGGTGGCCCTTCTTGCCAAAGTTAATCCCTTTAACATGCAGCCTTTACCATGTCCTCCAGCAGTTTGCTTCCATCCTCACTCTTTTACCTTCCATTTCTTTCCATCCACTGGCTTCCCTGCATATTACAAATATACCTATGTCTTCCCCTTGTTCCTACCATCTGTATTAATATCCTCCTATATCTCTCCCCCTCTTCTTGGCTAAGGAACTTAAGAAAGCTGGATATATGTAGTGCTTCCATTCTTTTAATAATCTTATATAATTTGGCTCCGCTTGTCAATATTGAACTGAAACTTCCCAGATTTACCCATGATCTCTTATTCACCCAATCTAATGGCCTTTTCACTATCTTCGTTCTTGAGTTCTGCAGCATTTGACACCACAGATATTTTCCTGGATATCCTATGAGGTTTTGTGACAATGTTCTCTTGGTCTTCCAACCCTCCCTCATGACATTCCATGTACACTGTCCTCTATGATGGTGGCCTCTTAGCTTCCATGCATTCAGCACAGCTTACATGCCACCTTATGCAAGAGGCCTTTCTTGATCCTGTCAGCTGCTACTGCTTTCTCTTTTCTTCAGTTTCTTCTCTCTGTGTCTTCTGTCTGCCTGGGTATTTACACACTATCTCCCCAGTAGGATGTCCTCAAGCTCAGGAACTTTTTTTGCCTTCATATCCCTAATATTTAGCACATTGCTTGGCACATTTACTAAGCAACTTGTCTAAGGTCCTACAGGTTGGATAAATAGCAAAGCTGGGATTAGAACCTAGGGCCTCTGACTGTGAATCTAGCATACCTTTCTGCTGCATTGCATACCATCAACCTGTTAAGTGGATTTAGTCTTATTTACATAACATTCTTATTATAATAGATAATGTTATTTTCACATCAAACTGTTTTACACGAAAGGAATCTGATAGTAAGTCCATGTAACAAATGAAATGCAACTTATTGATACAGATCACACAAAATAATATTACCTCTGGCTTTTATCAGTGCAAGTTAGTTGTGTCTCTGGATCCCGCTTTCTACAAACATGGAAAAGCACATTGTCAACTTTATTGTTCAATGAACAAAGATAGTATAATACACAATTTGCCCACCAGGTGGTGCTATGCTCACAAGCTACTAGCCCTGCAATTAGTGTATCAAGTACACAGGGTGGGCTTCCCAAAGGCTGTATTATCTTTGTTCTATCCTTCAATCTAGCCAACCCTGTACATTTATATTACACAAGCAGTGTGCACAGTGGTCATGCACATGTTACTGGACTAGGTCTAAAAAGAATGCTTCACTCCATCATCTTCAATCAGCCAACATTTATTAAAGGCCCCCTATGTGTCAAGGTGGAGGCAGAAAATGAAATATTCCCTGAGCTCAAAGGAGTTTGGGAATACGCATGACAACACAAACATCTATATAGATTTAGATATAGAGATGTAGAAAGAAAGGGAAAGCAGAGGAAGAAAGGGGAAGAGGGAGAGAGAGAACAAAGGAGAGAAGAGGAGAGGGGAAAAAGAACCACTTTCTCAGCTCATTGTATTGATGTGTATTTCTCATAATAATTGGGAGCAATTCTTTTCATATAATTGTTAATAGTTCGTAATTTTTCATTTGAGAGCTGTTATAACTTTTTGACCACCTATCAGGGAATGGATTTTGGCCACATGCATTTTGTTACTTGTCTATAGGGTTAAGTGACTTGCCCAGAGTCACATAGCTAGCAAGTGTCTTGAGGCCAGATTTGAAGTTAGGAAGAGTCCTTTTGGCTCCAGACATGGAATTCTATCCACTGTGCCACCTAGGGTGTGTTCAGGGAAGACCTGTACCTTTGGTGTGATGGCTGCTGAGCCCTTTTCGGGGCTCTTTCCACCTTCGATGTCCACCTCTTCCACGTAACTCTCACCTGTGACTCCAAGAAGCTGCAGCATGCACAGCAACCACACCCCGGTAAACCATTTAGGCAGATGGGCCAAACCAGGTTGAGGGTAACCAAGGGTTCTCAAACCCCTTGGTAAGTTAGGGTGGTGTCTAGCCCCAAGCATGTGAACACTTCATCTGGTGGAATGGGTGGATGAGAACAATTTGTTCCAACGGCTGGCCGTGAAGGCATATGAAACAGGCGATGTGGAGCGCTTAGAGCTTGGTTAGACACCAAAGACGCCAGGGTCATCCACTGCATGCTGAGCCATTGCCAGCCATCTTGGCTCTGTCCTGCCACTGGACTATGATGACTCTGGAGCAGAGAGTGAGGCTGATAATTTCGTGCAATTCTGCCTCACTTAAAGCCAATTTATAAACGAATCAAAAGACATCACCCATACCATTTCACTTGTCTATATATCTTGGATATAAAATCCTTCTCAGAGATATTTGATACAAAGGTTTTGCTTTCCCAGTTGACTATTTCCTTTCATATCTCATATGCATTAATTTTTTTTATGCAAAAGTTTTTCAATTTCACGTCAAAATTATTTTGCAGCTAAGTGGTGCAATGGATTGAGCACGGGTCTTGGAATCAAGAAGACTTTTTATCTTTGTGAGTTCAAATCTGGTCTCAGATACTTACTAGTTGTGTGACCTTGGGAAAGTCACTTAACTCTATTTGCCTCAGTTCCTAATCTGTAAAATGTACTGGAGAAGGAAATGGCAGACCACTCCAGTATCTTTGCCAAGAAAATCCCAAAGGGGATACAAAGAGTTAGACATGACCGAGCAACAACAAAAATTATTTTTATCTTTTGTAATTGCTTTATCACTTGTATGGTTAAGAGTTCTTTCCCTACCTGTGAAAGATAAATGATCTGCTCTTTTCATTTTTTTATAGTATGATCTGTAATATTTAGATCCTGCATCTATTACAAATTTACTGTGGAATATGGTGTCTAAGTCTAATTTCTGCCTTATTGCTTGCTCGTTTTCCCAGCAGTTCTCATCAAAGAGGGAGTTCTTTCCTAGATAATTAATGTTTTTAAGTTAATCAAACATTAGGCTATCCATTATTTGATTCTCCTTTTTCTAGTATGTTCCATTGATGCACTTTTCTATTTTTAAAATAGTTTGGTTAAATAAAATGATTTTGATCATCCCTTTTTAATAATATTGTTTAGGGTCTGGAAGTAATATTCTCCTTTCCTTCCTATCTTTTTTCATTATTTCCCTTGATATTCTAGATCTTTTGTTCCTCAAAATGAATTATGTTATTAGTTCATCCAGTTTTGCAAAGTGTCTCTTTAGTTTGATAGATGTAACGTTCAATCTGTAAATTAACTCTGATAGTATTGTCAATTACATTATAATGACATAGCCCAACCATTTGAATGTTACTTCAGCTATTTAAGTTGTTCTTTATACTTTTTAAGAAGGGTACTTTGTAATCAAATGTATACAAATATTGAATATGCATTAGTAGATTTAATAGGTTGATGAATTTTGTACTGATTTTCAATGAGATTTCCTTTTTATTACTTTCTCATGAATTTTGTTATTTCTGCAGAAACTCTTGATTTTGTGTGTTTGTTTTTATCCTGCTACTTTACTAGAATTATTGTTTCAATGAATTTCTTTAATAATTTGCCTGGCAAATAACAAACTGCTTAAAAATGTTAATTGATTACTGATGCTGTAACATTTTCTAAATAAGTTATCATGTTATAAGCTTATAGGTATAGTTTCATCTATTTGCCTATTTATATATTGTTGATTTCTTTTTCTTTTTAAAAATTTTTTTTCTTTTTTTATTTTAAATCTATTTATTTAACTTTTAACATTCATTTTCACAAAATTTTGGGTTCCAAATTTTCTCCCAATTTTCCCCTCCCCCCACCCCAAAACGCCAAGCATTCAAATTGCCTCTATCAGCAATCTGCCCTCTCTTCTAACATCCCTCCCTTCCCTTGTCCCCATCTTCTCT